>CM031619.1:1971038-2013315 GCA_018398815.1 Conus ventricosus
GTCGATCGAGAAGGAAATAATCTCGATCGCCCGGTGGTGCTCGTGCAAGACCTGAGAGATCGACCGAATCTCAAGGACCCGTACACGCCACCGATCGTGAAAATCAACACACTTAAAGAACCACGTTCTAATGAGATGGAATATGGTCTTCTTGCGCACCAAACCCTAATGAGGAGTCTTGCGACAAATGGGTGACAACCCGAGGCTAGGAAATGGTGGGGAAACACGACCGGCGACAAAAGAAAGATGGCCGCCGACGACCGGCGAGTAAGTGGGCAGTAGAACAAAGGACGACCGGCGAGCAAATCGCGAGATAACCAGGAGCGTGTAGCCCGATAAAGAAGGAGGAATGCGACAGTAGGATGCGACCGTAAAACCCGAGACGGGGGGTAGGGTGCGATCCGAAAAAAAAATTTTGATAGAAGTGGCGAAGATAAAACACGCACAAGTGTAGCGACGACGAACGACCCGACGATCGTGAACGCTAAGTCGCGAGAGTATGGGAAAGTGGTAAATCTCAGCAATTGCGCTCCCCCAAGAGCCTCACGCGGCAAGAATACTCAGGTTTAGCGCAAGGCACAACTGAATCAAGTAATAGAAACAAAGACACCAGCAATCTTAACACAAAGGCAAGTATAGGCGAGACAGAGCACAAGACTATCTTGCTTTGACGGCAGGCCGAAGGTGAATGAGGTAGAAGAAGTTGACACCGGCTTCTTCCGAGGCGGAAGTGGGGTGACGTCACGTGACTGTCTTATGACTGCATTGGCCACGGATAAAATTCGGCCTGACAGAGCTGGCTAACTGCCGTTGAATGCTATGGTCTGACATGGTACAGTATATACGCCAAATGGTTTTTTGTCTTCAGTTGTGTGAGCCACAACACTGGACCACACTTAGCACATGCTTGACCATTGCTTGCTGCAGGCAGTACGATGTATGGGTCCAATGCAGGCAGTATAATGTATGGTCCAATGCAGGCAGTACAATGTATGGGTCCAACGCAGGCAGTACAATGTATGGGTCCAATGCAGGCAGACAATGTATGGGTCCAACGCAGGCAGTACAATGTATGGGTCCAATGCAGGCAGGACGATGTATGGGTCCAATGCAGGCAGTACACAATGTATGGGTCTAATGCAGGCAGTAACACAATGTATGGGTCTAATGCAGGCAGTACACAATGTATGGGTCCAATGCAGGCAGTACGATGTAGGGTCCAATGCAGGCAGTACACAATGTATGGGTCCAATGCAGGCAGTACGATGTATGGGTCCAATGCAGGCAGTACAATGTATGGGTCCAATGCAGGCAGTATAATGTATGGGTCCAATGCAGGCAGTACAATGTATGGGTCCAATGCAGGCAGTACACAATGTATGGGTCCAATGCAGGCAGTACACAATGTATGGGTCCAATGCAGGCAGTACAATGCATGGGTCCAATGCAGGCAGTACACAATGTATGGGTCCAAGGCAGTACACAATGCAGGGTTGCACATCCACGTCGGACATCGGACATAGACCGATTGCACATGCAAATAGTCCGATATACTGGCAGTGAAGAGGACAAATGTCCCATTACTTTGCCGAAAACGCGGTCACTGTCCGATAGCTTTCCGATGCTCACGGACATGGCACCGGCCGTTTATATATCAAGCCCGCATAATTATTTGAGTCCGACCGTCGTACAGAACTCCATCTGTAACTTTAGTGTAAGCCCAGTGAATCACTAGCCTATAACATTACTAGTCCCGTGTGCCACTGGCACTAAGCTTAGTGGCGAGCCGTGCGGTCTATTTTTAGCTCGTTGGCTTGCACTCTGCCTCCCCTGACTCGCAGAGGCTGAGCCAGCGAGGTAACACGGCTCGCAGCTGAGAGCTCGCTGCCAGCTTGTGTCAGGGTTATTTTTAGCGTAAAGCGGCAAAGAGCGATAAGCCTTGTACTTGTTACGTGCTGTAGGCCATGTAGGCACATGTTGCCCAGCTTGCCATCACCCTGCCCGTCCATAACAGCTGATGTAGAAAGAGGTTCAGCACTCAGAATTTGATTTTGACAAGTCAAAGGAACAGACTGACAGCAGAAAACCAGGCCATGCTGACGAGGGTGCAAAAGGAAGGACCAAGTGATGTCAAGGGGGAATCAGAATGGGTGTTCAGGTGACAGAAAAGTGGGGAGAGAAAAGGAAAAGAATGCTCTTCAACCAAAAAGACGACTCCAAATGAATCAATATTGTACTTGAATACTACAGAGCCTAGCAATGGAAAAAGTGATTTAGGCTTACTCGGCCGAGGTCCAGGGGCCGCCTAGCGATTTTTCCTTCAGCCTCTTTTCTGTGGATGTCCGTTTCGCAGTGGTTTTTCAGCGCAACGAAACCTTTGTTTGAGTACGCGATCTCCTTATCGCACAACGTGCAATGGGCCTTGCCAGCACAAGTCAGTTTCCTGAAAAATTCACCATATGGCACTTGCTCTTATTCATTTCCGTCGTCGTCGAAAATGACAAAATCGCATCAAGCCAGTCCCCATCTCCACTGGTAGCGGCATCCTTGGTCAGAAAACGGCTTTCCGCGTTGAACAACATCGACTCTTCGCGCCATGATACCCGCTGCTGTAAGTTAACAAGGGAAAGTGTACAAAGATGGCGGCGAGCCCGACCGATTTGGAATAGGCGACAGCGTACCGAATAAGAAGCGCGCCGGATGCGAATTTTTTTTTTCCGCGATAAAAAACGATTTCGGCGTACGCTCAATCGAATCGGCGTATGGGGGTCTTTGAATCGGCGTATATACGCCGAAAGGCTTTACAATGCTAGACCCAGATACTAGCATTAGCAATGAATAGTGATTTAGGAAAGACACTGCCTCTGTGTGTGTGACTGTGTGTGTGTGGGACTAGTAATAGTATGTTACCAAACATGGCTTCCCACTCTAGGAATATAGTCAGCTTTGTAATACCATTTTTGTGTGCATGATAAAACATAATATACATTCAATCTGCTTGCGTTCAAAATGTCCGATTGATTTTGTTATGAAGAGGACAAATGTCCATTACTTCAGGGTGGTCCAGGACATTTGTCCTATAGATACTGCTAAGGATGTACAACCCTGACAATGTATGGGTCCAAAGCAGGCAGGACAATGTATGGGTCTTTGCAGGCAGTACACAATGTATGGTCCAATGCAGGCAGTACACAATGTATGGGTCCAATGCAGGCAGTACACAATGTATGGGTCCAATGCAGGCAGGTACAATGTATGGGTCAATGCAGGCAGTACACAATGTAGGGTCCAATGCAGGCAGTACAATGTATGGTCCAATGCAGGCAGTACACAATGTATGGGTCCAATGCAGGCAGTACAATGTATGGGTCCATTGAAAGGCAGTACACAATGTATGGGTCCAATGCAGGCATACAATGTATGGGTCCAATGCAGGCAGTACAATGTATGGGTCCAATGCAGGCAGTACACAATGTATGGGTCCCAATGAGGCAGTACAATGTATGGTTCAAGACTCTCTTTTCTTTGCCTCAAATTCAGTGGAAGCCTCAGAGCTCAAATTGTCGTACAACGACAATGTGTTTAGGACCGAGTCCCCCATCCCAGAATTTTACACCAGCTGTTTTCTGTTCTTCTGATAATGATAGGATATCACAGTCCATGAGGTTTGTTCCGAGGGAAGAAAAGGTCAATTTGTTTCGTCTCCTTTACACACCTGGGTTTTCTGCCAGTCTTAATACACCCAGTCTTAATAATTCCTGTTTTGCTTACCCTGTTGAGTTTTTCCACAGCCGTTTCTGTTTTTCGCTGCCCCGCCTCTCCTCCCCAGCCATGTAACCAATGTCCAGTAACACACAACACATTTTAAAAAACATGCTTTTTTTCAACATGAAAAAGATCTTTGTTTTTCAGCTGTTCCAATTCCTGTTATCACCTCAACTCACTCTCTCTTAAAACAGCAAGCATTCCCCCCGCAGCCCACAATGAAGACAGCACTGACCGAAGGCTGAGCGGGGGTGGACATGGGTGATTTCCGTGGAGACAGATGCCTGCTGTGGTTTCATCAGAGCTTCCAGACCCGGACCTCCTTTCTTTCACTCCCAGAGTCCCCTGCCTTCTGATCCTCCTCTGCCTCCTCTGACGACGATCCTGTCTCTATCTCAAATTCTGCACACATTCAAAGCAGGGGTCACACAGTATCAATGGGAAGTACTTGCAGGTCTACAGCGCATGACACTGAAAATGTAACTCCATTTGATAACTGACCATATCATGGGGATCTCGATCCCAGTACCTGGGCCCAATGCCAATGTAGTCACTGCCAAATGTGCCATGAAGTTTTCAGCTTCACTGAAAGCGGTATTCCTAATGTATCTAGTTATCCAGAAATACTCCATGAACTGATGATCAACAACAAAAACCAGTAAGGTTTCTTTCTTTCTCTTTCTTTTTTTTTTTCGTATTAAGTTAACATACATGCACTCCAACAATATGTTCTTTTTTTTTTAAATGTGACATCAGTATACTGAACACCTCATCACAAACATTTATATCATCTTGTACTACAGCTATTCTGCATTCCACAGATGCAAAACATAAAACCCTTTTCACAAAGACAGTGTTTTTAAATATTTTATCCCCGCCTGACCCACTTACTAAAATGCAGCTCTCCAATTAATTCAATCAGCAACACCAGAATTAAAGGGCCATGGCACTTTCTCCTAATCTTTACAAAGCTTGTGAAACCTGCATCCATCTCATCCTCTGGCTATTACTATCTTTGGTGACATATTTCATTCAACTCCTTCACCCAGTGTCCAACCCAAACTCACCATCAGAATCCACTCTGACTCTTCCTCCTCTTCCTCTTCACTGGAACTGACTTCAGGCATCTCAAAGTCACTGTCGTAGGCTCCAGCGTACTTGGCTGCCAAATCCTCTATAGACATTTCCCCTGAAACACCATCATAAACCCAAATCCCATTGCACATTCCTTAGTCTAATCATTTATTGCTATGTCGCTATCTGAAGGTGCGTTAAAACAAACCGCCTTCAAGCAATGATTCAAATGAAAACATAAACGTTCAAGCTGACAATTCTAATACCACCTTCCCTCACCTTTAAAAATCTTGCTGATTATTTATCAGTCCCTCAGCCACAAAAGTGAATGCCGACAGGAATTACAAGCAAGAAGCTGTAGTATGGTGGTATGCTGATGCCACATCATCAGCTAACAGTAGGTACCAGCAGCCCTTCTTTCAGCGTACAGGAAAGTTCAGCCGAGTGAAAAATTTGCGTGTTTTCAATAGGCAGTATCCATGAATAACGCGTTTAGAATCGGATGAAAATTGTGATGAATAAAGAATACAGTTTCCTTTTGAACTCTGTGTTGTTTATTTGTGTTCGCACATACGGTATGATGGTAGTTCTATTCCAAATAACCCATCCGTTCACACGAAAATGAAGCGCGTCACACATCCCGATGCGCCGCAGGCGGCATTTGGCCGAGCGTTCGAGCTACACTGTGTTGAAAATCAACACATACAACGTATCATTCCATTCACGGGCGTTCAAATAGGTCAGAATAAAAGAGCATGTTTCAAGCTTTATTTCAGTCTATTTTCTTTTTAGTACGATGTGTTTAAATTAATTAGAATCAAACTTTTTATGAGGCTTGTTACAAGTGTTGTCTTTCAACTCGTTGCTAAAAAACTTGCGAAAAAAACATACACATTAACGATGCGCTAGGAAGGCCGTTCTCTCCCGCATTCATTGGTGTATCAAGCTAAGCGATTGGTTGAATGCTCGAAAAGCGCAAGCCAATCAAAGCAAAGATATCAAATGCAAACATTCGCACCTTGTCCAAGACTTCAACAATGGCGGAACGAAGCCGAGATCCGACAATGACTAAGTCGAATGCGCTTATCGTTGTTGATTGCAAGATGCACTTGGTAAGATAACGCATACAATAACAAACCAGAACATCAATGAAACGATTCAATTATTTTATTTCACTTAATACCGTGCCAATGCTTTGCTATTTTGTTTGTAATTCAGCTGATGTTCGTCGAGATTAAACAGGTCAGACGTGGCCCACGCGTTGCGCCGTCAAAGCGATCGTTTTTTGTACAAGACAAATTATTGAAAAAAGATATCAGTAACGGGCTTTACTTATTTGATCATGTATTTGTGAACTGGTTACTGATTCCATTACACGATTAAAGAGAAAATCGTAGTTAAAAACATCTGAGACAGATATTCAAACCGGAAGCCACAACAACCGCGCGTACAAGACGGTCCGAGGCTTTTTTTAAATTGAAAGCACCGTCTTCTGATAATGACCATCGATCGAAACACCGATCATTACTCTCATACTCGATGTGCAAAGCGTGTTTTTTGGGGTTAAAAAAAAAAAAAAAAAGAGAGAGTGAGAGCAGAGTAAGTTGGACAGTAAGGAGGTGTAGTGGGGGTTTTGGGGGGGGGGGGGGGGGGGGGGGGGGGGGGGGGGGGGGGGGGGGGGGGGGGGGGGGGGTCACTGTCGAGTCATTCCGACCCTACGAGTTTGGTTTAGCAATCTAATCTTTTTCCCTAGTGTATTTGAATTTCTGTAATTTAACTGTAAAGATTTGCTTTCTCTCCCCCCCGCCCCCCCCCCCCCCCCCCCCCCTCCTTATTGGCAAACACAGCAAGGCTTTCAACACTTAATGATTACTTTCAAGTTTAAATGCTAGAATACAACTAAAGTAGCATTGCAAAGACATTACATTGTTGTGACAGTAATTTATATTTTATGGTGATTTTATGTTATGCTCCACAGTTATGTATATTGCTGTAACAGCACAAACATCCTGAAGAAAGTAGTTAGATAAAAAGGGAGAGTCCAAAATAAAGTTAGATCTTTTCTTTAATTTTACCTTTTGTTTTTAAAAAAAAGCATAATGTATATTTATGTTCTTTTACATTCACAATGATTAAATCAACAAGTTAATTCAAAATCATAATGATGAAATACTTAACATGTTATTGGCAATGCTTAAATCACACCCTGTTGACAAAATAATGTGTTGCAGAGGATGTACCTTTTGTTTACAAAGAACATGCAATACATTTTTGCTTACAAAGAACAACCGATACTAAAATTTAATTGTAAGGAATGGACAGCGAGCAGTAACAACACACACACACACCACATGATATCACACAGTGATGAAGAAACAGACAGGGAAATTTACATAAAAGCATGCACTCATAGAAGATAAGTGGTCCTATGCCATGCTTTAATTTTTATTCCAGTAATTTCACACACGCAAACTCACACACACACACACCACATGATATCGCACAACAATGAAGAAACAGACAGGGAAATTTACATAAAACATGCACTCATAGTTCAATTAAGTGGTCCTGGGCCATGCTTCAATTTTTTTTCTTTCTTTTCATTGTTTTTTCTTTAACTGACAAATCGCATCCACATTTTTAGTATTTGTTTAACCTTTGCCAGAGCTTGTGGGTGAAAAATTACCGACTGTCGTTTAAATCTTCATAACTCACTCACTTTTCATAATATGTAACTAAAGTTTATGACTTTATCAGAGCCTAGCATTGGAAAAAGTGATTTAGGCTTACTCGGCCGAGGTCCTGGGGCCGCCTAGGCTGATTCATGGGTGACACTTTGAAAATCTGAAAAAACTGAAAATGAGGCAGGGGTCCAGGGGCCGCCCAGGCCTGGCGGGGTGCAGGGGCAGTGCCCGCTGGGGGGCCCGGGGGGCGAAGCCCCCGGCCGAAGACGATTTTATGAAATTTTAGGAGCATTTCATGGCCTCTTCTGGCATCAAATTGGAAAATCAAAGTGTGTGTGTGTGAAAATCAGAGATTTTCTTTTGAATGACTGTGTGTGTGTGTGTGTGTGTGTGTGTGTGTGTGTGTGTGAAAATGAGATATATTCTTTTGAATGACTGTGTGTGTGTGTGTGTGTGTGTGTGTGTGAAAATGAGATATTCTTTTGAATGACTGTGTGTGTGTGTGTGAAAATGAGAGATATATTCTTTTTGAATGGCTGTGTGTGTGTGTGTGTGTGTGTGTGTGTGTGTGTGTGAAAATGAGATTCTTTTGAATGACTTTTGTGTGTGTGTGTGTGGTGTGTGTGTGTGTGTGTGTGTGTGTGTGTGTGTGGTGTGTGTGAAAACGAGAGAGGGAGAGAGAGAGAGATTTCTGATGACATCCAAGTCCTTTGCTCTTTGAGAAAGAGAGAGAGAGAGAGGGAAAGGAGGGAGGGGGAGAGAGAGGAGAGAGGGAAGGGAGGGAGGGAGGGAGAGAGGGGGAACGGGGGGAGAGGGGAGAGAGAGAGAGAGAGAGAGAGAGAGAGAGCTGTACAGACAGCACACACACACCACACCACCCCCTCCTCTTTTTACATATACCTAAGGGGGAGTACGCTTGCAGGCAGCTTTGAACAGCCAGACCACACTGATGACAGCTAAAAGGATGGGAGAACAGTGAGAGGTAGGTAGAACTGATGGGGGGGTAGGTGATAAAGGAGAGGAGTAAGCATCAAGAGAGAGAGGCGGGGGGCGGGGGGGGGGGGGGGGGGGGGGTCGGGAAGGGGACGGAGACGAGTAAGCGGCAACAGGGGGGGGGGGGGGGGGGGGGGGGGGGGGGGGGAGGGAAGCCATTCCCATCTCCACTTGTTCTTCACCCTTTCTCAACAGTAGCGAGATTTGAATCCCCTTCTTGTAAGAACGGCATGACAAAACTTTACGTTGCCTAACTGGAAAACTTTTTTCTACCAACACAATGGCGCGACGTAGGCTTACAAAGATGGCTGGACCTGTGTTGTCTTCACCGATAGAGAGCGCTTCCTCATTTCCGGTCGTCTGCTTCAGTGCTGCTTCGGTCAAAATACCGCCGATTCAACTGTTCTTCCCCCGAAAACCTTTTTTTTTTTTTTTTTTTTAATGATGAAACTTGAAAAACGGAATTTCCATCTGGGACCTTGCCGAAAAAACGGATTTCCGTCACCCAGACGGAAGAGTGGCACCCATGCTGATTTTTCCTTCAGCCTCTTTCTGTGGATGTCCGTTTCGCAGTGGTTTTTCAGCGCAACGAAACCTTTGTTTGAGTACGCGATCTCCTTATCGCACAACGTGCAATGGGCCTTGCCAGCACAAGTCAGTTTCCTGAAAAATTCACCATATTGGCACTTGCTCTTTTCATTTTCGTCGTCGTCGAAAATGACAAAATCGGCATCAAGCCAGTCCCATCTCCATTGGTAGCGGCATCCTTGGTCAGAAAACGGCTTTCCGCGTTGAACAACATCGACTCTTCGCGCCATGATACTCGCTGCTGTAAGTTAACAAGGGAAAGTGTACAAAGATGGCGGCGAGCCCGACCGATTTGGAATAGGCGACAGCGTACCGAATAAGAAGCGCGCCGGATGGGAATTTTTTTTTTTCGCGATAAAAACGATTTCGGCGTACGCTCGATCGAAATCGGCGTATGGGGGTCTATGAATCGGCGTATATACGCCGAAAGGCTTACAATGCTAGACCCTGCTTTATTTATTGTGTATTTGTGCTTGCCCCATTAATATTGTGGTGTTTTGGTGGTAAATAATGGAGAAAATAATATATAAAAGCTTATAATCCTCATAAGATACTGTGGGTGGCATGTCACCCATACCAATTAACCCTCTTATACTCGCAACGGGAGAATCCGGGACTGAACGTCGGGCGCCTGTTCTTCCCGTACCGGGACGTACCGGGACCTCTCTGTGGGAATTTTCCATCACGCAGTGATCACGTGTGTAGACACACACAGTCGCAGACAGTAACTAGGAAGACTCAGGCATGGCCCAATCATGTGTTGGCACTATTTTTGGGTGATGGAACCGTGTGTGTTCATTGAGAATAGGCACAGAACGCAGCGAGTAACTTTGTGAATGGAAACTGACCGACTTTCACAATGGCGGCTTTCGCGTCTGCTACGAACGACGACGAGATGGTCAACCACTCGCAAGGAGTTAGATGAATTATTGTAGAAGTGGAGACATTTGAAAGAAAAATGGAGAATGAAGTGATATAGAAGTAGGTAGTGGTGTTGAAGAAGACGGTGAAGTGCAAAGCGACCCGGAATACAATGTTCCACTGGCATCGCTTCAGACAAAATGGCGGCCCGCGACACACGGCACGGCAGGGTGTGCGTCAGTTTCAGGAACCCACTGGGCCGGCTCACTCGTTACCTGACACTGCTACACCACTTGTTTTTTTTCGTTTTGTTTGTTCCTCTTTGTTTTTTAAGACTGCTACTGATGAAAGAAACAGATATACAAGACAAAAACAAGCTGCAAAGGGCGCACCTGACCCTCTTTCATAGTATTGTGTGTGACATGTGACAAGTTTTGTATGACATTGGTGGGACAACCAGTGGGACCTGTACTGCCAGGCAGCAGATGGTTTACGTCAGGTAGGCCTCAGGTTTCATCTTACACTAACAGCCTGCATCAGCATGGTGACTGCCCATGCTTGCATGCTGTAAACTTGATTGTCATCATAAAATTTCACGTGTCTGGTGACAATTTGGTGACAGTGACACGACCCATATCTCTAAGACAGACAAAATAGAGTTCAAAGTGAAGTGCATACTCTTCTGAAACTGTCTGCCAATTTTCTTTCTCCTAGCGGTTCACATACATTCCCCATAAGTTAATAATCACACATACCCATTTTTAGTCTGAAACCAGTAAAAGAATCTGAAATCTAGGGGAAGTTTGCAGTCAGAGAAACTGAGTACAAGAGGGTTAAAGAAGCATTCTCACATGCTGGAGCTTGTGGGTGGCTGGTCACCCATAATCTTCGTATAGGCCACAGCCTTTACCCGACATGCCAGGGTTCGTGGGTGGCTGGTCACCCAAAACCTTTATATAGGCCACAGTCTTTACCACACATGTCGGTGTTCACTATTGGCTGTGTTGTTAGTTGGAGGACCACCAGACCAGGATAAGGGGAATGAGGTGTGAGCGGTGTCTCCACTTCAACTTTTCCTGAGGCAGAGCAGTTGGGCTTGGGGACTGATGAAGTGATGGTGACCAAGGAAGAGATGGAGACATAAGAAGTTACCCCCATTTTGAGGATGCAGTCATGTTGCATCAATGATGAAATCTGTGAACATGCCACTGATTGCCTTCTGGAAGACTTATCTTTACCAAAATTGGCCAGAATGTAGTTTTCTATGATGATGACTTGGCAGTGTGTCACAGATCCACTCTCCTGAGAAAGCAGCCATTAATTTTCTGAGGAAATTTGCTCTTGTAAACAACATGCTTGTGTGGCCAACCAAGGCAGACACAGATTCAGTGCAAAGCATATTTGTGTTTGCCAGTGACTTCAACATAGTCTCCAAAACAACTACTGGCCATGCCTGGTCTGTTCCAATTAACAATGAACTCTGCCTGAAGTATGCTGCATACAAAAAGAACTATATACATAGTCAACCTAATCTGCCCGTCAGCAAGAGTGCATTTCCCACCCTTATCGTAAGTGACCTTTTGTTTGGTGGCTGCCAACACTTGTCAGAAACAGCAAAAATAACATGATTTTATAAATAACAATACAGACATCATACCAAATTTTTGTTGAAATCTGTTAATAAGTTTTCAAAAAACTGTCGTTTTTAATTCGGACATCATCATCATTCCGCCCCTGTTGGCCACTATTCTAGTACAGGAAATAAAATGTTAGGTACAAAATAACAAAAATGTACACTTTGATTTACAGGAAATACTGTACAGAAACTGTATACAAAATTTGGAAACAGTTCATGAAGTAGTTTAGAAGTTAGAGCAATTTTAAGTGTGGCGGGCGATTCTACCCCCATTTTTCCGCCGTCCAAATTGCAATATTTCCTGTTTTTAGCACAAAAGTTTTCATAAATGTTTTATAGCAGATACCTCAGAAAAAAATGACTTTGCTTTGTACAACTTTGAGAGTTTGTCCAAACCACTGGAAACTCTGAAATGTCCATTCTTACTGTGCTGCAGTGCTTCAAAGTAGCCACATCATGCAAATTCAAAAAGCGCTGAATTGCGATTTATTACAAGTTTGACACTTTATCACAAAAAAGCCATGTAAACTGATACCATGGAACTTACTTGTTCAAAGAGTGCAAGTTGTATAGATTGAGAACACCAATTTATAACCAGATGTATCAATCATGTATGATCCTATTGGCTTTCAAACTTGGAAGATATCTCATTTTGTCAGGTGCATAAAAACGTTGCAACTTTAAACTGCAATATCTCGAAAACGACTGAAGATAGAGACTTCATTCTTGTTGTGTTTTGTATGTTTTTCCATTTACTTTGCAATGATACAGATTTTAAATATGAAAAACAATACGCTAATTTTGACTGCCGGTACCTACTAACAGGGGTTTTATTCCTGTAGTACACACGAGGTCAGACCTGGCATGGAAGGAACACACTGTAAACGCTTATAGATCATGTCACCTCTATGTCATGTGTACAAGCACTCTCCGACATCCTAAGCAACAGGGATGTTTAACAACAGAAAGCAGTAATTGTTTCCTTGTGTACTTGACCATGGCTCTGGTCCACCCTGTCATGACAAACCAGCTATTCTGTATGTTGTTTGTATGCATCACTTGAAGCTCTGCCCAGACAGATACCACCTATTCCAGATTGCTGGTTTTCAGCCTGCAACTGTCCAGCCATGCTTCAGCTCTTTCCCATTCACTAACCAACAGTTATACATGATCCTAATGACAATCATAGTTCCATGGACATGCACAAACGCAGCAGGTAATCCTGCCATGCCACGTCTGCCATGTCCAAGAGGCAACAGTAACCAAGTGTGACTCACCTTCCTCTGCCAGGTCCTGCAGTTCATTGCGATAGTCCCGTTTCTCATGTTTCTCCTGTTCATCAATGGTGTCCTCCACATCCACGGCTTCCTCCTCGGTGCCGGTGAACTCCTTGTCGCTGCCTTCCTTGTCTCCCTTGTCCTTCTCATCAGATGCCTTGTCAGTGCTCTCTTTCTTGTCCTCCTCCTCCCCTTTCTCTTCCTTCTGGAAAAATCCACACTGTAATTGAGCTGCACCTACACACATCATGATCTGCACACAGGTTATTGTCATCTACTATAACTTACTCAAATCCAACTTCATACCAAACAAAAACACCCAAAATAGTCCATTAGGCAGAGAACCAAGGAAATGTTTCCAGACTGGAACAACTGCCGACAAAACCCCATTTCCCTTCACAGCTGACCTGCTCCACCAGCTTCTGTCCAGTCTACTAGATCAGCACGCCCAAGCCACCCGCCGCCAGATCTCCAGCCGGCCCCCTCACCCTGGTTCACCTCCGTTGGACCTCAGCTGCTGCAGGCTAAACGAGAACAACGCCAGGCAGAGCGTTGCTGGCTCAAATCTGGACTACATGTTCATAGACAAATTTTTCATACTGCCAATAAGCTAGTTACTAACATTCTGGACAGTGCCAAATGCTGTTTTTACAGTGCCAAAATCCTAGCCTGTAGTACATCCCGACAACTGTTTGTCCACACCACTGCCCTCCTCAATCCTTACGACAGAACTCCCCCAGCATTTCTCCGATTTCTTCTATAGTAAAACTATTCGCCATAATCTGGACTCTCATGCTGCTCCTCCCCTGCTGTTCCTGATCCTTCCTTCTCTGGCACTCAGTGGTCTGAATTCCATTGTGTGTCGGTTGAAGGTCTGCAAAATCTTGCAGCAAGTCACTGTTAAAACATGTGAACTTGACCCTCTCCCCTGATCCCTTCTTACCTGCTGTCTTGATGATCTCCTCCCATACTATACATCCATTATCAACGACTCTTTGCAATCAGGTTGTTTTCCCACTCTGTTCAAATCTGCAGTTGTCAGACCTCTCCTGAAGAAGCAAAACTTAGATCCTGAAAATCAAGAACTACAGGCCTGTCTCTAATCTCCCATTTCTTTCCAAACTGATTGAAAAAGTTCTCGCCCAACTGTCTGAACATCTCTCTGTAAACAATCGCTTGTACTCAAACCAGTCAGCCTACCAGGCTGGCCATAGCACCAAGACAGCGCTTCTCAAGATAGCAAACGATCTCCTCACAGCTGTTAATGGAAACAAAGTTTCTCTTCTCTTTCTCCTAGATTTGTCTGCTGCCTTTGATAAGTAGATCACTCCATTCCAGTCCTTCGAATGAGACTATAAACCGAGGTTCCGTGTGTGAACGCACGCACAACATCTTGCACACACGTAAAATCCCATCACCAACTTTCGGAAGAGAAGGCCAATTTGGCCGTTGGTATGGATGACACGTGACACATAGCATGCACCTTCCCCGAAGATGGAGTATGGCTGCCTTAATGGCGGGATAAAAAAGGGTCATACACACAAAACTCCACTGCCTGGCTATACAGGGAGTGTCCGCAGGAGTATTCAGAGATGGGATTCTCATAATGTGAAAAAGGAGGAAAAAAAAGTGGCGGGGGTCCGGGGGCCGCTGAAGGCCCCCGGTGGGGTCCAGGGGCAAGGCCCCTGGTGGGGGTCAGGGGGCGAAGCCCCTGAAGCTGAAGATTTTTTAGAATTTAACCTGCAAAAATCAGCATCTGAGACACCAAAGTATTCAAAAGTATTAATAACCTTGATCCTACAAAAAAAAAGACTGTCTCATCTTCGCCATTGATGTCTGTCAGGAAATCATGAAGACCATTGACACAGGATTGGTGATTTTCCAGTTGCTAATAGTCACACAATTTTCCAGCAGTTGCAAGTCAGTTTCTCATTACTGTCCTTCACATCACCACATTTCAGCGAGCAGTTTAGTTTCTAATAGTAATAGCCATCCTTCAAAATACTTATTAAAAAGTTTACCTGAACACCAATCAAATAATCAGGGCTTAAAATGGTCTATCCAAAAATCAGAGGAAAATTTCTGAAGTGGCGAAGCCACGAATGCGTGCCTGCGAAGCAGGCACGCCCTGCTAGGGGGGTCTGGGGGCATGCCCCCCCAGAAAATTTTGAAAATCTAGAACAAAATCTGTGCACTCTGGCTCATTCTGAGCCCTATTTTTGGGAAAAAAATTGCACAGAAAAAGTGCAAGATTTAATGCAGAAAAGGTACATCCATACAGATATTCAATCCACTGTCAAAGACAAGACAAAGGTCTTAAACATCTAAATCTAAAATGATATTTATATCAACACATTTCATGTGAAAAGAGCATAAAAAAGACCAACAGGTTATCAAGACAAAACAAAATGGTTATTGGTGGAGACACAGTTATCAAAATTCAAAACTCACGTTTGGAATGTGGAACTAAGCAATCTGAGAGGGGCTGGTTCTGTCGCCTCTTACGACAAGCACAGCCAAGCTGCAGAAATATTCTTTCCCTTCCCCTTGTCTGCAGGGGAAAGCTGCCCATTTAATCTTTAGGATGGGGTCGGAAGAAGCATGACAGGGTGCTCTGCTTCTTCTTCTTTGGTGATGAAGGCATTTCAATTTCAATTACTTCTGTAGTACGGATGCTGACTGCAGAAGGCACATTGCTTGAAGACCGATTCTCCCTATGTTCAGCTTCAAGTGTTAAAGATCGATCCAAGTCTGTAGGTCCTGCACTTGAACTACGGGTGGGATCAATGGCCTTTCTTTTCTTTTCAGTGCGACGATCCCGCGGAAAGTGTAGACGATGTCTGTGGTGCACAGTACACATCTTGCACTGCCTGGCACGTCAACCTTTCGAATATGTTGACCGATCCGCTCGAATTCATCGGGATCTGACCTCACTTTCACGGACTTTAAAGTCCACTCCCACCTCCATTTGTTTTTGATCCCGCTTTCGTCAAACTTCTCTCCACGTTCGATGATTCTCACAGTCGCCATCTTGATAGATTAGACGCCTAAAGCTACCGGTGCGAAATGGCTGTTTGCGACTTTGAACCGAATACGAATCAGAACCATATGCGAATGCGGACGCGTTTGGGGCGTTTTAGATCGGGTTTCGTTCCCCCGAGGAAATCGATTTTTTTTCCCGAGGAATTTTTTGGCTTCCCGAGGAATTTCTCGGATCCGAGGAGGATTTTAAGCCCTGAATAATTTCTTATAGTTGTCCTTCAAAATACCACGGAGGATTCTGATTCCTTTATAGAATAATATAAGTGAGAGAGTTGACTAAGGATCATATTCAAAGTGTGCAAATTGTGAAGGTTTAACTCATTGTGTGCCCACAAGCAGTTTTTTTTTTCTTTTCAACTTGATCCATCTCTATTACAATAAGAAAAAAAACACTTTCACACTTCTGATACTCCTCAACATTAATGATGTCACTTGCTAAATCTAGTCACCAGAGTATAAGTATGCATGCATATCTGCCGGTCTGCTCATTTGTATGAATGTGTGTAACTGATTTTTTCCCCCCATGATATCTATACCAGAAAAGAAAAGATTTTTGTGACGCGGTGGTATAGGTAAAAAACATTATTCTTATTATTATTACTACTACTACTACTATGACTTTTTCCGTACTATCGTCTGTTTGTTTACTTATGTTTTGTTTGCTTCTGTAGAATGTCAATAACACCCTTGCAATTTTTTTGTTTTGATCTCTCTCTCACTAAAATAGTTTGTTGTATGCTATTTATTACGTAAAATATTGACTACACAATTGTGTATACTGTGACATTGATGTAAACTGTTTTTTCAAAGAGAACCTTCATTGCAAAATAATCAGCTTGATGATTGTGGGCATTACATCAAGAAGAAGAAAAAAAGGGGGGGGGGGGGGGGGGGTTCTACAGATTCATCATATCTATCTGGAGATAACCCGCAATTTATTAATATCATTACTTCAACAAAACAAATAGCATTACTCTTCACACACGAGAGAGAGAGAGAGAGAGAGAGACGGGTGGGAGTGGGGGTGGTGGGTAGACTGGCCGATGCTCCAAACGATCCAAGAGTCTCGTTTGTAAGACGATCTTTCACTCTTGCTAGGTGCTTTTCAGCAAGAACGTGGTTGATCAATGCTGACTTGCCCCGTGAGCCATACTTGATCGCGTCATTACACCATGTGCAGACTGCTTGTCCTGGATAGGTGATTTTCCTCATGCAGTCTTTCAGTCTGAGAATCACACTGTGGCTGACGGCGCCTTTGGAACTGGTCAGCATCACTTTTCCTTCTTTTCTTCTTCTTCCAGATGGGGATGTTTAACCTGCCCGTGCCCACAGTCTTCACGTAGACTATTCTGGCACACAGGTTGCATGCATTGTGTATTTTCGTGTAGCCGGTACTCACCCGTCTTAGGACATGAGCATCGGGATCTTTAGAGTCCGTGTATGATCTTAGTGCATGTGAAAACAGACTAGACCTCGGTTTATAGTCCCATCCGAACGACTATATGGGGAATGAGTCAGAAACCAATGTTAACTCCGAGGGAAAATCCCCCTATACCGAAATTTCGAATCCGAAAACCCCAGGATCACGAGTCCGGCGCTCTACCAACTGAGCTATCCGGCCCCTTGCGCTCACTTCCTCTCCAACCACTTCCAAGTCCATTTGTTTTTAACTGAAGCATCGACTTGCTTCGCAAGAACTTTCTCGCTTTCTGCTATCTGACGAAACATTCTGGTTTTCGCCACTCTCGTCAAACCGAAAGAAAATGGCGCCAGGAAAAAAATTCGCAAACAGTTTGCCGCATTCTCAAACATCAACTTCCGCTTTGATGGTTTCGGTTAACCGCAGAATGAAAACAAAGACAGCAGTCTCGACCGGCCCAAGCAGAAACCGGAAACATCCATTTGCGAACGGATCAATTGAGAACACAATATCGATCGACCTCTCGCCGTACATTAGCTTCATCACAAACCTACCTCTACCCCCCCCCCCCCCCCCCCAATTTTCTCAACGGATTTACACTGATCTCAAAAACGACCCTGGGGCCATCAAAAAGACGGAAATCCGCCAATCGGCGGAAAAATCCCATCTCTGAGTATTAGCCTGCGTACGCAAAAAAAAAAAAAAAAAAACTCCATTCTTCTCAAGACTCAACACTTCTTTTGGTCTTTCTGGTTCTGTCCTTTCCTGGTTCTCTTCATATCTCTCTGATCGCATGCAAACTGTTTCAGTGAAAGGTGTTAAGTCCCTAGCAAGAGCACTTTGGTGTCCCTCAAGGATCTGTCCTGGGACCGGTTTTGTTTGTGCTATACACCCAGTCTCTCTCGGCCATTATCAGCCAACACTCTCCTTCACCATAGCTTTTCAGATGACAACCAGCTGTACATCTCTGCCCATCTCAGTCAGCTTCATGAAATAATCTTGTCTTCTCAAGCATGCATTACCGATGTTAAATCATGGACGCACAATAACAAACTACAACTTAACGCAGACAAAACTGAAATAATCCTCATTGCTTCAAAAACACACTATCAGAACTCATTCTCTCCCTAGTTCTATAAATGTTGATGGAAACGAGATAAAGCTATCAGTGTCTGTTCGTAACCTCGGCGTTACACTCTACCAAACTCTTTCAAACAACATATCTCTAATGTGTTCAAGTCCTGCTACCTTGAACTTCGTAGAATTAGCTCAGTTCGCCGCTTCCTCACTCAAAACGCCCTGAAGACTCTAATCTGTGCTTTTGTCCTGTCTCGGCTCGACTATTGCAACTCCCTCCTTGCCAGTTGTCCCTTAACACTCATCTCTAAACTTCAAAAAGTTCAGAACAATGCCGCCCATCTGATCTGCCGCTCCTCTAGATCTGATCACATATCACCAATTCTGTCATCCTTACACTGGCTCCCAGTTCAGTCTCGCACTGACTTTAAAGTTCTCCTCCTGGTTTTCAAATCACTGAATAATCTGGCTCCCTCCTACCTCTCTGACCTCCTCCATCTCTATGTTCCGTCTCGCAACTTACGCTCATCCACCGATTCTCGTCTGCTTCGGCTTCCCTCCGCTCGCCTGAAAACTTCAGGCCAACGATCTTTCTCTTACCAGGCACCTGCTCCGTGGAATAGTCTCCCTTCTTCTCTGCGTAACATGAACTCTTTAGAGACTTAAAACCTCCCTAAAGATACATCTTTTCCCTCGGACTGATTAACGATATCCACTTGCCACTGTGCGCGCGTTTGCTGATGTTGAACGCGCTCGTCCGTCTGCGGTTTTTTTTGTTGTTTTTTTTGGGGGGGTTTCGGCGGTGTGTGTGTGTGTGTGTGTGTGTGTGTGTGTGTGTGTGTGTGTGTGTGTGTGTGTGTGTGTGTGTTTGTGTGGTGTGTGTGCACGCGCTCGCGTGCGTGCGTGTGTGCGTTTGTGTGTGTGCGTGCGTTTTGAATTAGAATTATAATTTTATCATGTTTTTCTGTAATATGCGCTTTGGGCTCTCACGAGGTAAAGCGCTCTATAAATATCCTTTTACATTAATTACAGCCTGTGACCAGTCCAGACCATTCACAGTAAAAAAAGCATAAATGCAGTCTGAGAAACGACAAACAAAACCCAGGATCAGTTGTGCTAGGATCAGGTCACCATGTACCACAGTCAGTCAGTGCTAAGAGCATAGACCCGACGGGCTGATGTTTGAGACGAGCTACCATGCATCACACACAGGTGACTCTACCCTCCATGTCTACACACCTTTTACACACCTTGACCTGGGGATCTGTATTTGCCACTGATTTTCTGCTACAAATCAATAAAAACCAACTCATAATCGGTCTGATCGGTCTGATATTCTGACATGTGTCAGGATCAGGCAACCAAGCACCTCAAGGAGTCAGTACTCGGAGCATAGACCTGACAGGTTGATGTTCGAGACAAATAGCACCAATACATCACACACAGACATACAGGTGACTCTAGCCTCGATACCTGTATTCTACCACTCATGAACCAGGAAAACAAGTACCTCAAGGAGTCAGTACTCAAAATACAGACCAGACGCTCAAAAAAGGACAGCACCCACACATCACACCTGTACATACAGGTGACTTTAGCAAGGATGTGAGAGGGGACTGGGGAGAAAACAAGTTTACTGCCCGGGTTCACATTCCCCACATACAGCAAAATTACACACATCTCAACTGGTCAAAACAGGCGAACACAAATAAAACTCACAAAATCCAGCAGAAGGAATGCGGTGCACCTGACCTACAGTCCCTTCATTTTCAAGTGGTCGTCAGATCCGTTTATCCTAAAACTGCTATTGGTGTACGATTCAACAAAAATGAAAGCCTTTGCCACAAGGTGTACACATATCTTCACGTTTTTGCAAACATGGACAGAAAGCGGCTACAGGGGCAGGAGGTGGGATTCGTGCTGTTCTCACATCCTATCACACGGCAGACAGTAGAGGGAATGCTGATCTTGCAGCAACTAGAGTTAAAGAGAGTTCTTCAAAACAAATTACTTTTAAACCTTGCCCATCAACACACTTTGTACCACTCTAACATGGCACTGTGTGCGACACCGACAGTACTTCTGGCTGGTCCATGCATCTCTTCCTGTACACCCAATGTCTGCACAGGACTCACCTGCCCTTCCTCCTCCTGTTCCTCCTTGCTATCTTCCTCGCTGTCCAGCTCTTCCAAGCCATCTAGCTGGAGTGGTGGGAGTGGGGCAGGAGCCTCCAACACTTCCTGTGGCAAAGTCTTCAACAGTTCCTCCAGGGGCAGGTCTCCTTCTTTCTGCAGGTCCTCCAGCTCTTCTTGTTCATCAGCCTGCTCAAGCACACATAGAAGGCCACTAAGAACATGAGGTGAACTCGTCAAGGCTCCTATCTTTAGGTTCACACAAACACCAGTCAAATGTGATAATAACGTAGTCGCTTTGGAGTTCATCAGATGTAAAACTGTCGCTCGCTCTCTCTCTCTCTCTCTCACACACGCACAGACATACTGACCTCATTGCACTCAGCTTCATCTTCTTCCTTCTGGATGGTCTCCTCATCATCTGTAGAGTTTTCACTGGGTTGGAAATCTTCTGTACCAACAAAACCAACAGAACAACAGCTGTTACAAACCAACTAAACATTATTCCAGTTGTCCACTGAACGTCGTATGTCCCTTGGCACATGCCGCCTGCCCCCCCCCCCCCCCCCCCCCCATAATAAACACTGCCATCAGTCATGAACAAGAGGGATTGATCATTGTTCTCTTACCTTCATTTCATCACATCTCTCTCTCTCTCTTACATAATATAATATAATAAGCCTATATATATATATATATATATATATATATATATATATATATATATATATATATAAAATCCCTTTCTTTCTGCAGGTCCTCCATATACATATATAATTATATATATATATATATGTGCTACTTGTCTAATGACCCAACAGTTTAGGGATCAACCACAAGTCAATGGTGAATGATCAAAATCCAATGACAACGAGATCAGGGCAAACCCCAGTTCCTTAGGTTGACCAAGTACTACCAGCAGTTATATGAATGGAAAAGGATCATAGGGAAGAATCCTGTAGAGATACACAAGTGGGACGAGGACACAATGGGAGGGAGGGTGGGGGGACAGCACGAGCACTGTAACCATGGGGATGGCCAACAGTGACCGGCAAACAACATCAACAGAGTACTGGGCACTGACCTCCATCACTGGAAAGGGAGGGGGAAGTGGACACTGAGCCGTTGACGGAGGAAGCTGCCTGCAAGCTCTCGGTCAGCCAGGAGGAGTACTTCTCTGTCTGGTCCACAATGAAGTTCAGGTGGAGGTCCAGCGCCCTTTTCTTCTTCTCATCCAGTCGCATCTGCTGCTTGTACTGTACCACCTGCACGCACCAACAACATTCACATACCCAGGTGCGCCAACAGTCCGCTGAAGCCTTTAACTGCTCACGTGTTTCTCAACGTGGCAACAATAGGCCCCTTGCCACCGATCTCCTGTCCCTAGTTTGTAACCCCTCACCAGTGTGGTAAATGCCCTTTTGCAATAGACAAAAATCAGCATGACTGGTCAAAGTGGGAACCATGTCAGGATGGTAAACTGAATTCTGTCAGGCGCAGAACCAGGTTCTCATTACCAGGTCCTGGTTGATGTGTGGACAGGTTTAAGATTTCCACTCAGAACCAGGGTAGAATCTCGGTAACTGTCCACTTTCCATCATCATCAACTCTTTCCCTTTCAGCCAATCAGAACACGCAAGATAACATACAATACAGTGTATAGCCTCTTCCCCTCTCACCCAGCTGAGCAACATAATGAGCTATTACACAATGCACTGTTAATCACTTAAACTTCTTTCCCATCAAGCCAGCCACTGAGCAATAGCCTTTGATTATACAAGCTTCTACGATATGCCAACCGGAGCAATACACGAACTAAAAAAAAAAAAACAATGCAATCTTAGCCATTTGGAACTTCTTCCCCACAAACCAGCTAAAATACACTAGCTGCAACACAACACACACAGCTGCCAACCTTCTGAGTCCAAATACAGGAACCAGGGGATGAAGGAGTGGGTGCAGTGGAATGGGGGCAGTTTAGCTTTTGACTGAGAAAGCATTTCTCACCCCTTGCAGTGCAGTTGACAAACATGGGGGCTAAAAAGAAAATGCACACTCCATACACATAACTGCCAACATCTGTGTATCAATTTATCTGGAATAAAAGGCTATCCACGCTGATCAATGAAACCAGAATTCACTCTCACGATGCTGCTACTGGCAGCATCCAATTTCATAATCATCTCCAAATAACTAAACTCTTCCAGTCATTACCTTTGAGTTATGGCTTAAAAGTGACCTCGCCTGCAATAACCATATCATCAAATGTAACCCTCTGCCTACCACATGACTTTGTGCTACATGACTATGAGAATACCATACCAAGTGAGGTAACTCCGCAACACATACACACTCACCATAAAGAAACAATACAAAATTGTGAAAAGATTTCAAACACATCACTCCATCCAAAACAGCCCGGGATCAGGCTGCTTCCAATTCAGTAGTGGGGCGACCATCCCCAACCCGGCGGGTCCCCAGGGTGGCGGATAGGGGAACGGCCCTCAAATATGGGGCAGGGCTTAAAACAGGAGGAGGAAAAAAAACACTGAAACTAGGGCGGTCCGGGGGCATGCTCCCCCGGGAAAATTTTTTTTTAAAACCGAGTGTAAATCTATGCCATTTCGCGCTTTCTGGACATAATTTCAAGAGTTATTTAGTGCATAATAATTGCTGTAAACACATAATTATTACAGGAAGACATATTTGGGACAAGGGGAGAAGGGTTAAACACATAATAAAATGAACACTCCCCCTTTAACTTGAGTGTTTTACAGGTGTTCACCAACTATAGTCTTTGGATGAAATCTCACTTCTGGGGTTGCTCAATAAGTTTCACTTTTCAGGTTTAAATGATCACACAATATCAAGTTTGAAGTTGGTGCACACAAAGTCAGTAACTGCATCAAACACTTTAAAGTTCAGTCTCATATAACAGAGATCAACTTGCGGAATCAGCACATTTTGAAAGTCACAATATCCAAATTTTGATAAATGAGAAACTTGTGGAATCAGCACATACTGAAAGTCAAATTTTGAAGTTCCTAAATTATAATAAACACTGAAATACAGGATTTCACAAGGACACACACACACACACACACAGCTTTGTCATTTGGGTGTTTGGGTGGTGGAGGCATTAAAGAAACATAGCAAGGAACTCTGTTTCTTCTTGCTGCTTGCATTGTCTGCACTGTCTTTGCCATCCACCTTCTTGCTTACTTGAATTTCAACCCTATCTTTGTCTGCTGTTTCCTTGCTTTCTCCTGTCTGGCTTTCACACTCTACAATTTTTATTTCATTCTCATCCACCTTCTTGCTGACAACTTGACTTTGATTAGTTTGAACCCTATCTTTTTCCTTGCTGCCTCCCGCCTGGCTTGCACTCTCCACATTTTCTATATCACCCTCTTTTTTCCCCACAGGATTGCAATGTTCTATCCTGGCACGTTTTACTGCTGCTAAAGTGTCTTCAGTGACCTTTCTTGTAGTTCCACTCAGCGCCTTGACGTTTGACACGTGCTTCGCTGAACGAATGTGATCAAGAGCTTTCTTCCCGCGACCACCGTAACACTTCCCTTAAGCACAGTTTGCACCAAGCTAAATCTGGTGCAATAACTTTGCGAAGAAAGTCTCCAATGACTTCTTCGTCAACTTTCTGAAGCGTCCACTCCCATTTCCACTTGTTTTTAATTGCAGATTCGTCAAAAGATCGACCCGCATGAACAATGACTGCGCGCTCCGCCATTTTGTTTTTTCCGGAAGTCCGACCGGAAACTTCTTCCAAGAATAATCAGGGGCCATAACTTGCGCGCAGTTGCTATGAACGCTTGCAAGCCGATCACGGATACCTTGCTCCTGTCGGGAGAAACAAACCGACAAACCGAAATCGGGACAAACCGAAATCGCGGAATTCCGCCCAGACGCGGAACGTTTTAAGCCCTGATGGGGGTTAGCTGCAAAGCAGTCCCGGACCAACTGGCGATGTTCCTACCAGGACGGGGTGGGTCAACAGGTGGCGCTGTTGTCCTCACTGAAATACCCCATGTGTTCTATGACGGGCTCATCATGTGGTCAAGAGGCGCGGTATAACCTCTAGCCCCGGGGTGGGATCCTCGGAGAAACAATCCCCCTGTGCTCACAGGGCAGGACGTACGGGGCCATGAGCTAAGGGTGAGTCACCCCAAAAGAAAACTCCAGCTGAAGATGGAGGTATCGGGCCACTGGCGCAAACTAAAACCACGATACCACGCATCCACGCTTCCATGATGATGCAGTCCACAGAATTTCGATGTGGCGCTCGACCTTCGGAGACCCGCTGGGGAGGTCGGGAGCCGGGCCCTATGCCTCAAAGGGGCCCACCCCAAGCGGTCGATGGTCAAAGAAATTCTGCATGCCAATGCGACGAAGAAGGAGACCTCATCCTCCTGCTGATGCCAAGCAAACAGTACCGCCCAGAATGCTCAACATTCTCCAGTGGAATGCAGAAGGGGTGCATAAAAAGAAACTTGGCTTGGCAGAAAGGATGCATCAAGAAAATATCGATATCGCATGTGTCCAAGAGATACATTTGACCGTAAACCATCGCTTTCAAGTGAGGGGTTACGAGACCATCAGGTTGGACCATGAGGAAAGAAGCAAAGGAGGGGTACTCATCTTGGTGCGGAATTCCATCGCCGCACAAGAACTCAAGATCAACACCAATCAATAGGCAGAGATCCAAGGGGTTGATATTGTCCTTAAGGAACGCAACATCAGGATCTACAATGCCTATTGCCCTCAAGATCGTGATCTTTCCCTCACATACATGAACATCCCAGACAACAACTGCGTGGTGGTGGGTGATTTTAACAGTCACTCAGAGAGATGGGGCTATGAGGAGACGGACAAGAGAGGCGAAGAAGTTGAGGATTGGGAGATTGACACACATCTTCATCTCATCAACCAAGAAGATGATGAACCCACCTTCTACTCTAGACGCTGGATGACCACATCAACACCAGATCTAGCATTCGCCACCAACGACCTGCTCATCAGGACCACAAGAACAGTCCTCAACCAGCTTGGAGGAAGTGACCACAAGCCCGTCAAACTCTCTATCAACCTCAACTTACAGTGTCCACAAGCAAAATGTTTTCCCCGCTCAGGGTTCCCACATTCCTCACAGGAAAAAAATTCAAGGGTTTTTCAAGGGTTTCTAAAGGGGATATTTTAATTTTTAAGGGGCAAATTTAGCCGTACGATTGAAAAAAAAAGTGAATAATTACCTTACACATGTAATCCAGCCATGATGATAAGGTGATTACACTTCTGTAGTTTTTTCAATGCTCAATTTCATATACAAAAAATAAAAAATGAAGTCTTTATACAGAAACTGAGAAATCAGAAAAAGTAAACTTTCAATCTGCTTTCTGGACCAGTATCTGACATGGGATGTCCAGCTGCTTCTGTTTCAAGTCCTTATTCAATGATTCATCAAAAAGCATGACATATTCATTAATTCTCTTCCAGCAGCTGCAGCCGAGGCCCCCTCTCTGGCACATTTCAGGAGGGAGCTCTGCAAACTTTACTTTAAAATACAGCCACTGTATGTTGTTGTGTGGAAGTGTGTGTGAATGGTTGGCGGGCCTGGACTAGCCTAATGCTTGTTCTGGGGCAGGATCGGGAGCGGGATAACCCCTCTTGAAAAGGTGAACGTGGGTAGCCTTCCTGCAGCTCCACACTGAACTGTTTTTTAGTTTGGTGTGTGTGTGTGTGTGTGTGTGTGTGTGTGTGTGTGTGTGTCTCTCTCTGTCTCTTTCTGTGTGTGTGTCTGTGTGTGTGTGTGTGTGTGGTGTGTGTGTGTGTGTGTGTGTGTGTGTCTTTCTCTGTGTGTGTGTGTGTGTGTGTGTGTGTGTGTGTGTGTGTGTGTGTGTGTGTGTCTCTCTCTATGTGTGTGTCTCTATCTATGTGTGTGGTCTGGTGTGTGTGTGTGCGTGTGTGTGTGTGTGTGTGTGTGTGTGTGCGTGTGTGTAGGCTAGCTGGTAGGTAAGTTGGGGGGGGGGGGGGGGGGGGGGGGGGTATATGAATGCTGTCTTTTAAACAAGAAAGTAGGATTTTTTTTTTTTTTAAATTACAAATGTGCACACACGAGTCAGTGTCTATGGAGACGACGTGACGATTGATTTCAAGATTCAGTATATGATTTCACTCTTTTTTTCAGTTCTAACAGAAAAAAGGAGCAATGACAAAGTTGCAAAATATCTAATTTTAGTTTCCCCACACCAATAGTTCGTCGCAATCGAGTAATATGTTAACATTGCTGCAAACAAATCGTGTCGTCTTCAGCAGATCGGAAACTGTAATGATTGTTGATGGCATGAATCGTCCACAACACTTCAGCTTTTAACTTTTAACACATCTGTCCCACTTGCTGTTATTGTGGATTGGCTGACGACTCTTACTGAGGAAAGGGTCTGACCTGATGTTGATGAATTTGATGACTGCCGAACGAAGTCCGTAAGACTAACTACCAGCCTACTCGCGTTTTCCAATTCCACATATTTTTCCTCTTTCCGCGACTTGCAACCGCGATTCACCCACTGCCCGAACATCAACGGTCTTTTTGCACACTTTACGGAAAAAAAACGCATGTTTGTTGTCTCTGCATTCAGTGATCCAGCTTCGATATTCTTCCTTCTGTAACCACAACGGATCAAATGCGCAATTTCCCTTAGGCATGATGACAGACACAACAGTGTTGGCATTCACCGAAGATTAGGGAGCATGGCGCACTTTGTCGGAAGTCGAACTGCGCATGCACAAACAATAACCAACTATTCAATTGCTTCCCTTTGCTTGAAAAGCCGACGACACACAGAACGATTCGAGAGGCGAAAATCGGTGTCCGAAGTCTTGTTCGCGTTTGTTCTCAGATTCGTCTTCAAATGTTACGGTCAGTTTTGGTCCGAAAATGATTTTTAAGGGGATTTCAAGGGATGGTAGGGATATCTGCAGTATTCAAGGGTTTTCAAGGGCCTTTTTGACCCAGTTGTATTTTTAAAGGGTTTTCAAGGATCTTCAAGGGGCGTACGAACCCTGCCGCTGGAAGTATAGAAAGGCAGACTGGACTCTCTTTGAGACTCTCACAGATACATACACAAAGCCAATCAACATCAGGCAGAAGGACTCTAACAAGATGGTTCAAGACTTCACAAAGGCCGTCTTGAAAGCTGCTACAGATCCATCCCAAGAGGAGCACGTAAAGACTACAAGCCCTACTGGACGGAGGAACTTCAGAATCTGGAAGATGTCGTTACGGAAGCCAGGGACAGAGCAGAAAAGCAGCCATCACTGAAGAACAACATAGCGCTGAAGGAAGTACTGCCAGATACAAGCTGTCCTGCGCACAAGCTGCAAGGTAAAGCTGGCAAGAGAAAACTGAAAGCCTGAATCTCGACAGGGATGGCAGCAAGCTGTGGAAACTGGCTAGAACCCTCTGTAATGAAACAACAAGTCACACCACTATAACATACAAGAGAATGGAAATTATCTCTCTGGAAAGAAAGCAGCAGACCACTTCATAGACGTCTATGAAAACATCAGCAATCTGGAAGTCCCTCCTGAACATAGAGCTGCAGTGCACAGGGCCCAAGGTGAACTTCATGAGGAAGAGCCCCAAGAGGAAGTCATGATCACAGCTTTCACAGAGAAAGAGCTGGAGGAAGCGTTGCAGAGCCTCAGTCTGAAGAAGTCACCTGGACCAGACGGAATCACAAATGAAATGATTCTGCATCTTGGGATGAAGAGCAAGGCAGTCATTCTAAAAAATCTTTAACTCCAGCTGGAAGACAGGATCAGTACCACAGTGTTGGAGGGAAGCAGACATGATCCCCATTCACAAAAAGGGAAAGGACAAGTCGAAGGCTGACAGCTACAGACCATCAGCCTTACAAGCTGCTTAGGAAAGCTGATGGAGAGACTTGTCAACACAAGGCTTGTCTGGCACCTTGAGGAGCATCAGCTGCTGAGCCCTGAACAGGCAGGCTTCCGCCAACACAGATCAACAGAAGACCAGATCACATTCATCACGCAAAGCATTGAGGGCGCTTTCCAAGAAAAGAAGAACACGCTTGCTGTCTGGATTGACATGGAGAAGGTGTTCGACAAATGCTGGAAGGACGGACTTAGGCTCAAACTACGGCGATGTGGTGTGTCTGGGAGGATGTACACCTGGATCAGCCAGTACCTACACAACCGCCAAGCCGAGTAAAGATTCAGGGCAAAAGAGCAAGAAGGTGGTGCCGAGACAGGGAGGAGTCCTTTCGCCAACGCTGTTCATCTTCATAGATGACATCGTCAGAGAACTGCCAAAAGGGGTCAGAGGAGCGATCTACGCAGATATCTGGTGCTTTGGTGCTCTGAAGAGTACACCACCACAGCACAGGTACGCCTCCAGACTGCGCTCAACAAGATCAGCGACTGGACCAAGGAATGGCTTGTCTCTGTCAACTCAAGCAAAACACCTACACAGTCTTCAGCCATCCAGCAAGAAGCAGAGGCGAAGCTGACACTGAACAACCAAAGGCTTGCAGAGGAACCACACCTACCTACCTGGGAGTGACCTTTGACCGCAGGCTCACTTGGAAACAGATCACAAGATGCTGTAGCAAGGCCAAGTTGAGACTGGCGATCATGAGGAAACTTGCGGGGACGGACTGGGGGGCTGACGAACGTATCCTGAAGAGACTCTATACAGGGAGAGTCCGACCTTTAGTTGAGTACGGGACGTCAGCATCGGCATCAGCTGCAAAGTCTAACCTCGACCATCTCAATAAGATACAGAACCAAGCTCAGCGTGTCATAACTGGCGCCATGAGATCCACCCCAATCCTGAAGATGGAAGAGACCACTAGGCAACAGTCATTGGAGGACAGAAGGGACACAAAGATCCTCATCCAAGCAGCAAAATTCAAACGCCTTGAAAACCATCCAATGAACAACAGAATGAGCAGACCCACAAGAGCCGGTTGAAAGAGGCAGCTTCATCCACCAGTCAAGACGCCTTGAAAGACAAACATCCAGTCTTGATGGAACATGAAGCAAAGCCTATCCCGGCAAATGTCACCCACCCATCTTGGAAGAGGCAGGTGTTCCCAACAGTCGTCACCAGCATTCCCGGAGTGGAGAAGAGAGGAATACAGTCAGACACATAAAGGAAGGCTCTGGCCATGGAGTACATCTGCAACCAGTATCCCAGGAAGACTGGACCCATGTCTTCACAGATGGCTCCGCCACAGAGGCAACGAGGGATGGTGGAGCTGGAATCTTCCTCCGATACAAAGACGGAGATGAAGAAATTGCAATTCCAACAGGAAAGTACTCCACCAACTTCCGAGCTGAGCGAGAAGCCCTCTGTGAGGCAGCCACAACAGTCTTGCAGAACTCCAAAAAACAACGGGGCAGGTGGTGGTCTTCTCTGACGCTCTCTCCGTGCTCCAAGCCCTCAAGAACTCCCGCTGCAAAGAACAGAAACCATCTCACTTCAGCCCTTGTTGCCCTGAGTGCCAGAGTGGAGAAAGTGGTGATACAATGGGTACCAGCACACTGTGGCATCAGAGGCAACGAAAAAGCGGACATTCTGGCAAAAGACGGTGCACAGAAGGAGCAGGCCAACAACCTGGTGTCATACGATGAAATTAGGACAATCAATGCACAACAAGGAATAAAATGGCGCCTCCTGCATCCCAAATACAACCCAGAGACACATACCATTTGCTGGGACAACGGGAACAGGTCAAGATCTTCCGCCTGAGGACTGGACACAATCGCCTGCTCCACCACATGCACACAAAATTTAGCATTGGACAGAGTGGAGAGTGCCCTTGTGGTGAGGGACCAATGACAACTGACCACATCCTTAAAGTCTGTACGACGTATGCAGCATCCAGGAGAAAGTACTGGCCAACACCGACAGCAGTGGAAGCCAAGCTGTACGGCACCCTGGAGGAGCTGCGACGGACGGCAGCCTACATCGAGGACACCGGGCTGCTCATCTAACGGGATGGCGAACGAGGAAGAAGATCCAAAACAGCCATTTTTTTCCCATATGTAGTGAACTGGTACAGGAGGGGGAAAAAAGGACGAACAGACTAACTCTACTTCAGTGTTCTCGGTGCTGAAACAAGTCTCCTAAATTCACTGAACCCACATAACGTCATGGATTAGGAATACATAGTGAGTGATTTTCCAAGTCTAAACAAAGTACTGAAACCTTCTGGAACAAAATAAAGTCATTCTAGAAGGAAAAAAAACACACCCAAACTTCAACAATTTTGTTAAACTGAAGGCATCACATATCAGAAGATTTGTCTTCAACTACTGAGGGGGGGAAAATAACACATTACTGAATAATGGACTATCAATTGTGATGGAATTCAGCAAAAATGTGCTTTTGCACCAGTGCACCGAGTAATCGACCCCTCCCTCCCCCAGACACACACACATACACTATGGTGATGATGTACCTCTTGTCCATCTCCTCTTTGCCTTTTGATAAACGAGGCAGTTTTTAATTTTAGGCCAGAATTTATCGTCATCCTTTTCTGCTTGCTTTTGTTCAGCAATATATATGTTTCTTGCTCGAAGTCTGCCAAATCCCATAGAAATCAAAAGGCTAAAGGTGATGCTCCCACAGGCAAATCATGGGACACTCCCACTGACTGGCCCGATTTTCCTGGTTGTCAAACCAAGAGAAAGTTTTTTTAGGCTTCACTTCTTGTAGCCTACCACTCCAGTCAACAGTTAAAGAATCTCAAGCAACTTTTGTTTATCGAATTTTCTTTTTGGGGGGTTCTGGGCCCAGCAGCAATGGGCAATTCAACATTGTCATTATCATCGCCCGAATCCTCGTTATCGATTCCGGCTTCAAAATCAGTCAGCAATCGATCTTTATTTACAACTAGGTCAAGATCGACGTCCCGAATCGTCTCGCTTCAAAACTTCTTGAAGAGTGTAGCCCTCAAATATGCTCTCTTCATCACTATCGCATCGAAAAATGGGTTCTACAAGTTGCATGGTTACTTGATCTGCCATTTTTCCAGAAAATCTTCATGAAAAAAAGCCGAACTTTGAAAATTCACAGCAGCAAAACAACTCCAACTCTTGCAACAAAAACCAAAATAGTGTCCAGAAACGGTCCTACTGGAAGACTCTTCAGTCGAGATAGCACTCTGGGATATGCGATAGTGAAAGTTGTCGACCTAGTATTCAGCAGTCGATCCAGTATTCAGAAAGAGGAAAACTTGCGGTTGATCTCGGTCGATGCGGTAGGCAGTGGGTTAAAACCTCTAAAACCCAAGACTTTTAAGGTGGCGCTAGGCGTGGATTTTTACCAAAAAAAAAAAATCACTAAAAAATGTTTTTTGTGATTATTGTTGATTTTGCAAAAATAAAGCATCAAGAAACCATGTATGAGTCTGTTTGCTTGAAAGATTGTTCAAAATGTGTGATTAAATGTGTTTTGTTGAGTGGGGGTGCGTTGTCACGGACAAAAATGAAACAACCCAACTTGTGGAGTCGCCAGCCAATTTGTTCGGACATAAGCTTCAACTCAAACATTCTAGGGCCACATAGACGGGCCCATGGGTCGGGCCCAGCCAATTAAGCTTAGTGGAGAGGCTTCACGGAGACGGTACGATCCACCCAGACAGACTAAGCCGTTTTGACCGACGCCTCGATGTCTGCCCGGACGCATCTCAGTGCCTGGGCCGGACTCATCTAGCCAATTTACACTGACCAGTGCCCACGACTTAAGCCACACGGCGCCAGTTAAGTAGGGAAGGGGGAAGGTAGTGTGTGGTGGGGGTGAATCTAGCTAATCAATTAAATGACCGATTGACCACCACAGAGAGTAAGGGTGTGTAGGCGTGACTGTCATGATTTGAATATCCAATGGAATTAGAGGGAGATAACTTCGGGGTGTCAGGGGTAAAAATACTGACCAATGGCACTCGCCCTTTTTGGACAGATCGGAACGAATAAGAAAGATGTGAGAGGGAGAGAACGGGAGAGAACGAGGGGGAGAACGAACAGAGAGAGAGAGAGAGAGGTTCGGAGTGGAAGCTCTGCAGGAGAGAGGGGCAGAGAGAGAGATGAGGGGAGGAGAGAAGAGAACCAAGTTGAGAGATTAGCATGAGATAGTCTGCAGAGGAAGGACTGAGGAGAGATGTGGAGAGAGAGAGCTGCTAACTAATGAGGAGGAAAAGAAAGGAAAAAAAAAAAAGAAAAGAAAAGCAACCATGTCCATTTGATAAGAGCAGACTAGAAGAGAGAGAGAGAGAGAGAGAGTGCAATGCGTTAATGCAGGAAGAAAGAAAGGAGAACAGATCGATGTTGATAGTCACTGTTCTATCTAAACCGGGGGTTCGACCTCATACTTGGCCAGCGCCACTTTCATCGACAGACCAACGCCAGTGCAACAGTCTCACCTGACCAGGCGCCAGCAGACCAATACCAGTGCCAGCAGTTGTGCCGTGTTGTGAAAGTGACAGTGAAAGAAAAAAAAAGGAAAAGAAAAGACAGTGATTCGTGAATAGTTAAGATCACCTGGCCAGGTAAAGTAGAAATCTATTTATACCGGGTTAGTTAATGATGTGTTAGACAAATGATTTTGTGAAGTTCAGGAAAGAGAGAATGTTTTATTTTGTTTGATTCCATATGCATTGATGGTTCGTTCTATGAACATGTGTAGTAAAGTTATAGACTTTACTAGTGGTTTGATGTGACGAATGCATGATATATGAATGAGATCGTAAGCAAGCTGCGAGTGTGTTTGGGCTGTGCGCTAGTCCTTCCTCCACTGACATCACCCGAGGTTGACAGTGCGAGAAAATCGAAAAAAGTCGAAAAACTTGCCTACTTTCAAACGCGCACACCGCCACTATCAGGCCATGAAGGTAGGCTTGTGACCTACTAAACTGGAGGGGAACACACGACCTTGACCTTGGTGGTGTTTATCAGTGGAAAATTCCTATACAGTCAGCATAGTACCGCAGCAAAGCAGGTCACTGAGCTGCCAATCTCGCTGCATTGATTGGCTGATATTAGTATGAGCTTTTTCATTGGCTCTCACTGCATTCCGGCCAAGTTCGGTTGCCCAGATGTTTAGTCATGTGCAGACATGCCTACCCAAAAATTTGTTTTCAGGGACAAGAAAGAACAAAATCAGGGACAAATTTGTGAAATCAGGGACAGGACAGGTCAAGACAGAAACACTAATTGCTTTCCTTATTTACACTATATACAAAATGCGTGAAGACTGCTGGCTTCAGTTCTTAGAGGCCTGAAGAGACCTGTGGTAGGCACTCTTCAGGTCTTTGAGGTCACTGGCAGAGTAATGCCTTTCCAAGAAGTCCCCTCCTCTGCACTTGTTCACTTCGCCCACACTGGAACGTTTCGCTATTTCTGAATCTGGAAACATCTGCTTCACCGCTTTGGTGAAAGTGTCAAGCGCCGTCATCGGCAAGTTCATGCTCACTGCCAGTTCCACCATCATGACTCTGCGCGCGTGACATCCTGCTCCAAGGTACTGCTCGAAGTTGTACTGCTGCTCGCTTTTGTGAAAAAGGCGCTGATGTTCTGGTTCTCGTCTTAGCCGACGACGCATATCGAGCATGCTTGTCCGACTCAATGTGACGTCTACAATCATCTCTCCGCCAGATTTCACGGAGAATTCGCAAACACACGTCTGGCAGAATACAAAGGATCTCCTTTTTTACCTTGTTTAAGACAAGGCCACTTTTCTGTGAAGTCCTCCTTGAAGACACACGCGCGCTTCACGGCCGTGTTCTTCTTAGCTGATCCGTGAATCGAATCAGAATCAGACTCGGTGTCTACACGAACTCTCTTCGACGCCATGTTGCCTTCTACTCGGAAGTGAAAGAGAGGCAATGTTTTTCGCGCATGCGCATTCCGTCTAGCAGACGATAATTTCTGGCTCAGTTCTTCGCTAAACGCACGGGACGATAGAACGGCTTTTCGATACCCGATATTTTTTTTTTTTTTTTTTTATTTCGTTTTCCGGGACGCACAATGAAAATCCGGGATTTCCGGGACAGTGGCTTCTAAAATCAACTTTCCGGGACAAATGCCGGATGTACAGGGACGGTAGGCATGTCTGCATGTGACCTATCTGAGCCTAACCATTGACTGCAACCAACCATAAACAAGCCGTCGTCTGCTGCAGAGTCTGCTCGGCGTACGTCCGACGTTGCATTATTTTATTTTGTGAGCGATAAATCGGAGCGATCGAAATGCCTGGTCCAAGGAAAGCAAAATTTCGGACTCTCCACAAGTTTGGGAAACGGAAATGGGGGAAGAAAACCGCACAAAAAGGCAGTAAACCAGTGACAAAGGTGACACTGTGCCAGCGAAACACGATCGTCAAGTCCGGTTCCATCCACATCTCGACAAAGATCCCCATCACCCATGCCATCAACATCAAAAACGGTGCCTTCAAGTGCCAGTAGAGCTTCAGTCCGAAAGATGAAGTATTTTAGCAGCCAGAAAGAAAATACGAGGAGTCGAGTGATTCGGACAAGGAGACTTCAAAGGCAGAAAAGGGGGGGGGGGGGGGGGGGGGGAGGAGGAACAAGATGTGACTGGGTCGACCGACACGAACGTGATCGCAAACATCAGGCAACTGCAGGCGATCATTTCCAAACTGCACTGCCCTTCATGCAATGAATCCGCAAGTTGGGTTTTTCTTTTTTTTATTCCTGGCTGTCTTTTCTTCTTTTTTTTTTCTTTTCATTTTGCAGGAGAGAGGGAGAGAGAGAGAGAGAGAGAGAGGAGAGAGAGAGAGGAGAGAATACATGTGCAGGTATGTACATTCAGGGACTCGGTCACACACACACACACACACACACACTACACAGTTTCTGGGATAATTTGAGATTTCTTTTCCACACAAATGAGCATTTTCACACACACACACACACACACACACACACCTTTTCTGAGGGAACTATTACATTTTCAGCCTAGGCAGTTGCGGTTCAAAAATTCAATAAGGGCTCCTCTGCTTTGCTGGATGTTATTCTGGAGCTTGAACTGAGGGCATCAGAGACTGCAGTGGAATATGCAGAGAAAGATGATGTCTCCAGGGTCAAGTCAGCAACCAGAAAAACCTCCATCAGAGAAAAGAAGAGAAGGCAAACCATTGACACAATTCGTCGTCGAGAACGACAGGAACAGCGAGAACGGGAAGGAGAGGTTTATGGGGCAGGACATATCTGAAGACCAAAAATATCACTTCTTTCCTTCTTTTTTTATATTACCTCATATCCTGTGAACAAACATTGTAAAAAAAGATATTTTGTATAAAATCTTACCTTGTTGATGTCTTGGACCATCAGAAAACACAAGATCAAAATTCAAAACTCAATTTTCTCAAAACGTTTATTTTTCAAGGACGCACGTTTTCTCGCCCAGCTTTTGACACAGTTCCCATCAATATATTCACACCAAAGTTTGCATACTTATGTAAAAAAATGGCTTCTGAGTGCAACTACAACCACAAGAACATTGTATCTCAAATGGTTTTCAAGCTGCATATGATGATATGTCACCAAACCGAAGAGAAAAAAAATCGCCTTTTTTGAATGAGTGGTGAGAATAGATTTTCAAGTTCAGATAATAACTTTTGTGATAGTTGCATTCTTTGATCATTGGAATAAAACACTGTACATCTGAAACTTCTGAGAAATTCTGTTTTCTTGAGATATGAAGGGCGAATGTACACTACTGTTGTTCGGATGAGAATGTGTAATAACCTTGTTTCCACATAAGCTAGATACATAAAACTTGGCATGTGCAATACTTTTGACATGTTCTGCCTCTGGGGCCAAATTTTATGATAGTTTATGTAGAACCTGAGAACGAAAATACCCTAAAATCTACGCCTAGCGCCACCTTAAGGCCTTTGTATGTGCACCTCCCTCCTCCCACCCACACACACCGGGGGGGGGGGGGGGGGCCAACAACCAATTTACAAATTTCTACAAATCTAAGTAAGTGTTCACAAAACTTTACGGTTTTTAAAAGATACCTCACTTTCTTCAAACTTCTGCAAACCTCTAGGAAGAAGGAGGGGGAGCCGTGTGTGTGTGTGTGTGTTTTGTGTGTGTGTGTGCGACTGCACATATTAAATTCTTTGGAAACAACCATTACCTTCTCAATGTTGGACCAGAACTCCTTCACCATCTTGGCCATGTGACTGGCGATCTTTTCAGTTTGGTGGCTTCCTCTTTCTCCGCCTTCAGTTCTTTCTGCTCCTGCTCTTTGAAGTAGTTGGACACCATGCGGGCAACCTGCACACCAATCAACACAGTGACCATGGTCAGTCAGTTACCTGCACACCAATCAACACAGTGACCATGGTCAGTCAGTTACCTGCACACCAATCAACACAGTGACCATGGTCAGTCAGTCACTGCACACCAATCAACACAGTGACCATGGTCAGTCAGTTACCTGCACACCAATCAACACAGTGACCATGGTCAGTCAGTTACCTGCACACCAATCAACACAGTGACCATGGTCAGTCAGTCAGTTACCTGCACACCAATCAACACAGTGACCATGGTCAGTCAGTTACCTGCACACCAATCAACACAGTGACCATGGTCAGTCAGTTACCTGCACACCAATCAACACAGTGACCATGGTCAGTCAGTTACCTACACACCAATCACACAGTGACCATGGTCAGTCAGTCAGTTACCTGCACACCTATCAACACAGCGACCATGGTTCAGTCAGTTACCTACACACCAATCAACACAGTGACCATGTTCAGTCAGTCAGTTACCTGCACACCTATCAACACAGTGACCATGGTCAGTCAGTCAGTTACCTACACACCAATCAACACAGTGACCATGGTCAGTCAGTCAGTTACCTACACACCAATCAACACAGTGACCATGGTCAGTCAGTCAGTTACCTACACACCAATCAACACAGTGGACCATGGTCAGTCAGTCAGTCAGTTATCTGCACACCAATCAACACAGTGACCATGGTCAGTCAGAGTCAGTTACCTACACACCAATCAAACCAGTGACCATGGTGAGTCAGTTACCTACACACCAATCAACACAGTGACCATGGTCAGTCAGAGTCCGTTTTCAACATCAAGGATTAAACCACGTTTCCATCAAACCGGCAAAAATATTTTTCTGCTGCAAAATGTATCGGGATCTAGGTAAACCAAGCACCTCAGGAGTCAGTACTTGGAGCATAGACCTGACGTGTTGATGTTCGAGACATTTAGCACCAATATATCACACACAGACATACAGGTGACTTAGCCTCATTGTTTGAACATCTTGACAAGTGGATCTGTATTCATCACCGAATTTCTGCTATAAATCAATCAACAACAACCGATAATCGGACTGATATTCTGACATGTCAGGATCAGGTAACCAAGCACCTCAAGGAGTCAGTACTCGGAGCATAGACCTGACGGGTTGATGTTCGAGACATTTAGCACAATATATCACACACAGACATACAGGTAGATAAGATAATGTTGCTTATAGCCCAGCGACCGCAAAGGGCCACATCAGACATACAGGTGACTCTGCTCATTGTCTGAACATCTTGACAAGTGGATCTGTATTCATCACTGTATTTCTGCTACAAAATCAAACAACAACGGATAATTGGGCTGATATTTGACATGTATCAGGATCAGGTAACCAAGGACCTCACAGGAGTCAGTACTCGGAGCATAGACCTGACGGGTTGATGTTCGAGGACATTTAGCACAATGTATCACACACAGACATACAGGTGACTCTAGCTCATTGTTTGAACATCTTGACAAGTGGATCTGTATTCATCACTGAATTTTCTGCTATAAATCAATCAACAACAAACCGATAATCGGACTGATATTCTGACATGTGTCAGGATCAGGTAACCAAGCACCTCAAGGAGTCAGTACTCGGAGCATAGACCTGATGGGGTTAATGTTCGAGACATTTAGCACCCATATATCACACACAGACATACAGGTGACTCGAGCCTCATTGTCTGAACATCTTGACAAGTGGATCTGTATTCATCACTGTATTTCTGCTACAAAATCAAACAACAACCGATAATTGGACTGATATTCTGACATGTATCAGGATCAGGTAACCAAGCACCTCAAGGAGTCAGTACTCGGAGCATAGACCTGACGGGTTGATGTTCGAGACATTTAGCACCAATGTATCACACACGACATACAGGTGACTCTTAGCCTCATTGTTTTGAACATCTTGACAAGTGGATCTGTATTCATCACTGAATTTCTGCTATAAATACAATCAACAACAACCGATAATCGGACTGATATTCTGACATGTGTCAGGATCAGGTAACCAAAGCACCTCAAGGAGTCAGTACTCGGAGCATAGACCTGATGGGGTTAATGTTCGAGACATTTAGCACCCATATATCACACACAGACATACAGGTGACTCGAGCCTCATTGTCTGAACATCTTGACAAGTGGATCTGTATTCATCACTGTATTTCTGCTACAAAATCAAACAAACAACCGATAATTGGACTGATATTCTGACATGTATCAGGATCAGGTAACCAAGCACCTCAAGGAGTCAGTACTCGGAGCATAGACCTGACGGGTTGATGTTCGAGACATTTAGCACCAATATATCACACACAGACTACAGGTGACTCTAGCCTCATTGTTTGAACATCTTGACAAGTGGATCTGTATTCATCACTGAATTTCTGCTATAAATCAATCAACAACAACCGATAATCGGACTGATATTCTGACATGTGTCAGGATCAGGTAACCAAGCACCTCAAGGAGTCAGTACTCGGAGCATAGACCTGACGGGTTGATGTTCGAGACATTTAGCACCCATATATCACACACAGACATACAGGTGACTCGAGCCTCATTGTCTGAACATCTTGACAAGTGGATCTGTATTCATCACTGTATGTCTGCTACAAAATCAAACAACAACCGATAATTGGACTGATATTCTGACATGTATCAGGATCAGGTAACCCAAACACCTCAAGGAGTCAGTACTCGGAGCATAGACCTGACGGGTTGATGTTCGAGACATTTTAGCACCAATATATCACACACAGACATACAGGTGACTCTAGCCTCATTGTTTGAAGATCTTGACAAGTGGATCTGTATTCATCACTGAATTTTGCTATAAAAACAATCAACAACAACCGATAATCGGACTGATATTCTGACATGTGTCAGGATCAGGTAACCAAGCACCTCAAGGAGTCAGTACTCGGAGCATAGACCCGACGGTTGATGTTCGAGACATTTAGCACCCCTATTCACACACAGACATACAGGTGACTCGAGCCTCACTGTCTGAACATCTTGACAAGTGGATCTGTATTCATCACTGCATTTCTGCTACCAAAATCAAACAACAAACCGATAATTGGACTGATATTCTGACATGTATCAGGATCAGGTAACCAAGCACCTCAAGGAGTCAGTACTCGGAGCATAGACCTGACGGGTTGATGTTCGAGACATTTAGCACCAATATATCACACACAAACATACAGGTGACTCTAGCCTCATTGTTTGAACATCTTGACAAGTGGATCTGTATTCATCACTAAATTTCTGCTATAAATCAATCAACAACAACCGATAATCGGACTGATATTCTGACATGTGTCAGGATCAGGTAACCAAGCACCTCAAAGGGGTCAGTACTCGGAGCATAGACCTGACGGGTTAATGTTCGAGACATTTAGCACCCATATATCACACACAGACATACAGGTGACTCGAGCCTCATTGTCTGAACATCTTGACAAGTGGATCTATATTCATCACTGTATGTCTGCTACAAAATCAAACAACAACCGATAATTGGACTGATATTCTGACATGTATCAGGATCAGGTAACCAGCACTCAAGGAGTCAGTACTCGAGCATAGAACTAGACGGTGTTGATGTTCGGACATTTAGCACCAATAGTATCAACACCAGACATACAGTGGATCTAGCTCATGTTTGAACATTTGACAATGTGGAATCGTATTCATCATGATTAGCTAAATTTCAACACAACGATAATCGGACTGATATTCTGACATGTGTCAGATCAGGTAACAAGCACCTCAAGGAGTCGTACTCGGAGCATTAGACCTGACGGGTTAAGTTCGAGACATTTAGCACCCTATCACTACACATGACGATGGTGACTCGAGCCTCATTTCTGAACATACTGACAGTGGACTGTATTATCACTGCATTCTGCTACAATAATCAATACAACATACGATAATTGGTACGATATCTGACATGTATCAGGATCAGGTACCAAGCCCCAAGAGTCAGTACTCAGGAGCATAGACCTACGGGTTGGATGTTCGAGACATTTAGCAAATTATCACACACAGACATACAGTACTCTAGCATCATTGTTTGAACCCATCTTGACAAGTGGATCTGTATTCATCACTGAATTTCTGCTATAAATCAATCAACAACAACGATAATCGGACTGATATTCTGACATGTGTCAGGATCAGGTAACCAAGCACCTCAAGGAGTCAGTACTCGGAGCATAGACCTGACGGGTTAATGTTCGAGACATTTAGCACCCATATATCACACACAGACTACAGGTGATCGAGCCTCATTGTCTGAACATCTTGACAAGTGGACTGTATTCATCACTGTATTCTGCTACAAAATCAAACAACAACCGATAATGGACGATATTCTGACAGTATACAGGATCAGGTAACCAAGCACCTCAAGGGAGCCAGTACTCGGAGCATAGACCTGACAGGTGATGTTCGAGACTTAGCACCAAGATCACACACAGACTACAGGTGACTCTAGCCTCATTGTTTGAACATCTGTTGACAATGGAATCTGTATTCATCACGAATTTCTGCATAAATCATCAACAACAACGAAATCGGACTGATAATCTGATCATGGTGTCAGGATCGGTAACAAGCACCTCAGGAGTAGTACTCGGAGCATGACTGACGTTTGAGTCGAGACAATTAGACCTATATCACCGACATACAGGGGACTCGTACTCATTGTGATTCTTGACAAAGTGGATCTGCAATCATCAACGTAGTATATCTGCTACAACATCAAACAACAACGATAATAGACTGATACTGACATGTATCCGGATCAGTAACCAAGCACCTCAAGGAGTACAGTATCGAGCATAGACTGACCAGTTGATGTTCGAGGGCATTTACACCATGTCATCACACACAGGAATATCAGGTGACTTAGCTCTAATGGTTGAAATCTGAAAGGGGACTTATACACTGAATCTTATCAATAATCACAACAAACGATAACGGCTATATTCTGAATATTCCACAGTAAACATGTCTCATGAGTTATTTCTCGAGCATACCTGACGTTGATGCGGACAATAACCAATTATCAACATACATGACTCTGTAGTCTTTACGGGGCACCCTTTTTTTTTAAAAAAAAAAAAAAAACTTTTCTTTTTTAAAAACCCCTAAAAACCAATAAAAAAGAAAAAAAAAAAAACAAAAAAACCAACCAAACCAAAGGGAAACAAAAGGTCCAAAAAACCAAATTTCCGTTTTAAAAAAAAAACTCCCCCAAACCCCAAAAAAAAATGAAAAGTTATTTCGAAAAATTTCACAAAAAAGCACA
>CM031619.1:2022495-2119995 GCA_018398815.1 Conus ventricosus
TTTTTTCCCTTTTTTTTTAAAGGGAAAGGGAGAGAAGAGAAAAGGGGAAGAAAAAAAAAAATTCAGGATTACATTCAGGGACTCGGGCACACACACCACACCCCACACACACTACACAGTTCGGGTAATTGAGATTTCTTTCACACAATGACATTTTCCACACACCCACACACACACACACACACACCTTTTCTGAGGGAACTTACATTTTCAGCCCAGGCCCCTTGCGTTCAAAAATTCAATAAGGGCTTTCCCCTGCTTTGCGGATGTTATCTGGGCTTGAACTGAGGGCACGAGACGGCAGTGAAAAGCAGGAAAGATGATGTCCCAGGGTCCCCGTCGCAAACCAGGGAAAAACCCCCATCAGAAAAAGAAGAAAGGCAAACCAAGACACAATTCGTCGTCAGGAACACAGGAACAGCGAGAACGGGAAGGGAGGTTTATGGGCAGGACATTCGAGACCAAAAAACACTTCTTCCTTCTTTTTTATATTACCTCATACCTGTGAACAAACATTGTAAAAAAGAATTGATAAAATCTACCTTGTTGATGTCTTGGGCCACAGAAAAACCAAGACAAAATTCAACTCAATTTTCTCAAAACGTTTATTTTTCAAGGGCGCAACGTTTTCCCCCCGCCCAGCTTTGGGCACAGGGGTTTCCCATCATATATTCACACCAAAGTTTGCTACTTATGTAAAAATGGGTTCTGAGGCAACTACAACCACAAGAACATTGTACTCAATGGTTTTCAAGCGCATATGATGATATGTCCCACCAAACCGAAGAGAAAAAAATCGCCTTTTTGAATGAGTGGTGAGATAGTTTTCAAGTTCAGATAATAACTTTTGTGATAGTTGCATTCTTTGATCATTGGATAAACACTGACATCTGAACTTCTGAGAAATTCTGTTTCCTGAGATATGAAGGGCGATGTACACTACGGTGTTCGGAGAGATGTGTAATAACCTTGTTCCACAAAGCAGATCATAAACTTGGCATGTGCAATACTTTGACATGTCCCTCTGTGCCAATTTAAAGTAGTTATGTAGAACCTGAAAACCCAAAATACCCTAAAATCTACGCCTAGCGCCACCTTTGGCCTTTGTATGGCACCTCCCTCCCCCACCCAACAACCGGGGGGGGGGGGGGGCCAACAACCAATTTACAAATTTCTACAAATCTAAGTAAGTGTTCACAAAACTTTACGGCTTTTAAAAGATACCTCACTTCTTCAAACTTTTGCAAACCTCTAGGAAGAATGGGAGGGGGGGCCGTGTGTGTGTGTGTGTGGTGGGGTGTGTGTGTGCGCTGCCCCATATTAAAATTCTTTGGAAACAACCATTACCTTCTCAATGTTGGACGAACTCCTTCACCATCTTTTGGGCCCTGTGACTGGCGATCTTTTCTTGGTGGCTTCCTCTTTCTCCGCCTTCAGTTCTTTCTGCTCCTGCTCTTTGAAGTAGTTGGACACCATGCGGGCACCTGCACACCAATCAACACAGTGACCATGGTCAGTCAGTTACCTGCACACCAATCAACACAGTGACCATGGTCATCAGTTACCTGCACACCAATCAACACAGTGACCATGGTCAGTCAGTCACTGCACACCAATCAACACCGTGACCATGGTCAGTCAGTACCTGCACACAATCAAAACAGTGACCATGGTCATCAGTTACCTTTCACACCCAAACAACACAGTGACCATGGTCAAATCAGTCAGTTACCTGCACCCCCAAACAACACAGTGACCATGGTCAGTCAGTTACCTGCACACCAATCAACACAGTGAAACCCTGTCAGTCAGTTACCTGCACCACCAATCAACACAGTGACCATGGTCAGTCAGTTACCTACACACCAATCAACACAGTGACCATGGTCAGTCAGTCAGTACCTGCACACCTATCAACACAGCGACCATGGTCAGTCAGTTTCCTACACAAACCAAACAACACAGTGACCATGTTCAGTCAGTCAGTTACCTGCACACCTATCAACACCCGTGACCATGGTCAGTCAGTCAGTTTTCCCAAAAACACCAATCAACACAGTGACCATGGTCAGTCAGTCAGTTACCTACACACCAATCAACACAGTGACCATGGTCAGTCCAGTCAGTTACCTACACACCAATCAACACAGTGACCATGTCAGTCATCAGTTCAGGTTTTCTGCACACCAATCAACACAGGACCATGGTCAGTCAGAGTCAGTTTACCACACACCAATCACAAAAGTGCCATTTGGGGTCAAATTACTACACACCAATCATACACCCGGGACCATTTGGGGGGCAGTCAGAGTCCGTTTTCAACATCAAGGATTAAACCACTTTCCATCAAAACCGGCAAAAATATTTTTCTGCTGCAAAATGTATTTGGGATCAGGTAACCAAGCACCCTCAAGGAGTCAGTACTTGGAGCATAGACCTGACGGTTGATGTTCGAGACATTTAGCACCAATATATCACACACAGACATACAGGGGACTCTAGCCTCATTGTTTGAACATCTTGGGCAAGTGGATCTGTATTCATCACCGAATTTCTGCTATAAATCAATCAACAACAACCGATAATCGGACTGATATTCTGAATGTCAGGATCAGGTAACCAAGCACCTCAAGGAGTCATAACGGAGCATAGACCTGACGGGGTTGATGTTCGAGACATTTAGCACAATAAAACAACACCCGACAAAACAGGTAGATAAGATAATGTTGCTTATAGCCCAGCCGACCGCAAAGGGCCACATCAGACATACGGTGACTCTAGCCTCATTGTCTGAACATCTTGACAAGTGGATCTGTATTCATCACTGTATTTCTGCTACAAATCAAACAACAACGGATAAATTGGGCGATTATTCTGACATGTATCAGGATCAGGTAACCAGGACCTCAAGGGGTCATTTCTCGGAGCATAGACCTGACGGGTTGATGTTCGAGACATTAGCACCAAGTATCACACACAGACATACAGGTGACTCTAGCCTCATTGTTTTGAACATCTTGACAAGTGGATCTGTATTCATCACTGAATTTCTGCTATAAATCAATCAACAACAACCGATAATCGGACTGATATTCTGACATGTGTCAGGATCAGGTAACCAAAGCACCTCAAGGAGTCAGTACTCGGAGCAAAAAGACCTGATGGGGTTAATGTTCGAGACATTTAGCACCATATACCACACAGACATACAGGTGACTCGAGCCTCATTGTCTGAACATCTTGACAAGTGGATCTGTATTCATCACTGTATTTCTGCTACAAAATCAAACAACAACGATATTGGATGATATTCTGACATGTATCAGGATCAGGTAACCAGCAACCTCAAGGAGTCAGTACTCGGAGCATAGACCCGACGGGTTGATGTTCGAGAAAATTTAGCACCAATGTATCACACCAGACATACAGGTGACTCTAGCCTCATTGTTTGAACATCTTTACAAGTGGATCTGTATTCATCATGAATTTCTGCTATAAAACAATCAACAACAACCGATAATCGGACTGATATTCGGGCATGTGTCAGGGTCAGGTAACCAAGCACCTCAAGGAGTCAGTACTTTGGAGCATAGGGCCTGATGGGGTTTTGTTCGAGACATTTAGCACCCATATATCACACACAGACAACAGGTGAAATCGGCCTCATTGTCTGAACATCTTGACAAATGGATCTGTAAATTATCACTGATTTCTGCCAAAATCAAACAACAACCGATAATTGGACTGATATTCTGACATGTATCAGGATCAGGTAACCAAGCACCTCAAGGAGTCAGTACTCGGGCATAGACCTGACGGGTTGATGTTCGAGACATTTAGCACCAATATATCACACACAGATACAGGTGACTCTAGCCTCATTGTTTGAACATCTGACAAGTGGATCTGTTTCATCACTGAATTTCTGCTATAAATCAATCAACAACAACCGGATATCGGACTGATATTCTGACATGTGTCAGATCAGGTAACCAAGCACCTCAAGGAGTCAGTACTCGGAGCATAGACCTGACGGGTTGATGTTCGAGACAATTTAGCACCCATATATCACACACAGACATACAGGTGACTCGAGCCTCATTGTCTGAACATCTTGACAAGTGGATCTGTATTCATCACTGTATGTCTGCTACAAAATCAAACAACAACCGATAATTGGACTGATATTCTGACCCTGTACAGATCAGGTAACCAAGCACCTCAAGGAGTCAGTACTCGGAGCATAACCTGCGGGTTGATGTTCGAGACATTAGCACCAATATATCACACACAGACATACAGGTGACTCTAGCCTCATTTTGAAGATCTTGACAAGGGGATCTTATTCATCACTGAATTTCTGCTATAAATCAATCAACAACAACCGATAATCGGGCTGATATTCTGACATGTGTCAGGATCAGGTAACCAAGCACCTCAAGGAGTCCCGTAAATCGGAGCATAGACCTGACGGGTTTTATGTTCGAGACATTTAGCACCATATATCACACACAGACATACAGGTGACTCGAGCCTCACGGGCTGAACTCTTGACAAGTGGATCTGTATTCATCACTGCATTTCTGCTACAAAATCAAACAACAACCGATAATTGGACTGATATTCTTGACATGTATCAGGATCAGGTAACCAAGCACCTCAAGGAGTCAGTATCTCGGAGCATAGACCTGACGGGGTTGATTTCGAGACATTTAGCACCAATATATCACACACAAACATACAGGTGACTCTAGCCTCATTGTTTGAACATCTTGACAAGTGGATCTTATTCATCACTAAATTCTGCTATAAATCAATCAACAACAACCGATAATCGGACTGATATTTCTGACATGTGTCAGGATCAGGTAACCCAAACACCTCAAGGAGTCAGTACTCGGAGATAGACCTGACGGGTTAATGTTCGAGACATTAGCACCCATATATCACACACAGACATACAGGTGACTCGAGCCCATTGTCTGAACATCTTGACAAGTGGATCTATATTCATCACTGTATGTCTGCTACAAAATCAAACAACAACCGATAATTGGACTGATATTCTGACATGTATCAGGATCAGGTAACCAAAACACCTCAAGGAGTCAGTACTCGGAGCATAGACCTGACGGGTTGTGTTCGAGACATTTAGCACCATATATCACCACAGACATACAGGTGACCCCTAGCCTCATTGTTTGAACATCTTTACAAGTGGAATCTGTATTCATCCGGAAATTTTCTGCTATAAATCAATCAACAAAAACCGATAATCGGAAAAATTTTCTGACATGTGTCAGGACGGTAACCAAGCCCCTCAAGGATCATACTCGGAGCTAACCTGAGGGGTTTAGTTCGAGACTTTAGCCCCCTAATCACACACAGACATACAGGTACCAGCCCCCTTGTCGAACTCTGGACAAGTGGACTGTATTCATCACTGTTTTTCCCCAAAAAATCAAACAAAACCGATAATGGACTGATATTCTACAGTCAGTCAGGTAACCAAAGCACCTAAAAACCCCAGTATCGGAGCAAAAAACTGACGGTTTGATGTTCGAGACTTTTAGCCCCAAAGTTCACCACAGACTACGGTGACTCGCCTCTTTGTTTGAAACCCTTGACAAGGGATCTGTATTCATCACGAATTTTGCTAAAAATCATCACAACAACAAAATGGACTGTATTCGACATATGCAGGATCGGGTAACCAAGCATCCAAGGAGTCAGTACTCGGAGCTTGACCTAGGGGTTTAGTGGACAAATAGCACCAATTTATCACACACAACAGGTGACTCTAGCCTCATTGTCTTTTTGACAAGGGGGATCGTATTCCACGGTGTTTCTGCTACAAAAATCAACAACAACAACCGATTTTTTTGACTGATACGACATATGCCCCTGGACAGTAACCAAGCACCTCAAGGATCAGACTGGGACATAGACCTGCATTTTGAGTTCGAGACAAATCACCAAACATCACAAAGACTACAGGTACTCAAAACTCGGTACTGTTCATCAGATACTGTCTTTACTTGGCATAAAAATGTCTAAATTGCGCCCCAAAATTCTCCCTGAAATTTTCCTAAATTTAGGGAGCAACACAAAACTTCTACACCAACAAAAAAAACCCTTTACTAGCCAATAAAAAAGATCACACCACACAGAAACATGTCCATCATTCGTTAAAAACTCCCCCTTTACGACCAAGCACATAAATTTCACCCAAAGATTTAAATGAAAACCCCTTGCTAAATATGAAGGTTTTGAAAACATAAGCAGCTTTCTCCAGTAACAAATCTTTTTTCCAGCTCCACCCACCTCCTTCCCCCAAAAACCTTACCCTCTGCCCCCAGCCCTTTCCCCCCACCCCAAAAAAAAAAACAAAACAACAAAAAAAAAGAAACGGGTAATAATAGTCCAGGTTCGTGACAAAATACAGACATCACAGATGCCCTACAGAGATCCAATCCCATTCAGCAATAAGCAAATGGTTTTTTCAAACCATTTCGGCAAAAGTCAAACTCTCCAGTTTTTATCAGGATCAGGAACCAAGCACTTCCAAGGGGTCAGTACCGGGAAAAAACCTGACGGTTTTTGTTTGAGACAGAAAACACCCCAAAAACCACATAGACAAAAAGGGACTCGCCCCAAACGTACATCTGGACGGGCCCTATTTTCCTATGCCTGGGTTTCAAAAGATGAAGGGAAAACGTATTCAGCAAAATTTTGCCCAATTTTCTGCACAAACAACAAGATTTTATCCCCGTATATGCAGCCCCTTTCTAAGAAAAAAGAAAACAAAAATTTCCCTCCCCCCCCCTTTTCAACAAAAGCACCTGCCCAGAAAAAATTTCCTTCCCCAAATTCTTTTCCCCAACTTTTCTTTGCTTCGCAAGGGCCTGTTGGGCCCCTCTCCCCCCATCGTCTCTTTCTTCAACAACTGGTACAAAGCAAACAGCCTTCCCGCTTTCCTCTAGCCGCAACACCACAAGTCAACTGGGAAAAGGGACTTTTCGGTCTACTCCGAAGGGGTAAAAAAGTGTGGGAAGTTTTAAACACCCGGTTTGTTTTCCCCATACACGGGGGCAGTGCAAATTTTACAGAAGAACTACAGGCTGGACCCCCCTTCCGGGGGCAGCTTTCTTCCCTTGCGCTCCTGGGTGAAAACAGCGGGGCCCGCCCCGTCATCTCCTCCACAGGTTCCCAGGCCTTTTTGGCGGGTGGCTCCCGGAATCGAGGGAAAAAGTTTTGGGGACCACAAACCTTCCTTCCTCTTCCGTACTCTCTGACCCCCTTGGGCTTCCTGAAAACCCCCAGTCATTTTAGAAACCAGGGCAATAGCTGGCAATCTCCCATCACGCAGCAAGTGTTTTCATGCATTTTTGCTCTTCAAAACAAGCCCTGAAAAAGGACCAGGTTGATTTATGTGGCCACTGTGTAATTGAGGTGGGCAGGGGTCCATCATCCCCAAAAAGAGTCAATGGACTGCATTATGGTTTTAAAAAAAAAAAAAAAAAAAAAAAGAAGAGAGAGAGAAGAAGAAGAGAACATTTCTTATAAAAGCGGGTAAACCCCTGTCTAAATTCAAATCTGGTTTCACCTACAGGGAGAGCACCATTAAACCATCTCAAAATCAACTTTCCCAAAAGTAGTTAATTTTTAAACCGAACCCAGACCAAACTTTACTTTAATTCATTTTTCATAATTTTTAAAAAAAAAAATAAAAAAAAAAAAATGCACAAAAATTTACCTCCAAATTAACATTTCTTGCGCCCCTCTTTCCCCTAAATCCCCGACACACTCGTAAACAACTTTTCTTTCAAAAGTTATCATCCCGCAACAGAAACCATTTACCTAAAAAAAAAAAAAGGGAAAAAGCCCAAAGCACAGCAACGCACGTTGAAGTATGTCAGACTAAATAAAAAAAAAGGGAACCAAATACACCCCTTGCCCGGGGACTTGCGTTGCCATGAAACGAATCCCCCAGTGCCTGGGGGTTTTATTCTCCATCACAGAGACTTCTGCGTTTGCTTTCTGTCACCCCAAGTAATTATCATTTCCCCAAAGTTCCGTTTACTTTTCCCTCAAACATCACTTAATCGGCGTCGTTTAAACACCCTGCGGGGTTTTTAACTGCCCGGTCAAATGGAGCAAAATGCCCATTGCTTCTCGCGGCCATAAATTCCCCTGGTACAGGACAAATTTTTACGATAAATGCTGTACACATCGCAACCTGAGCACGCGTTCACAAAAAGCACTTTTTTCTGCCGCCAATCAAATCGATAAAACCTATCTTTCCTCGTTTTTAGAATCTTCTGAACGATAACAATGTCGACTTGAACTCTCTGAAAACCCAAAATAAATTAGAAACCCCAAATCTAGATTGGGCCCAAAATCATGAATTTGGGTCAAGGGGAAAACATGAAAGCCCCGGGGCAATTTTTACTTTTAGAGATAAAATCAACATTATCGTAAATAGGTGACATCCCAAAAAAGACGAATTTGGGGGAAAAAAAAAAAAAAAAAAAAAAAAAATTTTTTAAAAGGGAAAAAAAAAAAAACCCCCTTTTTAAACCCCCCTTTTAAAAAAAAAAATAAAAAAAAAAAACAAAAAATTTTTTTAAAAAAACCCCCCTTTTCCCCCCTTTTTTTTTAAAAAAAAAAAAAAAATTTTAAAAAAAAAAAAAAATTTTTTAAAAAAAAACCCCCAAAAAAAATTTAAAAAAACCCAACAAAACCCCCCCAATTTTTCCCCCCCAAAAAAAAAAAACCAAAAAAACCCCCTTTTTAAAAAAAACCCCCTTAAAAAAAATTTAAAACCTGGCAAAAAAAAAACCCCCCCCCTTTTTCCTTTTTTGGGGGGAAAAATTTAATTTTTTTCCCCCCCCCTTTCTTTTTTCAAAAAAAGGGTTGGGTTTTTTCCCCGGGTTTTTTTCCCCAAAAAGGGGTTTCCCCAAAAAAATTTTTCCCCCCCTTTTAAAAAAGGGGTTTTTTCCCAAAACCCCCAAAAAAAAAGGGGGGTTTTTTTTTTTTAAAAAAAAAAAAATTTTCCCCCTTTTTTGGGGGGAAAAACCAAAAAAAATTTTTTAAAAAAAAAATTTTTCCCCCCTTTTTTAAAAAAAAAAAAATTTGGGAAAAAAATTTTAAAAACCCTAAAAAAAACCCAAAAATTAAAACCCCAAAAAATTTTTTTAAAAAAAACCCCCAAAAAAAAAAATTTGGCTTTTTTTAAAAAAAACCCCAAAAGGTTTATTAAAAAAAAATTTTTTAAAAAAAAAAAAAACCCAAAAAAATTTTTAAAACCCAAAAAAAAAATTTTTGGGGAAACCCCCCGGGGGGGGGTTAAAATTTAAAAAAAATTTTCCCCCTTTTTTAACCCCCCCCAAAATTTTGGGGGAAAAAAAAAAAATTTTTGGGGTTTAAAAAAAACCCTTTTTTTTAAAAAAAATTTTTAAAAAAAAAATTTTTTTGGGGGTTTTTTTTTTTTTTAAAAAAAAAAAAAAAAAAATTTTTTTGGGGTTTTTAAAAAAAAAAAAAAAAGGAAAAAAATTTTTTTAAAAATTTTTTTTAAAAAAAAATTTTTTTTTTTCAAAAAAAATTTTTAAAAAACCCCCCCCTTTTTAAAAAAACCAAAAAAAACCCCAAAAAACCCCCCCCGGGCCCCTTCCCCCGCAAACCCCCCCCCTTTTTTTTTTTTAAAAGGGAAAAAAAAAAACCCCCCCCGGGGGGGGGCCGGGGGCCCGGGGGGGTTGGGGGGGGGGAAAAAAAAAAATTTTTTTTTTAAAAATTTTTTTAAAAAAAAAAAAAAACCCTTTTTAAAAAATTTTTGGGGGGAAAAAAGGGGGGGCCCCGGGGGGGGGGCCCACCAAAAGGGGGGTTTGGGGCCCCCCGGGGGGGGGGGGGGAGGCCCCAAAAAAAAGGGGGGGCCCCTAAACCCCCCCCCTTCCCTTTTTGGGGGAAAAAAATGGGTTTAAAAAGGGGGGGGAAAAAAAAAAAAAACCCCCGGGGGGGTTTTTTTTTTTAAAAAAAAAAAAAAAGGGGGAAAAAAATTTTTTTTTTTGAAAAAAAAGGGGGTTAAAGGGGGGGTTTTTTTTAAAAAAAAGGGGGGGGAAAAAGGGGTTTTTGGGGGGGGGGGGGGGGAAATTTGGGGGGGAAAAAAAAAAAAAAAAAAAGGGGAAGGGGGAAACCCAGGGAAAAGGGGGGGGGGGGGGGGGGGTTTTTTTTGGGGGGGGGGGGGGGGGGAAAAAAGGGGTTTTTTGGGGGGGGTTTTTAAAAAGGGGGGTTTTGGGGGGGGGGGGGGCCGGGGGGAAAAAAAAGGGTCCCAAAAGGGGGGGGGTTTTTTTTAGGGGTTTTTGGGGATTTTTTGGGGGGGGGGGGGTTTTTTTTTTTTTTTTTTGGGGGAAAAAAGGTTTTGGGGTTTGGGGGGGGTTTTTTTTTTTGGGGGGTTGGGGGGTTTTTTTTTGGGGGGGAAAAAAAAATTTTTTTGGGGGGGGGAAGGGAAATTTTTTGGGGTTTTTGGGGTTTTTTTTTGGGGGGGGGTTTTTTTAAAAAAGGGGGGGGTTTTTTGGGGGGGGGGTTTTTTTTTTTTTTTTTTAAATTAAATTTTTTGGTTTTGGGGGTTTTTTTTTGGGGGGGGGGGGTTTTTTTTTTGGGGGGGTTTTGGGGGGGGGTTTAAATTTTTTTTTTGGGGGGGCCCCCCCAAAAAAAATTTTTTTTTTTTGGGGGGGTTTTTTAAAAAGGGGCCCGGGGGGGGGGGGGAAAAGGGGGGTTTTTGGGAGGGGGGTTTTTTTTTTTTGGGGGGTTTTGGGGGGGTGGGGGGGGGGGGGGGTTTTTTTTTTTTGGGGAGGGTTTTTGGGGGGGGGTTTTTTTGGGGGAATTTTGGGGGGGGGGTTTTTTTGGGGGGGTTTTTTTTTTTTTTTTTTTTGGGGGGGGGTTTTTTTTTTTTTTGGGGGGGGGGGGGTTTTTTTGGGGGGGGGGGTTTTTTTTTTGGTTTTTTGGGGGGTTTTTTTTTTGGGGTTTTTTTTTTTTTAAAAAAAAAAAAAATTTTTGGGGGGGGGGGTTTGGGGGGGGTTTTTTGGGGGGGTTTTTTTGGGGGAAAATTTTTGGGGGGGGGGTTTTTGGGGGGGTTTTGGGGGTTTTTTTTTTTGGGGTTTGGGGGGGTTTTTGGGGGGGTTTTTGGGGGGGGGGGGGGGTTTTTTTTTGGGGGGGGGGGGTTTTGGGGGGGTTTTTTTTTTGGGGGGGGGAAAATTTTGGGGGGGTTGGGGGGGGGGGGGGGGGGGGGGGGGGGGGGGGGGGGGGGGGGGTTTTTTGGGGGGGGGTTTTTTGGGGGGGGGGGGGGGTTTGGGGGGGGGGGGGTTTTGGGGGGGGGGTTTTTTTTTTTTGGGGGGGTTTGGGGGTTTTTTGGGGTTTTGGGGGGGGTTTTTTTGGGTGAGGGGGGGAAAATTTTTAAAAAAAATTTTTTTTTTTTTTTTTTTTTTTTGGGGAAATTGGGGGGGTTTTGGGGGGGGGGGGGGTTTTTGGGGGGTTTTTTTGGGGTTTTTTTGGGTTTTTGGGGGGGGTTTTTTTTTTTTTTTTGGGGGGTTGGGGGGGTTTTTGGGGGGTTTTTTGGGGGGGTTTTTTTGGGGGGGGGGGGTTTTTTTTTTTGGGGGGGGGGTTTTTTGGGGGGGGGGGGGGGGGTTTTGGGGGGGTTTTGGGGGGTTTTTTGTTTTTTTTGGGGGGGGGGTTTTTTTTTTGGGGGGGGGGGGGGGGGGGGGTTTGGGGTTTTTTTTGGGGGGGGGGGGGGTTTTTTTGGGGGGGGGGTTTTTTTTTTTGGGGGGGGGGGGTTTTTGGGGGGGTTTTTTGGGGGGGGTTTTTTTGGGGGGTTTTTTTTTTTGGGGGGGTGGGGTGGGGGGTTTGGGGTTTTTGGGGGGGGGGGGGGGGGGGGGTTTGGTTGGGGGGGGGGGGTTTTTTTTTTTTGGGGGGGGGGGGGGGGGGGTTTTTTGGGGGTTTTTTTTGGGGGGTTTTTGGGGGGGGGGAATTTTTTGGGTTGGTTTTTTGGGGGGGAAAAAAAATTTTTTTTTTAAAATTAAGGGAAAGGGGGGGGGGGAAAAAAAAGGAAAAATTTAAAAAAAAAAAAAAATTAAAAAAATTTAAATAGGGGAAAAAAAGGGGGGCCCCCGGGGGGGAAGGGGGGGAAAACCCCCGGGGGCCCCAAAAACCCCCCCCAAAAGGGGGGGGCCCCAAAAGGGCCCCCCCCCCCTTTCCCCCCCCCCAAAAAAGGGGGGGCCCCGGGGGGGCTTTTTTTGGGGGGGGAAAGGGGGGGGGGGAAAAGGGGCCCCCCAAGGGGGAAAACCCCCCCCAAAAAAAACCCCAAAACCCCCAAAAAAAAAGGGGGCCAAAAAAAAATTAAAAAGGTTCGGGTTTCCCGGTCCTCCCCAACCCTTTGGGGGGGGTTTTGGGGCCCCCCCCAAAACCCCGGGGCCCCCCGGGGGGCCCCCCCAAAAAAGGGGGGGGGGGGGGGGGGGGCCCCCCCCGGGGTTAAAAAAAAAAACCCCCCCTTTTTTTTAAAAAAAGGGGGGCCCCAAAAACCCGGGGGCCCCCCCCAAAAAGGGCCCCGGGGGGGCCCCCCGGGGGGGGGGGGCCCGGGGGGGGGGCCGGGGGCCCCCCCCGGGGGGGGGGCCCCCCCCCGGGGGGGGGGAAAACCCCGGGGGGGGCCCAAAAAGGGAAAAGGGGGGCCCGGGGAAAAAAAAAGGGGGGGCCCCGGGGGGGGGCCCCCGGGGGCCCCCCCCCCCCCCCCAAAAAGGGGGGGTTTAAATTTTAAAAAAAAAAAAGGGGGGAAAAAAAAAACCCCCCGGGGGGGTTGGGGGGGGGGTTTCCGCCCCCGGAAAAAGGGGGGGGGAAAAAGGGGGGTTTTTAACCCGGGGGGTTTTTTGGGGGGGCCCCCCGGGGGGGGGGGAAAAAAAACCCCCCCCCCCCCTTTTTTTAAAACCCCAAAATTTTTTGGGGGACAAAAATTTAAAAAGGGGGGAAAAAAAAAGGGGGGGGGGGTTTTTGGCCCCCCCCAAAAAAAAACCCAAAAAGGAAAAAAAACCCAAAAAAAAAAGGGGGAAAAAAACCCGGGGGGAAAAAACCGGGAAAAACCCCCCCAAAAAAAAAAAAAATTTTTCCAAAAAAAAATTTTTAAACCCCGGGGAAAAAAAAAAAAAAAAAAGGGGGGAAAAAGGGGGGGGAAGGGAAGGGGGGAAAAAAAACCCCCCCCCCAACCTTAAAAGGGGGGTTTTTTAAAAAAAAAAAAAACCCCCCCCCCCAAAAAAAAAAATTTTCCCCAAAAAAAAAACCCCCCCCGGGGTTCCCAAAACCCAAAAAAAATTTTTTTGGGGGGGGGCCCCTTTTTCCAAAAAAAAATTTTTGGGAAAATTAAAAAGCCCCTTTTTTTTGGGGGCCCCCGGGGGGGAAAAAAACCGGGTTTTTAAAAAATTTTAAAAAATTTAAGGGTTTTTTAAAACCCCTTTAAAAAAACCAAAAAAGGGGGTTTAAAAAATTTTAAAAGGGGGGGGGTTTTTTTTTTTTAAAAAAAGGAAAAAAAAAAAAAAAAAATTTTTTAAAAAAAAAAAGGGTTTTCCCCGCCCTTTGGTTAAAAAAAAAAAAAATTTTGGGGTTTTTTAAATTTTTAAAAAAAAATTTTTTTAAAAAAAAAAAAAGGAAAAAAGGGGGAAAAATTTCCAAAAAGAACCCCTTTTTAAAAAACCCCTTTTTAAAAAAATTTTAAAAAAAAAGCCCCCCCCGGGGGGCCCAAAAAAAAAAAAAACCCCTTTTTTAAAAAAAAAAAAAAGGGAAAAAAAGGGGGGGGGGGGGGAAAAAAAAGGGGGGGGAAAAAAAAAAAAAAGGGGGGAAGGGGGGGAAAAAAAAAGGGGGGGGGGGGGGGGGGAAAAAAAGGGGGGGGGGTTTTTCCCCTTTTTTTGGGGGGCCCCCCAAAAAAAAAAAAAATTTTAAAAAAGGGGAATTTTTTAAAAAAAAAAGGGGTTTTTTTTTTTTTCCCTTTTTTTAAAAAAAAAAAAACCCCCCCCCCCCCAAAAAAAAAACCCCCCCCCCCCCCCCCCCCCCAAACCAACTTTTAAAAATTTTAAAATTAAAAAATTTTTTTTTTTCCCCCCCCCCCCCCCCAAAAAAAACCCCCTAAAATTCCCGGGGGGGGGGTTTTTTTTTTTTCCCCTTTTTTTCAAAAAAGGGTTTTTTTTTCCCCCGGGGTTTAAAAAAAATTTTTTTGGGGTTTTTTTTTAAAAAAAAAAAATTTTTTTTTAAAATTTTTTTCCCTTTTCCCCCCCTTTAAAAAGCCCCCCCCCCCCCCCCCCCCCCTTAAAAAAACCCCCCCCCCCAAAAAAGGCCCCCCCCCCCTTTTGGGGGCCCCCCCCCCACCCCCCCCCCCCCCCCCCAAACCCCCCCCCCCAAAACCCCCCCAAAAACCCCCCTTTTTTCCCCCCCCCCCCCCCCCCCCCCCCCCCCCCCCCCCCCCCCCCCCAAAAAAAACCCTTTTTTTTTTAAAAGGGGGGGGGGGTTTTTGGGGGGGGTTTTAAAACCCCCCCCCCCCCCCCCCTTTTTCCCCCCCCAAAAAAAAAAAACCCCTTTTTTGGGGTTTTTTTCCCCCCAAAAAAATTTTTATTTTTTCCCCTTTAAAAAGAAAAGGTGAAAAAAAAAAAATTTCCCCGGGGTTTTTCCCCCCGGGGAAACCCAAAACCCCCTTTTTTTTTAAAAATTTTTTTTTTTTTTCCCCCCCCAAAAAAAAGGGTTTTAAACCCAAAAAAATTTTTTTAAACCCCCTTTTAAAAACCTTTTTTTTTTTTTAAAAAAATTTTTTTAAAAATTTTTTTAAAAAAAAAAAAAAAAAAAAAAAAATTTTTTTTTTTTTCCTTTTTTCCCCTTTTTTTTTTTTTAAAAAAAAAACCCTTTGGGGGTGTGGGGGGGGGGTTTTTGGGGGGGTTTTTTTCCCCGGGGTTTTTTCAAAACAAAACCCCAAAAAAAAATTTTTTTTTTTACCCCCGAAAAAAAAGGGCCCCAAAAAAAGGGGAAAAAAATTTTCTTTTAAACCCCCCCTTTCCCCCCCCCCCAAAAAAGGAAAAAAACCCCCGAAAAAAAAAATTTTAAAAAACCCCCCTTAAAAGGGGGTTCCCCCTTTTAAAAAAAAAAAAAAAAACCAATTTTAAAAACCCTTTTTCCCCCACAAGGGGATAAATTTTTATTAACTTTGTTGATGGCATCTCTTGTCCATTTCTAATTCTTTCTCTGTGTTTTTATGTGCGAGTCAGTCAAAACGCACTTGTGTTGTGTGTTGTGTGTGTGTGTGTGTGTGTGTGTGTGTGTGTACGCGCGTGCGCGTGGTTTTCAGAACATTTACAAGCAGTTAAAAAAGTGTGACCCTCTATTTTTGTGACCCCTGAAAATTTTCACAGCAAATCTGACCACCTGATTTTTAGGAATTAATTATCACTGCTGGTAACAAACAGATTAGATGTCCAGGTTAACCACCCGTCAACTCGACAATTGGTGAATATTACTTTGGAAAATCACTTCGATTTCAAACCCAACACTCCTCATCTTCAAAAGCAGCATGTCCAGTCCTGAATGCACATGCGGGGGTTCCAATGTCAGTAACCACAAACAAGCGAAACAGACCAATGTTTCCACAGCAGACAATCTTTGTTGGGTTAACCCTCCAATGGTAGTAGAGGAGTTCAATGCATTTTTGTTAAAATGGTGTACAAGATACTCCACACGAGTATTGATGCACAAGTCCAACGGAGGACAAAAAACAAAACAAAAAAAAACACCCACCTGCTTTGCTCTCTCCACAATCACTTCCTGAGAGCTACCCGAGAGGTTATCGTAGACAGCAGACAGTGACTGCTGGCGTGTGTGCAGCCTCTGGCTGGGAGACATGGGAGGGGACTTGACTTGTTTCAATGAAGACAATGTCCTGCAAACAAAAGCTCAGTGTCCTCATTCTAACCAGTCATTGATGTTGTCAGCTCTGATGCCTGCACCAACGAAGCCAGAATATGACTGGAAAATAATGCTGAAGACTTTTTCAGCCCTTGCGCAGATCACCACTACCTCCTCTGCTTTCCTTTCTCACAGAATGACCGACTACTACACTAGAGAAGCTGATGTGACAGAAAACTGTAACATCCTGCATGGCAACCAATGACTTGCTCACAGGCTTTCCTGCAATAAGACATTTAGGCCAAAATCTAAGTAGTGGAGAATGCATTTCGAATGGCAGATTTCTACCTTACTGTGAATAACTCAAGTCCTAAATCTACTGATTCTCCTCATCCTCACCATTCCTAAAATTCATTAAGCTTCTGAAGCAAAGACTACATGGACACAAAAAACAAATGGTCTGCTTCAAGCTTCAGATTCTCCATCCTTTCCCCTCAGAAAAAGAATCACTAGTACTTTAGTACACTAAAACCTCTTCAAGACCTTCAGAACACAGCTCCGTTTCTTCCCATAGGGCTCATTGATTCAGTGCTGTTAAGGGAGGGCTAACTCTTTCTCAGACATACAAAAGGTAGTTTCAGTCTCTGCTCACCTTTTTAAAGGGTACCCAGCAATACTTGTTATAAAAAAAACAATGCAACCCTGTACTTCCCCCACCCCCCTCTTTCCCCCTTCATATCCATCATCACTACCATCCCTTCCCAACTAGCACCCTCAAATCACCCTCTCCCCCCCCCCCTCTTTCCCCCTTCATATCCATCATCACTACCATCCCTTCCCAACTAGCACCCTCAAATCACCCCCCCCCCCCTCTTTCCCCCTTCATATCCATCATCACTACTACCATCCCTTCCCAACTAGCACCCTCAAATCACTCTCCCCTCCCCAGTTATGCCCTTTACCCTTTGATGGCAGCTTTGGAATCCTGTGTCCGTGACAGCTGCTGTTGTAGCTGTGAGGATGTGGTTGCTGTGGCACCGGCACAGGACGACGATGAAGATGCAGCAATCGCCTGAGATGCAGTGGCCGACAAAGTGGTGGTGCCACCTGCACTGGCCGTCTGCGCTGAAGGGGCTACAACTGGGCGTGCCGAAAGATGAACACAAACAACAGCATTGTTTATCAAGGAAAGGGTACAAGGCAACCTGCAATGCCAAAAGAATCTCCAACGCCCATGAGTAAAACCATCTGTGCTTGTGCAGCGGCATGTGCAGACTACCATCCATGCAAAAAAAAAATTCTGAGAAATCACCAATAACTTTTCTTATAGTACACATGTAAATGTAAAGATCACTACCTTCTTTTTTTCCTTTTTTTTCCCAACTGCTGTTCATTCTTCTTAACTCATAATTATCACCTCTCACTCTCTTAATTTTTTTCTTCTTTTTAAACTTTTTCCAACTTCTAGTGACCTTTTACTATACGTTCCGAATTATAACCTGTGGTTAAAAATTCCTCTAATTCCCAAATTTCATTCATGATGTACTTACTTTCAACTGACAAATTTCTCAATCATATCAAACCATTTCAACCTTACCTTATACTGCACACCAATAAGCTATCATTACCAGATGATGTTACTTTTCTTCTATGGCAATATCACCGATAGCCATGCAAACACATTCTACTGTCAGCCAACACACCAAAGAAAATAAAAGGAAAAAAGTTTCCAAGTGCTGATCATTTGGGCCTCGGGACTTGTGGGCTTAAAATGGTGTGTGTGGGTGAAAGGAGGGATGGAGGGAGAGGATGAAGGAGGAGTTTAAAAAAAAAAAGTTCCTGTGAAAAAGGACAAGATCATGACCTATGACCATGCAGAGACCCAAACAGCCATAACAAGGAGTGAAGCCATCAACAGCAGAAGAGAAGTGTTGAGAGAAGTTTATAAAAAAAAAGCCAAGCGTCCCATCTTTCTGCTGTTTCTACAGCACACTCCAAAATCCATGTCGAGTCTACCTCACAGCCAACAACAAGACTAGCTCTCCACAAATATGGCCACGTCTTCCTGTGGCCATGTACACTTCCCTTACATTCGGGGTATCAAAGCCATCCACCTGCATGCTCCCTATGGGGTGGAACAAAGCCAACACATATCGAACGCACAGGCCCTTCAACGGATGTCTAACACATCTATAAAATACACAAAAAAAAGCTTTCTAAATGGTTCAATCATGCATTAATGTTACAGCGGTACAAAGCAGTGTATCTGAAAGAAACGCTCGTAATAAAAAACAAAATTTTCTTTACAATATGAAGCAATCTACCATTTATTCATAGGTACATAAACACAATGACCAAGCAACAATTACTGCAATTTCTATTCCTCTTTAAAAAGAAAAAAAATGGAAGAAAAAAAAACTTTTTTTAAAATGAAAAAGCTTCACAGAGACAGAAAATTTCCGTTTCAAATTCAACAGACCATGTGAAGCATTCTCGCATGCATGCAGCTAGATTTCCTGGGTACTATTCTCAGAGGTAGAAGTGGCCATTCATGTCAAGCCACAAAATCATACAGAATGTACTTGCCCGTTTCCACCAGGCAATTCTGTTCCTTATTCTGTAAACTCATCTTGATTCCACACCTTCCATTTTGGAATTCAACCAGAACATTAGCGCCAGCAGTGACAATCATTCATGAGTAAGACAGCAACAAATAACAGGACAGTCATCCAGTACTTGGAAAAATGGCACCAACACTGCAAATTAATAGCAATGGTCCTGAACATCACCATGATACCAACTAAACTGATCTTCGAACTAGACTCATTATCAACTTCTGCAAATGACTCCACAACATGCCTCCACTGTTGTCAAACTAAATGCATCTGCAAGCAAAGATCAAACTAATGACTAGTGCACAAAAACTTTCAAAGTAACGTTCTTCAGATAGACATCAGAATTACTTTGAATGGGCTTAGTTTCATCGGAAACACTGTTTTTCTAATTCATGCCCCGACGCCACTAGAGGTCCTTCAGTATCTACAATGCTTGGTCCAGTTTGCCCCCCACAACTCCTTTTCCCTCTTCCCTTCCACACCAAACAGGATTCAACGATGTAACTTGGTATTTGGCCCAATCTGCCAATCATGTTTTTGAAGAGCTCTAATTCTACCGTGTTGTTTTTTCCCCCTTATCTGTTGCATCAGACCAAACCATCTACACAATGACTCTCGTCTCCATGACGTGAACATCCAAATCCTTCAGAACCGTCAATCTTCATGCACAAAGTGCCAAATTATGACTTGTCCGCAGACAGCAGCTGGAAACGCCAGTATTACTTTTATCATATAAAGTTCACACCAAAAAGTAATACACATGAAGAATGAAATGCATGGAAAGGGCTAAAAACAAAAAAACAAGGAATGTCGACCAGGATGCTGCCTAGAGTAAACAAAAGATCTTTTAGTCAGATCTTGAACAGAAATTTTTCTTAAATGCTCTCCATATCATTACAAAACTGAAGACACAACAATGATAAGTGCAGATGCCATGCCTGCAAGACATGCCAGAAGGTACTTGGATTCCCACACATTCTAAATTGAAGGGGTGTATTGCTATACTATCACTACCTCTCCACTAGGCTGAATGATTAAAAGACACTTAACAACACCAGCAAATAGCCATTCATTAGCATATTGTCTTCTTTTTCATGTAAAGCACAAAGAAGCCGATTAAAAAGATTTTATATTTCCATACATTTTTTCTCCCATAGAACCAAGTTTCTAAAACATCCATGCACTAATTAGTAATAGCTTTTTTTATGACCAGCAATAAAATAAATACGTTTACTAACAAACCAAAGGGCAAAAAAAGGGCTATGCCAAACAAGCCAGACATCAATGCTCTGCTTGCTAACAGCAAACACCGAGGTAGTGCAGCAGGCATAAATACCTGAAAAGGCGGCACTGAGAGAGTGAGAGAAACCTGGCAAACACACAGGCCTGTGGCTGGATCGGTGTTCTGAGCCTACAAACACCACACACAAACAGACACACAGCACGGTGCACTTCTCTGTTCAAAGCCACTCCCCCACAACAAATGAAATGAACGATTCGCACCAATCCACAAAATACTTCTTGAGCACACAAGTTGACAAGAGCCAGAGAAACGACAAGAGAATGAAATGAATCACTACAAGAAAGAGGATACATGACTGTAGTCAGAGCTGCTGTCCTGTTGTAATCAAAATTCCAGTCAAGAGGATGGGGTCCTGCTGCTGCAGGCATCTGGTGCTGTGCAGGGACAAAGTCCCTGCTGGGGTGTGTGGCCATCATCCCCAGGAGATGACAGGAACCCACATATCTAGGTGCCAACTATGAGGTTTTCCCTGTACATGGAGCTACAACATGCCAAAACTAGGACTTTCCTTGCAGATAGAGCTATAACATTCAGGTGCCAAAAATAGGGCTTTCCCTGAACAAGGAGCTAAAAACATTCAGGCGCCAAAAAAAAAACCCGGGGTTTTCCCCTTTACATGATGCTAAAAACATATTCAGGTGCCCAAAATGGGGGCTTTCCTTATGCAATGGAGCTAAAAGCATTCTCAGGTGCCAAAAAAAGGGGGGCTTTTCCCTGTACATGAAGATCAAAACTCACAACACTCATGCCTGCATATCTTTCCCTATCTAACAGCATTTTTCCCTACTTTTCCCAATCTAACAGCAGAATCTTTTGAGTATGTGCACTGTAAGGTAATGTGTGGTATGGGAACGGGGCGCCACAAAAGGGAGGGATCATCACTATCCAAAGGACACTTTTTTATTTTACATTTATTTTCATCTCCAATTATCAGACTACTGACAGAGTAAAAGCAGTGATAGGAGAGGTAGGAAGGTGGCTGAGGGGTACAAGGAGAGGCACAAACACTATCCAATTTTGTTAATGTCCATGTTCATTACCACTTAAAAAAATAGAATCATTGGTAAGAGACGAAAAGGGAGGTCATTGGGGTTTTATCTTCTGTCTCCCAGAGTACGGATCTAGACATCCAGTCATAGAAACATCCATCTTATTCATGTTCTCGTGGTCTTTCTCAGCACAACCCCAACAATGAAGCAGCAAGAAACATGAACACAATGAACCAAGTGTAAAAACAAAGCCAATCTGTTGGTAAAACAAAGTAACCCAGTCTTTGCAATTTCAGTGGACTGTTGCTTTGTTCAGCAAAATCATAGCTTAGCAGTCCCCTTCATCTAGTTCTCACAGATGGGTGCTCTCACAAGAGAAGCAACTATCTAAAAAAGTGCCAATAAATGACATCAAGCCAACGGGGGCTTGAGACTTCATCTTTCTCTCTGTGTGTGGAGCCATATGATGCAGTCCAATGTCTTTCTTCTTACCATGCTTAATACTGGTATCATAGCAGCATGTTACCCAAAAGGCAAGTTGTCTGCCTCAACTGGCTTGTCAATATGATCGTAGTAAATGTGGTATCTCAACAAAAACTGTGCTTTTCTTCTTCTTTTATCAAATAAATTAGACCAAAGGAAACGGCTTTTAGGCAGCCCTTTTTAAAACATATTTTCCTCCTCACATGCACAGCAGATTGGTTTAGCTTGCTTCAATCGATTTGTCTCTTTCTATGCTCACAAAGACATATGGTGTCAGCGACTACTACAAGGTCCCAAACTCAGCGACTACATGGTCCAAAACTATCTCCATCAAGCGAAATGTGGTACTGATCATTGTCATCAACTGAACACGTTCAAAAGAAATACCATGTGAACATAATGCGAGTAACCCTCAAATTACAGTATCGAATCTTTCCTACAAAACTGTCATCCTATAGTGGTCATTGGCTCACTGAATGCAAGTTCTGTTCATAGCAGTAGATTGGAAAAAAAAATTTTATGACAAATGAATATAATTTCTAACAGTTAACAGTAACCACACAAATAAAAAGTGAAAATTTCCAAAGCTTCTTGAACAGTGCCCGATACTCCTTTCCCTTTGTTGTGTCGAACACATAAATACACAGAGAAAAGATATATATAGCTATTCAATATTTGTTTCCTCCTCAAAATTGCTTTAATGCCAACCAGAAATAAAATCCCAGTAAGCATCACATGAAGCTGGAGATCAATTGTTTTCACATTTACAGAGCTTAATCTAGGATTTTTGAAAAAGGCCCCCCCCCCCCCCCCCTCCCCCGGGCCACTTCTTCAGCCAATTGTCTTGAAACCGGTGTTCCCTTCCACTGGCACTCTTTTCGGGCTGCTTCTCCGAGCTTTTGGATGTAGTCGCGGTTTCTTCATGATCTTCACCCTCGCATGGCACAGAATCTTTTCTTCTTAACTTTTCCTCCACGAGAGTCAAAGTCGAATAGGGTGGGTGCACGCTTCATTTTGGAAAATATCCAATATGGCGCCTCAAACTCTCGCAACTCCTCGTCGGTGATCAAGATGGAGGAGATGAACGCCGATTGGTTGATATACACTAACAGCCAATGAAATAAAGAAATCCCTCCTGCTCAGTCCTAGTTTCAGTTTTTCAAGCAGTCGACAAACAAGCGCCCACAACGATCAGTGAACAGGGCGGGCAGTTCTGCAACTGTGCGGGAATCTGCCTGCGTTAAGACTCGATAATTGCGGGAAGGAACAGATTTTTGGGGGATTGTACCAATCCTGCGCTCTAGATTAAGCTCTGCATTTATGTATTACCTAGTCTCTATCCACCCACTGTTGTGTTAAAAATCAAATTCAGGGTTTTTACAGCGCTTGACTTTTACCTACCAAGATAACGATACCAGTTTTGTTCCACCAATTTGCCACTGCAGTGTTTTCCCTGTTGGTTTTGTTGGTTTTACTAAAATCTGGAGACAGATTCTTCGCTTTGGTTTTAAAACTTACATATCAATTTCTGGAGACACATTCTTCTGTATATGTGTGAATGAAGGGAGGTCATGCTTATGCTTCACAGAAATACTGACTGTTTTTTTCAAGGAAGACATTTTTCATTATTCACGCTCCACTCCAAGACATCTGGATAGTGACAAAAGGTGCTTGGTCTGGCAGTGCAGATTTCATATGAATGAAATACAGATTGTTTGTGAAAGAAACTGTGTTTTTAATTTGATATGTTTTAGATAACAATGAAAATAACAATGATGGACACATATAAATGACAATTTCAACTTTCGAGTCCTCTATCCTAAATGACATATTCACATTTTTAAACTTTCCACAAGTATGATTCCAAAACTACCTACCGATTTTTTCAACAGGCATTTCCATACTAAGCTGTCTTCAAAACCATTTTCAATTTTTCATTAGAATGACTCAGTTTTGCCGCCAACTTTTTGTCACCATTTCTAAATATATGGGTGTAGTTTTTATTTGTTTGTTTTGGGGGGAAAGGCGGGGGGGTGGGGGGAAGCACAGGAGATTGAAGGTAGAGGAGGAAGGTTTGGATGGAGGGGGGGGGGGGTTACGACTTATGTAAAAGCTTTTATGATTATTTTCCGCACTTTCGTCTTAGATTTTCAAAGAATACCAACTAGTTAAATAACACTCACAGTGCCAACGATCCATTCCCCTGTCCAATACAAGTTACAGCAAACTGTTACACCAAACCTCACCCATAACAACCCGACAGTGACTGGCTGATGGCGTTCCAGAAAAGTTATCCACATTCAATGGCTTGCCCATTATCATGAGTTTGATGCTTCAGGGGTTGCAATCATTGCAGAATTCTGCGTAAATTTTACATTTTCACAACACCACTACATCTTCAGAAGTAGCCTGCATCCCAAGGCCACATTACAAGATGGTAAACTCAGCAGTGGGAATCATGTTTTATCATGTAGCACAAGCCTTCTCGCCCTCTTGGCATACAAGCATGTAGCAATATGCAGTACTGACCGACTCGAGTGGTGGTAGCGGGATGGGAAATGCGCAAACTTGCTACTATTGAGACTGGTTGAGCACACAATCACTTTTGGTTCTACTTGTGATCAGCCAGATGAATCCCATGTACATGTATGCGCTTGATGGCAAGCAACTGGAAAGAAGCAGATCCTACATGCATAGAATTAAAAAACTGCTAAGAGATCACACATTGCTCACATCCATGTGGACCATCAAATGCCATTATCGCTGTCAACTTCTCATTCTGCTTCTCCTGCACCTAACCAAGCGCCAGGAAAGCTTGTGGTGGCAAGGGAGAGACAGCAACCTCTTTTTTTGAGTGAAATGATACAAGTATATCATGTCCGCAGTTCTGTAGTACTGTTTGCTTTTGTCTTTGCTTTCTTGTACTGGAACGCTTTTCTTGTTCAAGAACGCATATTTCTGCAAGCATTGCGACCCTGAATGCATAAGAGCAAAGAGCACTGCGACCCCCGATGCTGACATAGTACTCATAGATAGCAGTATATGCAAGATGATCATGAACATTTTCTGAATGCATCAGCTTTTAAAATTCTCGTTTCACATACGATGAGCAGACACAAACACACAAATGGACAATGAAGAACTGCAACACACTCACGTTTACACACAAGAGCCAGTAACACCGTGGATAAGAACCAACCATGCTATTGGGCAACAGGGACAGCATCGTGGATGAAAATCATACAAAACAGTGGCACAAAGCACTGATCTAAAATCCTAACGCCAACAATCAAGCCAGAAGCAGCGTCGTGATGTCAACCTTGCTTCATGTCACACCATTTAGCCGCATACACCATGTCCATCTGGTGTATCAATGCGACAGGGATTTTTTTTAATTCTCACTCCCCACCCCACCCCATCAATGATTCCCAGTCTTTCCCCCTGTCCACAGTCCCCCAGGTACTCTTCATGGACCTGTCTTGGTCACAGGAATGAATTCACCATGCACCCAAACTGAAACCGGGACCGTAATCAAGCAGCAGTTTGGTTTTGGCCATGACCATGCTACCTGCCAAGCATGAGCTCCAGAGAAATGCAACAAAAGCTGAAGAAAAGACACGAGAAAGCAGACAAATTGAAAAGTCCATTCCATCTACTGAAAAATTAATCCCCCACCCCCCAACCCTTTTCCACCCCTCTCTTCCCTCCCCAAGAACACAAATGTTGAAAAACAACAGCAAAATAATACAGCTTACAAAATAAACCAACCAAAGAACTCAATAATGCAGACGTATAAAAAAAGGGTTAAAACAGAAGTTGAAAAGACAAGAAACCAAAGGGTCAGCATACCCGCCTTCTGGGTAATGTTAAGTGGGGCGGTCGATGAAACAAATTAATCGGGTGGTCACTACCCAGCCCCTAGATCCCTGACAGAATGTGTTCCCCTGGATGACACAAACTATAACACCAATGAAACAAAGAACTGGCTAAGAGGACAGAGAGACAGATCACCATGACAACCATCCAATCAAGCAGGAGGAAATGTGTGAAGCAGGCAGGCCAGGCAGGCGGCGCAGAGAGAAAGAAGAAAATGATGGGGTACCCTTCACGTAGGCCGAGAGCTGGCTGAGGAAAAGTTGTATGGCGGGAGACTGCGCGCCACTAGAAGAAGGGGCCGGGGCCGGGGAGGTGTTAGTGCGATGGGAGGAGGGGGCTGGGACAGCGGTGTTACTACCTTGCTGGCTCAGGGCCGATACCATGGGCGGGAGAGTGGTGGATATGGCCACTGGTGTCGCCAGCGGCACATTACTACCCGGGTTTGTCAGCACTTTGACCTAAAACAAACAAAAACACATGACATCATGCCAATACCAACAGCAATTAGATTAAGTTTCAAAAACCAACTCTAGTAAAGACCTGCATCCTCAATTCATGGATACTGCTCTAGCCAAAACTTTCAGTCAAGTTACACAAGAGCTGTCAAGGACTGCACCTTTGGCGAAGTATGCAACGTTTTCGTTGACAATGCTACACTGCTATACTTTGTGAAAAAAATGTGATGCAAGAAACAAAAAAAATCCACTTCTTGGACTGAGCAGCTAAGTCGGAAACAAGACAATGTAGATCTTCAGACCAGATTAAGTTTGTAAAACAATGGCAAAGTTTAGAAAAGTGAGGAAGTAAAACCTGATGAAAAAAATGCCACAGATGACTGCAATTTTGAGGCTTTATCGGTTGGTCTCATAGTCAACCATTCTAATTTTTTACAGTTGAAGTCAAAACCACGTAATTACTCGCCAGACTTTCTTCTTAGTCCGCCATCAAGCTGAGTATGAAGAAAAGTGCCATCAAGAATGCTGTCAAACATGACTCACAAATTACACAATGAGAACACTAAACAGTTTTAAAGAAGACAAGCTAAAAAAAAAAATTTTTTTTAAAGTCCCTACTTCAGCTTCGATGATGCCACAGATCAGTGCTACGCTACACCTAAAATGTCAAAACACTATATTTTATGCCTCGAAGCCTTGGCAGCTATGGTCACAAGAATCAAGGCTCAGTGATAAGGCTTTGACATAGGATCACTTTCACATTTCCACACAGATTACGAAGTGGCACTTCAGTTCTGATGACCTGCTTACTACAAAACACTTTAACATCTATCCACTAGTCATGATATTAGTGAAACACAACACAGAGGCAGATCTCATAACTGCTGTATACCTGCTTACTCCCTTTACATTTCTTATCAATAAATTAAAATTGATCCACCATACAGTCAGCATAAACAAAGCATTGTTAGCAATAACACATCCTCTTGCTCACCTCTGAGTTGATTTCCTTCACTTGCAGAACATCTTCCTCTTCATCACTGTCCAGCTTGCCTGACGTCAAAAAGGTGACAAGCTGTGGTGTGGGACGTTTTTTCCATGTGTGGTAGTCCATCAAGTTCTGGCCATTTTGCAAGAAGAACATCTCTGTCAGATTCTCGAAGTACTCAGACTTTAGTTCTTTCATCTGTTTATGCTTCAGCTCAGTCAGCTGTTTGCGATAGTTGGCCACTTCAGCGTTTGGAGCTTGCTTTTCTTCCAGACGCATTTTCTTTCTCGGGGGCGCCCCACTGGCCGTCCTCAATGAGGGAGGCTGGCCCGAAGGGGCGCGTACTTCAAGCACAGTGCGCGACTGTGCTGCTATGTTTGCTGCCGGGATGACAGCGATGGCACTCGTGGTGGTGGTGGTAGTGTTGGCAGCAGTTGTGACGACGCGTCGCTGCGTCGCGGACAGTTGCTGCGGTTGTTGCGGATTGAGGTTCATGCTCAATAAGCTGTGCTGCAGGTTGGAATGTGACAAGGTAGCCGCCATCACAGGGACGGCACCCCGCACTGGGCTCTGACCATGGTGGTGGATAGTGGCCCCCGTCGCCGACATGCTGCTGACAGCAGGCAGGGTAGGGGAGGAGTGAGGAAATGAGAGAGGGCGTGCTAGGCGTGGTCGCTGCTGTGGCTCAGCAACTGCTTCTGTGGCTGTCAACAGTGTGATGGACTGCTGAGTGGCTTGCTGAAGAACTTGCTGCAAGTCCTGAGCACTCACTGCAGACAGGCCGACGACACCTGCAAACCAAACACAACACAGACTTGGATCCATCAGGGTTCACAGCAGGTTCAGAAACTCTATCATGCAACACGTAAACCTGGATTGTAATCTGTCTCTCAGGTTTTTCCTCTTATCTAGCTTTTCAGAATGAAAGAAAACAAGAACCTCTTGTTTACCTGATGAATGACATAAGTGTAAAAACATTTAAACATCACTCCTCGTTCTTTCCAACTATATGCAAATCAGCCATAAAATTACAATGGAAATGAGACTTCTAAAAACAAGCCGGTATCTTGCTTGCTTTAAACATATGTAATTACTTGGTGTTCAATAGGTGACATACCTAGTCCATACATATTTTTTCCTCCAGCATGCAACCAGGGCAAATCAGAGAACAGTTCCGTTGGGGAAAGCTTTTTTAATAACTAGCATCTGAAAAAGTGAAAACTTCATGCCCAGTCTCTCAGGTCAGAGTCAACTGCCAAGTTGGCAACAACAAAAAATGCTGACGGAAGTGCATATGTATCACACATGTGGAGCCTAAAAAACTCAACTGAATTTATATACATAATGCATATCAAGCGATCAATCATATATCAAGCAATCAAACATTTTGACCGCCTTATCTTTTCAGCAACGTCATGCAGTTTCCCGACCACCAGCTGGAATTAGCTATTTTTCTTGCTTTTTCAATTATTGATAACAGCTTGCTTTATACATATAACTTTTCATCTGCATGTTCTCAAACACAAATACACCATTGTAGTGTTGGTAAAGTTCTATGAAGAAGAAAAAAAGAAAATCAAATAAATAAGCACTATCCCTTTTTGTTTCAGCTTGTTACAAACTGCATTTGCTGCAGCGCAACGTCAACCCTTATCAATTGGGAAATGTGCTGGTGCCTTGTGTGCCCTAGGCACATGGAAATGCGAAGGCCTACCATTTGGAAAACACATCTGTGTGCAATGCATAGGCGTCTTCATTCAAAGGAGAAGCACAAGTTGTGTACTCGTCACACAGGTTCGTGTACTACACCACTGAAACCGGCAACATTCAGCAACATCTGAACAGGAAATGACCCTGCATTTCACAGGATTAACCTGATTGAACGATTAAGAAATTGTGCATGTGTTTGTGTGCAGGTGAAGCATAATACTTTGTCGTATTGTGCCGTTTGTGCCCTGTGATTTAGTGTGTGGCCTGCATGTGTTTATGAGTGCATGGATATGTGAATGACAGAGGGAGAGGGAGACCGATGTGTGTGTGTCCGTACGGACATGCGTGTATGTATACATGTATGTGCACTGTATTTTCTTAGCCATCCTTGCCTTCTCTTTCTCTCCATTTAACCCAATTCATATTTAGTTCTTTTTGACAGCCACGCTTAAGTGTGTGTATACATGTATGAGCATTGTACTTTCTTAGCCATCCCTGCCATCCCCCTCCTCTCCATTTCACCCAATTCATATTAAGTTCTTTTTGACACCAATCTCTGAACTTTTCACAGCAATGTATGGGACCCAAACCACCCACATCAGCCAAACATCTCATACCTGGAGCACTAAGCTGTCGCTGAAGAACATTAAGTGTAGCAGGAATCTGTACAGCATTGGCAGAGAGAGAGGTAGCAGGAGACAGCAGGCGAGAGACAGTCTGCGTTGGCACCATCACAGCTTGTGGGCTCATGGCCACAGGTCGCGCTCCGGCCACAGAGGTGAGGACCCCTTGCTGACCTGCAGCCACCACTCCTGCACAATCAAGGCCCCACACTGTCACATTCAGCTCAGCAAGTGACCCTTCAGTCATGGCCCTTCATCCTCAAGTTCTGCTGAGAGACTGACCATACAATTTATAGCTGTCCTCCATCTTCTATGCAATCACCACTGACCAATTCTTCAGTCACAGCTCAAGACCTGTGTATTTATTTGGAACTTTTTTGTTGGCACTGTTCCTCATCAGTTTTACTCCATGGAAAAAACCTGAGTATTAAAACAAAATTCAAATAACCTTGACAGTAACCACTAAAAGCTGAAGGCTTGCATTAGCAGATGACCGACACGTCAGTAGAACTGGCATGGCCCAAGCTCATGACACTATGGCGACTATTGATGACAATGCCCCTCTTGTGGATCTTACCTTGTAATGCTAACAGAGGCAAATCTTGCACCAAAACTAAACACTAAATGAATCAAGAGGGAAACTGGCTTTCACATGACCTGTGACTACCCTATACCCTTTAGAAGACACATTCCTTCCTTTGTAATTGCAGGTGCTTTGTTAGTTTCGAGTAAACGGTGCACAAAATACATTCAACATGTACACGGTTCCTACAGACTCCCAAGAACAAAATTCAAGGAGTTTTCAAGGAGTTTCCAAGGAGCGTTTTTTTATTTCAAGGCAAGAGGTGGCACGAAAATTACACCATTGTTCTTTTAAAACTTCATTTTTTTCTATTGTTTATGTTAAAAAAAAAAATTAAACATGGAAAAACCATACTTGGGAAAATTTCAAAGCTCTTGTGTGATTTGGAGACCACAAATGACGGCAAAATTATTAAAAATTTAAATTTTAAAAAAAAAAAATAAGATAAGATAAGATAATGTTGCTTATAGCCCAGCCGACCACAGAGGGCCACATCAGGGCTGTCACCACGTTAAAATCAACTCACCACTTTTAAAAAAAAAAAAAAAAAAAAACTTCACACACCGTTAAATGACATCGTCACAAAAAACCAAAACTTTGTTAAAAACCCCTTTTCCCGTAAAATCCAAACAGATGAAAAATTTAATTTTCCCCCAAAAAACCCAAGGATCATTCGGGCGGGACATCCCTAACAGTCTTCAGGGACTCCGGTAAAATTTTGGTCTCAATCGTGCAAGTCCCAACACTCAAAAAAGAACATGTTTCATTGTGATGGTGCATGACAGGGAAATGCACCACGGACTTCTTCACTCTTAAAAGGTAAGAATGGGTAAAATACGAATGGCCGTGTGCAGCCGACAGAACCTTTTCCCCCTTTTTAGACCACCCACGTAGAGGGGAGGAATTTTTAAAGGTTTAACGGATTAAAAGAGTTTGTTATTCCTTGTTTCCAATCCTCCTCCAAGGTCTCCACATAACGTTAATTTTTGGGGTTTCACTCTGACGGGGGATATAAGTGTTGGACAGTTTCCTTTTGGGGGGTTTCTTGGTAACATCAACCATTTCGTTCCCCCCATCCAACAGGGCCGGGAACCCAAGCAAAGAAATTTGTAACCGTCCCCTTCAACTTGAAAAAAGTTAAAAAAAAAGTAAAAGTTCGGGATGCTGAAGGTTGCGGCCAGCTATGGCCCCAAAGCGACAGCGAATCCGACAAACCAAAATCCCTCCCGAAAAAATGAGAGATTATCTTCAAACCCAGTACTAGAGCAAAAGTTCAGCAAATAGACAAAGCATCTGAAGAAGTTCCAACAATATCGGAAAAGGACCCCGGGGCAGTGGGCGCACGGGCCATCCATCCTCAACTTGGAACCGCAGTGAAAACTTTTTGATAGATGGAATTTGAACAAGCTGGGCATAAAAAAGCCTTTACCCAAGAGCGGGTAGACCCTTAGGGAAAGCTCGAGATAAAAAACAATCTCTGGTGGAAAAAGGTCATGGAGGTTACCGGAAATTGGAAAAATCGAAACTACCCCAGGCTAACCCCTTCCGCACGTGAGGCTGAAAAACAAACCCCAAAGGGCGGAATATTTTGGGGGTTTTGTTCAAACAATTTTGGGCACGGGGGGTCAAAAACACAGCTGGCAGGATCGCGGTTCTGAAACAGTCGGATGTAATAATTCAAAACAGTTTCACCCTGCGTTGGACAGAAGGTTCACCTCCCGCGTACAGCGTACACAGGGTGGTCAACGCTCCAAACAGAGAAAACCCCTTATGGGGGATGGGGTCCAAGAGTTTTGAGGAAAGATTCTTGCGGAGCCGACACAGCACAACCGAGTCCAGTTTGGAACGGACCGGGGCTCTGTAGAGGTGCAAAAAAGTTTTTCTTATCAGCGCCCCAGTGGGTGTCCACGCCCCGCAAAATTCATGCCTTTTGGAAAACAGTTTTGGGGTTTTTTTAATAGGCGAAAGTTAAATTTTTTGGGCAAAAATACTCCCCCAAATTGGCCTCTTAACAGCTGGAAAGGAGATTTCCCTACTTAAGTTTTCCGGGCTGGAAAAAACGACGGAAATTATGGAAAAGAAAACACTGGGTTTTTGTAGCAAAAAAGGGAAAACCGTTTCCCATCCGCCCACCGATGGTTTTATCTACCAAAAAAACGGAGCCTGCGCGGACACTCGGGCAGCTTCCCTTGCGTGACAGCAAAAACATCCACAAAAAATACAGCTGAACCCCGCGAAAGATTGAACAAAGTTGTTGATCAAGAGAGTGGTGCCAACCCCCACCCAACTGTCTTCCTGCCAAAAATTTTTAATAAAAAGCGGAAGAACCTCGAAAACCCCGATCGGGAATCATGAAGTATCCCCGCTTTCCCGTGGTATCGGGCCTCTCCAATCAAAGAAAATTGCCCCTGCATGCTGTCGTTTAAAAAAGCTTTCCCAATGTAATCCGACGAATCAAAGGGGCCCAAATTTACTAGATGTTTCGGGAAAACCCCACGTTCTTTTCCCCAAAAAGGGCCCCGGTTTCGGTTTTCCCCATGAGGCCCAGCAATTTACCATTTTTTCCACAATTTACAGACACAGCTGGTCAAAGCTATGGGCGGTATTAAAAAGGGGGTTAGAAAGATCTTTTCCAGGTTTGGGGGTGAATAATGAGGCGTCCCCAAGAGGGGGGGAAAGCAACCCGTATCCCACGTGTTGTAACCCCTTTAAAAATGTTCAGACCTTCTTGCAGAAATTTCTAGGATAATGATGTCATCATACCTGGGGAGGAAACGCTGCAAGAGAGTAAGGCAGATTTTTACTCGTTAATGTAAAAGGAAATTGTAGTCTTTCCCTGTTTTCGGGTGAAAAATTTCAGGGGGATTTTTCTTTTTTGGGGTTTGTGTTTGACAAAACGATTTATTTGAAAAGGAGGGAAATTTTTTTCAAGGTTGAAGCAAGCAGATTAGCAAATGCTTTTTTTCTGTTATTAAAAAATCCAAAAACTTGAGATGGTTCACAGTGGGACAGTGTTCTTCCCTTTGATTTTCTTAATGATGTTCCACACTTTTTTCTTAGAAGTTTTTGATGTCAGCCTGGAGCAGAAGCTTCTCCAGGACCGACGTTTACTGATTTTAAAAGTGTGTCTTGATTTAGCTCGGAGTTTCTGATGGGCTCGAGCGTTGGGACCCGAAGGTCGTTGTATACCTGACGCTGAGCCCGTTTTCTAACTTTGGAAATTTGTTGGCATTCTGAATCGAACCAGGGTGTTTTGGGCATTTGAAGTTTATCGGAAGACACTGGAATACAGGCTTTAGCACATTTGATCATAGTGTTAGTCAGAGATTCTGCTGGGTCTGGACTCTGAAAAAAATCAGTGTCCTGGAATTCTTTTGAAATAGTGGCTGCAAATAGATCCCAGTTTGCTTTTTTATAATTGTGATGTTGAGAGACAGAGACGTGTTCAGTTAATACAGGTTGTAAGAAGGACAGGGAAATGGTCACTTCCGTGCAGATCGTCATGGACAGACCACTCATAGTCCAGGACCAGCGAGGGGTCACAAACCGACAAATCTAAACACGAAAGTGAACCTGAGGAAGAGTGGAGATAAGTTGCAGATCCGTCATTCAGACAACACAAATCCAAGTCTGAAAGGACATCCTCAATTAGCAGACCTCTGGGTGACGTACCGGCACTACCCCAAAGAGGATTGTGACCGTTAAAGTCACCCAACAGCAAAAAAGGTCGAGGAAGTTCTTCTATCAGACTGACAAGGTCCTGACGACAAACCGGACAGAAGGTGAGAGATAAAGGGAACAGATTGTCACAGTCTTGTGGAGAGTGACTCTCGCAGCTACAGCCTGAAGGGAGGTAGACAGAGTGACAGGACTATACAACAAAGTTTTGTGTAGGAGAAGGGCAACACCGCCCGACAGTCCCAACGTGGATGGTTGTGCAGGTTTCGAAAGAATATTAAAGCCAGAAAGAGTAAAGGTCTTCTGGCTTTGAATTTGAGTTTCTTGAAGAGCCACGACGGAAGGTTTTAGAGACTGACACAGAAGCTGCAGCTCCTCGAAGTTGGAATTTAGACCACGGATATTCCAATGGAATATTGTACTATCCATGGTGCAGAGGCGAAAAGGAGAGAAATCAGGTCATCTCCTCTTCAACGTCCGCATCTAATGGAGCGAATTTATTAGTTAGTTTCACTGGACTGTGGTGGTCTTTGGACCTGCTGGCAGACTTGCCCGCAGGTGACAAAGGCCTGGAGTTTGGAGATGGTGGAGGTCTGGATTTGGGAGATGGTGGAGGTTTCTTCCTCATCTCCACCATCTCCACACTGGGTAGAACTCCCTTGCCCGCACGGGCACTGGACAGAGGAATTCGAGTTGCGGGTGCTGGTTTTTTAACCCTCTGCCCCTTGTAACGCCCGCTGTGGCCCGAAACGCGATGCCTTTCGTATCCTTGTAACGCCCGCTGTGGCCCGAAATACACTGATGCCGTTTGGCTGCCCCTAGCAGACGAATTTTTCCCACAATGCTTTGCGGCGTTATACAGTGACGTAGTTCCGGTTTCCAACTTCCTTCCAGTCCAAACAGCGCATTTTTTTTATGGAGGACTTCGGTCGCAGTGATTTTTTGAAGTTGAGAGCAAGTTTGTGATCGAGATTTTCGCTTCGGCAAGATGGACGACGAAACTGTGGAGATGTTGGCGAACATTTTTGGTGGCAGTGACAGTGATGAGGAGCTATTTACTGGCTTTAAATTTGAAGAATAGTGAAAGGAGAGGAGTTCCGATGTCGATTTTGGTGGCTGATGGAGGCGATCTCAGCGAAAATCTTAACATCAACTATGCCGATTACGATGGCCGCGGATGGCGTTTCATGCAGTTCGGTCAGTAGTGTTGAACTTAGCATAATTTTTTTACACCATTTTATCAACAAAGATATAAGCTTTGATGCATGTGGAATTTTACTTCAAAATGTTAACTTAATTTTGGAGCAAATAAAACATATTTATGACCAAGGTTTGTATTTTTTCTGATTTTTTATTTAACATCAGTACATCCAATTTACGGAGTTACTTACCTTCCCTTAAGATTTTGATACTAGTAAGCACTCAGACGGTCCAAGGGGCAAAGGGTTAATCTGCCCAGCAGCAGAGTTTGTAGACTGCTGGGCAGTCTGAGGGGTGGCGGATTTTTTGCCTCCACCAGGGGCATTCACTGTGGGTTGGGAGGTGGTGGACCTGCTTCCACCAGAGCTGACAGTTCTTCCTTGCAGTGTCTTTGAAAAGATAAATTCATCAGTCTGGCAGCAGACTGACCGAGTGGAAATTTTCTTTACGGCCGAAGCATACGAAGATGCTGTGGCCGTCTGACTGCCCACAACCTGCTTGCGGGCTTCAAAAAAGGAGATCTTCTTTTCTGTCTTAACTCTTTGTATTGCAGATTCCTGAATCCACAGAGGACAATTTCGGGAAGAGGAGGGATGGTCGCCACCGCAGTTTGCACAATGTGCCGATCTTTACACGGCCCATCATGGTTGCCTTGCAGCAAATACCGCACACCTCCTGCCCAGAACAGCGGTCTCTGACATGGCCAAACCTCTGGCATCTGAAACACCTTAACGGGGATGGCACATAGAGCTGAACATGAACATTTAGGTAACCGACTTTGATGACCGGAGGCAGCACAGGGTTGCAGAACGTCAGAAAGAGGGTGTTGGTGTCCACTCTCTCTGAACCTTTCTTTACCGTCACCCTGCGCACCTCCGTCACACCTTGGGACGCCAGTTCCGTCTTGATTTCTGCCTCTGAGACCCCTGATAGATCTCTGCAGCGAATCACACCTTTTGACGAATTTAACTGTTTATGAGGAGTCACCCTGATCTCCCTGTCCACTATCTTTGTTGCTCTCAACAGTTGTTTCAGATTGCTTTTTAGATCGACATTGAATTAGAAATGAGCCATTCCTCAACCTTTTGACTGACTGAGGGTCACCTGCTAGACCTTGAAAGCCCTTTTGGATGGCAAAAGGGCTCAGAGATGAAAGGAGTCTTTCCTGCTGGAGTGCTCCGTCCCTTCCATCACGAGCCAGGAAGCCCAGAAACCTGTCTTCTGTCGTACCTCAGTATCAGAATCGCTGTCTGTTTGAAAGTCCTCTGAAAAAGGGGATGCCGCCTTCCTCTTCCTTTTGGGGGGTAGTTTTTTGAAAAAGCCATGTGTATTTTATTATATTTCATCCCTCCCTTACCCACCCACCTTGGAGTCCAACTAAGGGGCCAGGGCCAAGACTCACTGTCTTGACCCCTTCCAGGCTTCAGGAGAGATATAAGATAAGATAAGATAATGTTGCTTATAGCCCAGCCGACCACAAAGGGCCACATCAGGGCTGTCACCACGTTAAAATCAACTCGCCAGTCATAAAAAAAAAAAAAAAAAAAAAAAAAAACCACTTTCATACATCTCATTAAATGACATCGTCTACAAACGCACCAGAAACTTTGTTAAAAATCTTTCTTCCGTAAAATCTTAAATCAGATGAAAAATGTTAATCTCTCTCAAAAACTCAAGGATCACATCAGGCGGGACATCCCTGAACAGGATCTTCATGGACTCCGCTGTAAAATGTTTGTGTCTCACATCGTGCAAGTCCCAACACTCTAAAAGAACATGTTTCATGGTGAGTGGCGCATGACATGGAATGCACCACGGAGCTTCTTCACTCTTTAAAAGGTAAGCATGGGTAAATACGAATGGCCGGGTGCAGCCGGCACAGAACCGTTTCCTCTTTGCGACCTCCTGACGTGGATGGGAGGAAGTTCCTTAAGGTTTGGACGATCTGAAAGAGTTTGTTACTCGTCTGTGTGTTCCAATCCTCCTGCCAGAGGTCTTCTCACATAATCGTTAATTTTGGGTTTCACAATCTGAACAGGGGATATAAAATGTTGGACAGTTTCTCTCTTGTGGCGTCTTGGCTAAACGAAAAAACAACCATTTCGTTCCCCGCCGATGCAACATGACCAGGAACCCAAGCAAGAGTAATTTTGTAACCGTCCGCCTTCAACTTGCTAAAAAAGTTCAAAGAAATGCAAAAGTTCTGGATGTTGAAGGTTGCGGCCAGCTATGGCTTCCAAAGCTGACAGCGAATCCGACAGAACCAAAAGTCCCTCTTTGAAGAATGTGAGATTATCTTCAAAGCCAGTACCAGAGCAGCAAGTTCAGCAGAATAGACAGAAGCATCGGAATGGATATGTTCCAACAGTATCTGAGAAGGAGCCCCAGGGCAGTAGGCTGCACAGGCCACTCCATCCTCAGACTTGGAACCGTCAGTGAAAACTTTTTGATAGGATGGGAATTTGGAACAGAGGTCAGCATACAAAGCCTTGTACGCCAGAGAGCTGGTAGACTCCTTACGGAAAGCTGCGAGATCAAAACGAATCTCTGGTGTGAAAAAGGTCCATGGAGGTTTGATCCGGGAAACTTGGAAAATCGGAAACTACTCCCAGGTCTATACCTGCATTCCGCACGTGAGGCTGCATACGAAGCCCAAACGGCGGAATACATATCGGGTTTGTTTCAAACTTAGTTTGGAACGGAGGGTCAAAAACACAGTCATAGGCAGATCTGTGGTTCTGAGAACAGTCGGATATAATAATTCAAAGACAGTTTCAGCCTGCGATTGAACAGTGAAGGTTCACCTGCCTCTGCGTACAGGCTGTACACAGGGGTGGTGCGGAACGCTCCAAGACAGAGACAAGCCCTTGATGGTGGATAGGGTCCAAGAGTTTGAGGTAAGATGATCTTGCGGAGCCGTACACAGCACAACCGTAGTCCAGTTTAGAACGGACCAGGGCTCTGTAGAGGTGCAACAAAGTTTTCGTATCAGCGCCCCAGTCGGTGTGGTGCTACGACCCGCAGAATATTCAGTGCCTTTTGGCAAGCAGTTTTGAGGTTTTTAATATGGCTGAGAAAGTTAAGTTTTTGGTCAAAAATGACATCCCAGAAATTTGGCCTCTTTAACAGCTGGAATGGGAGATTTCCCTACTTGAAGTTCGCGGATCTGGAAAAAACTGACGGAATTATGGAAGTGAATACACTGGGTTTTTGTAGCAGAAAAGGTGAAACCGTTTTCATCCCCCACCGATGGATTTTATCTACGCAAAGCTGGAGCCTGCGCTGGACACTCGGGTACAGGCTTCCAGTTGCGTAGACGGCAAAATCATCCACAACAATGAGCAGTCTGAACCCTGCTGAACTGATTTCACAATGTTGTTGATTTTAATACTAAAGAGGGCAGGAGACAGTATGCTCCCCTGGGGAACCCCCAACACTCCTGCTCGTGGACATCAGAGAGAGTGGTGCCAACCCGGACCTGAAACTGTCGTTCTGCCAAAAAATTTGAATAAAAAGCGGAAGATGACCTCGAAAACCCAGATCGTGGAGATCATGAAGTATCCCCGACTTCCAGTGGTATCGTAGGCCTTCTCCAAGTCGAAGAAAAATTGCACTCCCGTGCTGTCTGTTTAAAAAGCGTTCCTAAGTGTAGATTCCAGACGAATCAAATGGTCAACTGTACTACGATGTTTGCGGAAACCACACTGTTCTTTCGCCAAAAGGCCATCGTTTCGAGTTTCCACATGAGCTAGCATTGACCATTTTTTCCATTAATTTACAGACACAGCTGGTCAAAGCTATGGGACGGTAATTTGAAGGATTAGAAAGATCTTTTCCAGGTTTGGGGATGGGGATAATAGAGGGCTTTTTCGCCAAGAGGGTGGAAAAAAACCTGTAGTCCACACATGGTTGTAGACCTGTAGCAGTATGTTCAGACCTTCTAGCGGGAGATGTTTCAACAGCTGATAATGGATTTCATCTATACCTGGAGAGGAATCGCTGCAAGAAAGCAAGGCAGATTTCAGCTCGTTTAACGTGAAAGGAAGATTGTAGTCTTCCATGTTGTCGGACGAAAAGTTGCAGGGTGATTTTTCTTTTAGGGCTTTGTGTTATGACAAAAGCGACTGATTTATTAGAAGAGGAGGAATTCTTTTCAATGGTTGAAGCAAGCAGATTAGCAACTGCTTTCTTTTCTGTTATTAAAGAATCCGAAAACTTGAGATGGTTCACAGTGGGACAGGTGTTCTTCCCTTTGATTTTCTTAATGATGTTCCACACTTTTTTCTTAGAAGTTTTGATGTCAGCCTGGAGCAGAAGCTTCTCCAGGACGCACGTTTACTGATTTTAAAAGTGTGTCTTGATTTAGCACGGAGTTTCTGATGGGCCGAGCGTTGGGACCCGAAGGTCGTTGGTATACCTGACGCTGAGCCCGTTTTCTAACTTTGGAAATTTGTTGGCATTCTGAATCGAACCAGGGTGTTTTGGGCATTTGAAGTTTATCGGAAGACACTGGAATACAGGCTTTAGCACATTTGATCATAGTGTGGTCAGAGTATTCTGCTGGGTCTGGACTCTGAAAAAAATCAGTGTCCTGGAATTCTTTTGAAATAGTGGCTGCAAATAGATCCCAGTTTGCTTTTTATAATTGAGATGTTGAGAGACAGAGACGTGTTCAGTTAATACAGGTTGTAGAAGGACAGGGAAATGGTCACTTCCGTGCAGATCGTCATGGACAGACCACTCATAGTCAGGACCAGCGAGGGGTCACAAACCGACAAATCTAAACACGAAAGTGAACCTGTGGAAGAGTGGAGTAAGTTGCAGATCCGTCGTTCAGACAACACAAATCCAAATCCGAAAGGACATCCTCAATCAGCAGACCTCTGGATGACGAACCGGTACTACCCCAAAGAGGGTTGTGACCGTTAAAGTCACCCAACAGCAAAAAAGGTCGAGGAAGTTCCCCTAACAGACTGACAGGTCCTGACGACAAACCGGAAGATGGAGGTAGATACAGAGAACAGATTGTCACAGTCTTGTGGAGAGTGACTCTCGCAGCGACAGCCTGAAGGGAGGTAGACAGAGTTACAGGACTATACAACAAAGTTTTTGTGTAGGAGAAGGGCAACACCGCCCGACAGTCCAACGTGGACGGTTGTGCAGGTTTCGAAAGAATATTAAAGCCAGAAAGAGTAAAGGTCTTCTGGCTTTGATTTGAGTTTCTTGAAGAGCCACGACAGAAGGTTTTAGAGACTGACACAGAAGCTGCAGCTCCTCAAAGTTGGAATTTAATCCACGGATTATTCCAATGTAATATTGTACTATCCATGGTGCAGAGGGCGAAAAGGAGAGAGATCAGGTCATCTCCTCATCGACATCTGCCGCCAATGGAGTGAATTTATTTTGTAGTTTCACTGGACTGTGTTGGTCTTTGGACCTGCTGGCAGACTTGCCCGCAGGGGACAAAGGCCTGGAGTTTGGAGAAGGTGGGAGGTCTGGATCTGGGAGATGGTGGAGGGTTTTTTCCTTATCTCCACCATCTCCACACTGGGTGGAACTCCCTTGGCCCGCACGGGCACTGGACAGAGGAGTTCGAGGGGAATGCTGGTTTTTTAATCTGCCCAGCAGCAGATGTTGTAGACTGCTGGGCAGTCTGAGGGGTGGCGGATTTTTTTGCCTCCACCAGGGGCAATCATTTGGGTTAGAGGTGGTGGACCTGCTTCCACCAGAGTTTGACAGTTCGGACTTTCCGTGTCTTCGAGAACGTAAAGTCATCAGTCTGACAGCAGACGATCGAGTGAAACTGTGGGAACTTTCCGTACAGCCGAAGCATAGGAAGAGGCTGTCGGCGTCTGACTGCCCACAACCTGCTTGGGGCTTCAAAAAAGGAAATTTTCTTTTCAGTCTTTTAGTCTTTGAATTGCGGATTCCTGAATCAAAGAGGACAGTTTCTCGAATGAGGAGGGATGGTCGCCACCGCAGTTAGCACAATGTGCCGGATCTTGACACGGCCCATCATGGGTTGCCTTGCAGCAAACACCGCATACCTCTTGCCCTGAACAGCGTCCCTGACATGGCCAAACTTCTGGCACTGAAGCACCTCAATGGGACGGCACATATAGCTGAACATGAACATTTAGGTAACCAACCTTGATGACCGGAGCAGCACAGGGTTGCAGAAGGTCAGAAAGAGGGTGTTGGTGGCCACTCTCTCTGAACCCTTCTTTATCGTCACCCTGCGCACCTCCGTCACACCCTGGGACGCCAGCTCCGTTTTTATTTCCGCCTCTGAACACCCGCCAGATCTCTGCATCTAATCACACCTTTGGATGAATTTAATTGCTTATGGGAGTCACCCTGATCTCCCTATCCACAAGCTTTTTTGCCTTCTGCAGCTGTTCGGATTGCTTCTGTGATCGACATTGAAGAAGAAACGAACCATCCTCAACCGTTTTATGGACCTTGGTTCACCTGCTATACCATGAAAGCCCTTTTGGACAGCAAAGGGCTCAGAGCCTGAAAGGGGTCTTTCCTGCTCCTGTCCCTTCCACCACGAGCCAGGAGCCCAGAAACCTGTCCTCCGTCTTACCTCACTGTCAGAATCACTGTCCGTTTCTAATTCCCTGAAATAGGGGAGACTGCCTTCCTCTTCTTTTTGGGGGGTTAGTTTTTTAATGAAGTCATATTTAGTTTATTGTGATTCATTCTCTCCTTACCCACCCCCTTGGAGTCCAATCTAAGGGGCCAGGGCCAAGAAACCAATGTCTTGACCCCTTCCAGGCTTCGGGAGAGACATACGACAAGCAGAAGCAACCAACCCTATCCCCCTGATCATGCTTTAAACTCCCGGGAACAGGGAGCTGAGCACTGCAGGGGTTTACTTGCCAGCTGGGGAACTGCCCGTCTTGACCCAACCCCAAGAAGGGGGCCGATTAGTACACAGGGCCAAAAAGTGCACTCCCTGTCTAGGAGAGGTCCGAGCCAAAGTGATGTGTTGAGAGCGCTGGCTCTCTCAATCCACCAGGATCTCATTCCCCTCCGACACAGGTCGCACCGCACGGCAAACGCGGCGGATCTTAAGGAGACCACAGAGAGAAAAGGAGTGTGGAAAAGAAGGACTGAAGGGGAGACGAAGATAGAAAAGGGCCAAATAGGGAGGCAGAGAAACAAGAAAAGGAGAAAGGCGGGTTACTGTTAGTCAGGATCCTCACCCTTAGCCTATCGACATGGGAAGCCCTACCAGGGGCATCACTCCTTAAACCACGTTACGCTTAGGCCAAACAGCATCTGCACCTCTCAGGCCTAGAAGCAGTGTGAAAAAAAAAACAGCCTATCTCCAAGTATTGATGCCCCGCAGCAAAGCCTAAGGGATCACTGGACCACGCAAACCCTCCGACCACGACAAGGTCGCAACCCCAGGAGGGAGGAGAAGATATAACAACAGACAAAAACCTACCAACCCTATCCCCCCCTGATCAAGCCCAACTCCCGGGAACAGAGAGACTGAGCACTACAGGGGTATCTTGGCCAGCCGGAGAAATGCCTGTTTTGACCCAGCCCCAAGAAGGGGAGCCGATTAGTACACCCGGGCCAAGGTGTACTCCCTGTCTAGGAGAGGTCCGAGCCAAAGAAAGTGATGTGTTGAGAGCGCTGGCCCTCTCAATCACCAGATCTCATCCCCCTCCGACACAGTCGCACCGCACGGCAAACGCGGCGGATCTTAAGGAGACCACAGAGAGAAAGGAGTGTGTAAAAGAGGACTTGAAGGGGAGACGAAGATAGAAAAGGGCCAAATAAGGAAGGCAGAAAACAAGAAGACAGAATAGGAAAAAGGTGGGTTACTATTTGTCTGGGCCCTCACTCCTAACCTTTCTGACATGGGAGACCCTACCAGGGGCATCAATTCCTACCACGTAATGCTTGGCTGAACTTGGCTATACAGGCCTAGAAGCGTTCATAACAACTAACCATCTAGCTGAGTATTGATGCCCCCGTCAGCAAAGCCTAAAAGATCACTGGACCACGCAAGCCCTCCGACCACGGCAAGGTTGCAACCCCCGGAGGGTTTAAAAAAAAAAAAAAAAAAAAAAAAAAAAAAAAAGGTTCATGACAAGAACTGTATTTGTATCATAGCAGACATAAGGCACTTGAAGCAATCTAAACTGCTTTTTTTTTCAATTTTCTTTTTCCATATGGGGGCCATCAGGCTTCGCGTTTCATTGCTTTCAAATTATTCCAATAGAAATAGCAAATGATACGTGCCGTTTTGACTTATAAAACAAATATAATTGCATGCAGAAACCATTTCTGATCAAAAGAAAAAAAAAATTACCAAGCTAGCTAGTCTGGATCCAGAGATATTGAATGAAAGTGAGGCGCAATGCCAAATGTCGCCAAATACCTTGATTTTCCCTCACCACACTGAAATCCTTTGGCGATTTGACTGTCTGGAAACATTGTTTGAAAAATCTGAGAATTCTGTTCACAAGAGCTGAAGCTTTGGTGCGCGTTTAGTGTTCAGTGTCCACAGAATTTCAGATTTCAGCACATCTGTCTTTGAGCAAAACGAGTCCACTGTGGCTAAAGAGCTGGTACTGGATTCGCGCACGGACACATCACGATCAGGATTTAATGACGACACAACATTCGCATTCGACACTGCTGCTGCCGTCTTGTTCGTAAGAAAGTACAAGATGGGTATCGCTGCTGAAGATCTCGCCACCAGTAGAGCAATGTGCTTTTTTCCTTTGCTGTGGCTAGTCAGGGCACTCTCGCCCATACTCGCATATCAAAACTTTTTTTGCAGACTGTGCAGTAGCAGGCATGTTTGTTGGCTTTGTCTTCTCTCTCGCCCAGTCAGAAAACTCGGGTTTATCCAACCACAGACGGTTGAAAGCAAATTTCCCCCCAGCATTTTCAAGCTCCGCTGACAATGAACTGAACACAGAGCTGCCAACCTGCTCATGCGGCTTACAGTAGCATTTCACAATTTTCACAGTAGCATTTCCAATTTGACAGTAGCAACTTAATTTTGCGCGCGTTCTAAAACGAAATCAGGCCTATAACTTGAACTCTTGTGCTGTCTTGCTGTCAGGAAACATTTTTCGGAAGAGTGGACCAGCATGGTCTGCTGCCGACAGAGGAAGGTTGTGCTCAACCAAGAAACTCACAAAAAAGGTCTCTGCTCTAATCGCTGCATAATCCACAGAACTTCCTCCAGGAACAAAGCCAAAGCTTGATAGCTTCGTGTTTGGTTTTTTTCCCCCGCTTTCTTCTTGTGATTCCACGTGGCGACGTGGTGCTTCATGTCGTTCAGTCCTCCAGGCTCACAGAAAAATCAAGCTCACACGATTTGCAGTGTAAGCCTACTTTAGTGAGGTCGGTAGGGCATATCAGAATGCATGGGTATTTCTCTGTATACTCCGCACGATATTTCTGGCAGCTATGTCTTGGGCGCTTCACACCACTTTCTTTTTCTCCCAGAGACGCGCTCTCCGTTCGCTTCTTGGACGCCATTGTTGCTAACTGAGCAAGACGGAAGTCGCCATTGATTGGTCGAAATGATCACGTGCTACAGTAAAACCGAAAGCGGAAATACAGTTCCGACAGACAGATAGAGACGTTACTTAGCGCTGTCCAAACAAAACGAAAGTATCTTCGAATTTTTGTTTCGCCGTAGCAATTTAATGATCGTAGTAGCGTCGTAGCAAGCATTCTCTTGGCGTAGCAAACTACGGCGATATCGTAGCAGTTGGCAGCTATGTGAACAAGCCGGAAGCGCAAGACCTTTTCTTCGCGCATGCGTAGAATTTAAAAATTGCGGAAGTTACACATTATCTCCCTTGGTTCATTCTTTAGCAGACAACGTGGGATCGCGATGATGTAAAAATGTTGAAAATAATTTTTCATCTACCTGAACGCATAAAAATCAAACTGCCTTTACTTGCCACATTAAAAATATTTTGGAGATGATGGTTTGATTTTCAAGGGTTTTCAAGGAGGTTTGATCAGCATAACCACATTTTGATTTTCAAGGGGTTTCAAAGTCTTGAAATTGGCTCTCAGAAATCAAGGAGTTTCAAGGAGCGTAAGAACCCTGCATGTATGTAATAGGCGCACATGCCTAAGAGCCATTCAAAACCATGTCCTGTACAGCAACTGTCAACATCTACCATCACATCACACATTCAACATGTAATAGGCGCACATGCCTAAGAGCCATTCAAAACCATGTCCTGTACAGTAACTGTCGTCTACCATCACGTCACGTGGCTCCTGATATGGGTGCATCATGTGTGGTCTGAAGTCTTGCCCGACAACAAGACGAGTGGCGCATCAAGACATAAAACGTCCACATCAAAGCATGATTTCAGCATACAGATCACTTCCTTCAGGCAGTGGTCTACTACATCAACTTGCTTGACTTCACTCAGGCTTCAGGCACATCAACATGCACCTATTTCCTGACGACGCATGTTACACGCAGCGTGAAGATTTCAACATGTCGGCCTCCAAGACAAAGACGTTTTGAGAAAGTCGAAAATCATGATTTCAACATGTCGCTCTCCATGACAAAGACGTTTTGAGAAAGTCGAAAATCATTTCTTCGTTACTGGAGCGAATGGTACACTTATGCATAGCAGAAAACATCAATGTCCATGAGTGCAAATTGTTTCCCTTATCAGAGCTTTATTTCAAACTGAACAAACGTCCATGAGTGCAAGTTGTTTCCCTTATCAGAGCTTTATTTAAATCTGAACAAATGTCCATGAGTGCAAGTTGTTTCCCTTATCAGAGCTTTATTTAAATCTGAACAAACATCCATGAGTGCAAGTTGTTTCCCTTTTCAGAGCTATATTTTAAACTGAACAAACGTCCATGAGTGCAAGTTGTTTCCCTTATCAGAGCTTTACATATAACTGGATGCAAAGCTTGCATATGGCATAAACATACCTGCTTTCAGTTTTCAATTTTATATTTTGGCCGATACATTTTTGTAGCAATTCTAGTTGGACTCCCTAACCAACAAATATGACGCAGAAAATTTAAAGATTTAGGTCAATGTTGTTATGATTTTGAAAGCCTGGGGATGCTGGTGTCACTTCACTTTATCAATACCATAAAAGTGCATATGCTCCATTGATTGTTTCAATGCATTTCCATTTCTAAATGCACAACTCCACACAAAAGAAAATGAGAAATCAACATGCATGCAGACTGAATTCAAACATGTATGCACACTTCTTTCAAAACAAACCAGACAGTGAAGCAAATATAACAAAGCAAAAAACTCATGAAAAAGGCAAGATATACCTATCATTTGACTTTCCAGGAGTTTCATCACTTACAGATTAATCGGCCAATGGAATGGGGGTCGTTCTTGAAAACATGTGTACCATGCAGGGGTCAGGTTTTCTGTTGCTGCTCTCCTCCAACAAAATGTGATTACAGTGTTTTTTGTGTTCTGTTGTGAAATAAAGACATTAAAAAACCTATGTAAGCTACGATGTTTCTTTTTTGCAGTGGATGATGATTGCAAGCGTAAATGTTTCGTATTACAACGGTTTTGTCAGCTTCCTGTTTGTGACATGTTGAGCATCGGGTCATAAACAGTTTGCGGCCACATTTAATAAAAGACTTGAACATTTGAACACTGAATAAAAATCATTTGAACTTTAAAGTTTCTGCATGTCTGATGTTGATGAAACAAAATCTGCAATAGTTTAGGAAATACAGCCGATCTATCAGACCTTATATTCGTAACCGGCCGTGTCCAGTTCTGAACTTCAAATAGATCGTTAGCTGTGTGACAAGTTCTGTCAGAAAGCGAACTACTTTACTGTGTCGGACAAGGCATTGACACAGCTTTCACTGCACATACCATCATTTATCCAAAAGTGGGTAAACTACAGGCGAAATATTTGAAATGATATGTATTAAAGTTCGTTGTGTCCACTTTCAGCTGTTACGTTTATAAAAACAAGATTCACGATATCTTTGAAAGTACTAAACATTTAGGACTATTTCTTTTGCGTAATTACTATGAACACCTGCGATGGATACCATGACCCACATTCTGTGTTCGACCAAAGGGACGCCACTCAGATGGATTCAAAATCACGCTTCCACTGTCAACAGCACTCGTTACGTTTATAAGATGTGTGTAAGATCAACCACCGGTCGACCCTTTCCAGGTACGTTTACACTTTTTATGCAGTCTTCACGAAATTATATCTCATATACTTCGATTCAGCAAAATATCTGCTTTCGGGGTAATTTACCGTTTTTGTTTTCCTTATGTGTATTCGTAGCAGAAATATTCATCTTTAGTTCACTGATCGCCGCGTCGGACGAAGGTCGAAATGGCCGTGCTGGGCTCTCACCGGATTTGAGTTGGTTTTTCATCCGAAATCGCGCAGTCACATGGAGAAATATCAGCTAAAACAATACATTAGAATCCATAAATGTTTTCTGTTGACTCCCATTTTACGACGTTTCAATTTTTGGAGTAAATCAAAGAAAAGTCGGCCTTCATAGATTCGTCACTCGGAATCGACGGCAACACCGGAAAGTCGATTCCTCGTGACGTTTATAAGTCAAATTTTGCGAAATGGCTTTATCACGCAGTAAGATGTGGAAATACTTACGTTTTAGAAGCCACAAAGGCTTGCTGTTGAGTGTTCAAGTACAGATTTTCACATTTAGAGCGTAGATTAACGAAAAACGGCAGTTTCCATTATATTCGTCACTCGGAAGCCCAGCAAAAGATGATTCCGTGTTACGTTTGTAAGCCTTATGCAGCAAAATAACAACACAGCCAGGTTGTAACAACTGTTATCAAAGAATATGACGCAAATAAGTGTATTGAGTTTTTTTTAGATCACATTTACATGCTGATGTCATTTTACAGATGGAAATAGGATGGCTTGCAAAGCAAATCGCCTTATTACGTCACTAAGAACCATGTTTCTGTTTCCATGTGGCGAATATAAACAAACTTTATGTTACTGCACTTTTAAGTTTTTGTATAAAAAATAATAAGCCTTGATGAATGTTATGAAACATATACTGTGTTCTTTCATGTTAAGATCAACTTTAATGCACAATTTTACTTCAAATTGTATTTTTTTTTTTTTTCATTTCATGGCCAGTTCTTTTATGATGTCAGTGAAAACAATAGTCATAGATTGTTGTATTCTGTGTGAAAAAAAAAGTTTACATGCATAACTTCATTAAGCCCTCAATATGTCACAATGTCAGAAATTGAAAGCATGCCAATGAGTACTGGGCTTCAGTGTGATTTCAGTTTATTTCAAACCACATGTGTCAGTTTTAAATTTTTGTTTTTATTCATTTATGTATTTATTTACTTGCAAAAAAAGTGGCAGCAACACAAACAATAGTAGGCTAACATTAGTTTGGTTTATGCTGTACAGCATGATGGCTGAGCGACAGAGCAGAGGATTGCTGCCAAGCGAGCATGTCAGCGTGACCCGAGTCCACCTGTAGTGCCACACAGCAAAAGAAAGCTAAGACCAATTACGAAAATGTGAAGGCGTGTTTGATAAGAATGAAGCAAAACAATCCTGAAAATATGAGGCATACAAAGAAAATATGAAAAAAAAAAAAATGACAAAAACCATGACCATCATGCAGTGTTCCAATTCACACGGGAAGCATTGCGACATCTGACAGATGTACGTCAACTGCCAGTAGAGCAGGTCATACAATGGACGGATGGCTGCTCTGCACAATACAAGTCGAAGGGTCCTTTTTCAGACATTTCGTTGTGCTCTTACGACTTCAGTTGCACTCTGGAGCGGAATTTCATTTGGCTCTCGCCATGGAAAAGGGCCTTCAGAGGGGAGAGTGCTGTAGTGAAGCACCATGCCACTACAGCCATCAAAGCAGGGGCAGCTATCATCTGTGACCCAAAGACTTATATGATTATTGTAAACGGAGCAAGCTCCATAAACAACCAGAAGCACAAGCTCAGGCCTGCAAAATCATTTCTTCCGCGCTTTTTCTGGTTCGATGTCAACAGTCATAGTACGTCAGAGAAACGGCCTGTGAAAACGCTCAAAGGCACCAGAAGTCTTCACGGTGTGAAGTGTGTGGAGCAGAATGTCATTCTGACACGCAATCTGTCCTGCTTCAGCAATTCCTGTCGCTCAGGTGTTGGCCATTGTGAGAATACCAACATTGCTGGTAACTGGCACCGAGAAGAACTGATACAGTGGTGTCCACAGCGCCAGCCTCCAGCTGCACAAGATCCTCTTGCTGTGGCCGCTCCCCAGCACCAGCCTGCAGCTGCACAAGATCTTCCTCCTGTGGCCACTCCCCAGCACCAGCCTGCAGCTGCACAAGATCTTGCTGTGGCCGCTCCACAGCCCAGCCTGCAGCTGCACAAGATCTTCCTGGTGTGGCCACTCCCCAGCACCAGCCTGCAGCTGCACAAAATCTTCCTGCTGTGGCCGTTCTCCAACACCAGCCTGCAGCTGCACAAGATCTTCCTGCTGTGGCCATTCCAGATGTAGTCCCAGCTGTACCTGCGACTGATATGCCTGCTGTTAGGCTTTCGTCTCCTGAAATCGAAGGACTGCAACCAAAGACTGGAGACGTTTTGGAGGTTGAGCTGGATGGTCACAACAGAGCTGTGTACATTTTTTGGCAAAGTTTTGTCAACAGATTCGTCAGATCTCCATACTCTTTGAAAAAAAGGCAGGGTCAGATTTGTATGTGTGGTCCGATGATGCTTGGGTTTCTCTAAACCAAGTGAAAAGAATAGTTCAGCCTCAGTTCTGGCACCCACACGTGCGCTTGCTTTTAGATTTGCATCTCCGTAATCTTTTCAATTTTTTGTCTTTTTTTTCTTTTTCCCTGTTGTTTTGGGAAACTTTCTTGTCGTTTTTGGGTTTGGGTTTGTTGTTTTTGACTTGAGTAGTGTCAACTCTAAAATTTATCAGAAATGATTTGTAGTTTTGTACTTGTTCCTTACCAAAGCAATTCTTTTCACACAATGACTCATGTGCTGTGTATTAGCTGCAAAATGACATTACATCAGGACATTGTCAAATTACATTCAGATTGCATTGCACCATGATTATTTTATCCAGTCGAAATGTCCTTTTTGCTTTCCAGTCAAAAAACACTGGGAACAATTTGTGACAGGTCATAGGTCAAAGCTGCAGTATGCAATTAACTGTGCCTCTGTAACACACTTTCACACATAAATAAACTAGTGTGATAGATGTCAGTCAGACTTGGTACGAAAATGCATAGCAAGATGGTGTATTAATCTTTGATTAGACTAACACCCCCCAACACCCCCCCCCCCCCCCTTTTTTATTGTCCAGTATCAAACAATGTAAAATTTTTGTTATTTCTTTTTCACAAAGTAGTTGAAACAATGAAAGACATATTAAAACAGAGTTAATGAAGAACCATATGGTTTCTTGTAAGGTTTCCTGACTTGGTCATTTTTTGGTGTCCACGTTACATTTATAATGTTTTTTTTCATGTTTCATATTAAAAGAAAAGTTTGTAATGTATTTCAATTTTGTCTTTGCTGGTGCATTGCTTAGCTTGTTGATGTGTGTGTGAAGCTATATGATATATCTTTACCGTTTATGTGATGTATAAAAATGTTGTTGCCGTGTCAGATGAATACGTAAAAATTCAGACATGCATCATTTTAACAAAAGACAGATCACAGCACCAAAAAAGCTTTTCTATTAACTGATTTGCCTGCATTTAATTGTTTTAAAAACACCGACAGTGTTACTGAACAGCATTTTATTTGGTGCTATAATGACTTTATTGACCATTGGTGTCCACGTTACACGACTAATGAAGCAAAATTACCTCCATAAAATAGGTCATAACTTTAAAACGCAAAGTCCCCTTGCTAATTCTTTATGGTTTCAAGTACAGCAGGGATAGCATGACAAACCAGCAAAAAAAGATCTCAAATGAATCACTTTAAATTTTGAGTCAATGTCACACTTTGGTACACTGTTTCCAAGAACGACCCATGGACAGTTGGACCAAGTATTATCAAATTCTAAGACTCGCAAAACAACAAGTTTTTTTTTACAAAGCCACATCACTGTCATTCACTGAGATATTAAAACAAACATTTGCTAAATGAATACAGTTGAGCTACAGCTTCTTTGCATCTGATGACTATTCAGCGCCATTAAGATTTCCTCCCTTTCAATACTTCGACCTCGCTTGTGAGTGAAAGAGGTGATGATAGCAACACAAGCAAAATGTTTGGAATTGAAACATGGATCGAAACACTGCAACATTTCCCAAGGTCATTACAGGTTAAGTCCAGTTAAACAATGATAATGATTTTTTTCACCCCCATATACACAGACGATGCCTCTCAAATCACAACGGATTCAAGGCAATTCTTTCTTTACTAATAAATGGTAAACCGAAATATTTTACATGATACACTTTTTACACACAAATGTATTAAAGACTGCTTACGCATTCATCTCAAGGTTCACACTTATTTCACATTTCCGACTCCTACATCCTTTCAACTACAGCCTGTCATCAGAAGAACCTGCAACTTCCTGAAGATAAAAAAAAAAATCAGTGGGGTCGGGAAGGGGGTTGGAAAGTGCAACAGAAGGGGGGAGAACCACCAGGCAGTATTCTCAAAGCACTTGTGTCACATGATTAAGTAACCTATTTGCAGCTTTCAAATACATTTTAATGTTTGTATCCCCTTACCGCCCTATCCCGCTCAACCCTTCAGGCTCCTGATCCACCCTGTGCCGCCCGTTCCTCAGTTGGCTGATTGTCTTGATGTGCCTCCCTTATTTGGGTTGACCACAGTAATAAGACAAACTGGTCGTTATCCAGGTCTTTCCTCCCTTTACCAGCGCCATTTGTGACCAGCAGTTCGTGGCTTTTTTTTTTTTTTAATCAATTTTTTTGTCATCCCATCGACTTCCGACTACGATCGAAATGTTGGACTCTGACAGTGACAGTGACATGAGCTTGATTGTGGACCAAATATTCAATATGAATGTGTTTCCGACCGAAAATGATGAGTGGAATGAATCGGACAGTAATCTAGACTCTGCAGACAGCGACATTGACTATGAAGTTGGAGAAGTGACAGTGACTCAGAGGTAGGCGACGCAGTGCACAATGGAAAGAAAATTTCATGTCAGTGAACTGTGTGCAACAAAAGTGCTCAAAAGCAAGAACATTTCCAGTGACGTGTTCTTTGTGTGTGATCATTTGGATTATATAATTCATTACTTCTGGAACCATATGGTGAGTACAGCAAAAATATTTGAGTGTTGTTTTGTGTTGTGATGCCTGCTTTTCTTCCTACTAACCCCTGCATATAGTTAGAAATATTATCAGTCGTCAGAATTTTTTTCTCACAAACACAAATTCATGCAGATCAAAAAGCATGCACTGCAACACATTTTCAGTAAATATGGTCTGATTTTGACCTGTTAAATTTTTTCATTTGTTTTCCTATGTAAATAAAATGCGTCACAAAAATTTCACATATATTCCTAGCTACCTGTATAACTACTAACACCTCACAACACTCATCAGTTCTTTTCAGATGGTGAACCTGACCACTTGCCACCAAAAAGGTATGCGCTATAAAGTTGGTGGTGTTGTATTGCCTGTCTATCACCTATTTCACTGACGTAGGTGTGTTTTCCAGGTAAAATCAGGTGTGCAAGTGTTGAACCATGAAAATATTTTCACATCCCCTAAAATAACAAGTGCAAACCAAAGTTCAGCTGTCCATAGATTTTTGCTAAAAATTTGAAGTCTTTCTACCCATTAGTTTATTTTTTACAATTTTTCAAACTCAGTACCCCAATTCGGGCAGCAATTTCCAATGTAAACTTAGTAGTCGAGGCGACTTCTGTCACACGAAATACTGGAAAACAAAGGTTAACTCTCTTGACAAGCGTGCGCCATCTAGCGCCCAACAGGACATCACACAGCCAAAAGGCTGAGTGCCTGCCAGCGCCCGGTAAAACACGTGGCAACAATGGGCGCTGCCATGTTTCTCGTAGAAAAGAAAGTCTTGCGAGAACGTGACTTCCTTCTTCCTGTAGCCATTCACTTCCATTTGCAAAAAAAACGCGAGTCGATACGTGTCGTAGTTCTCGAGTTATGAATTCTTAAAGTTTTGTGGTCGATTGCTGTTTTTCACCATGGCTAACCTTGATTTCTGCCGTTCTATAATGAGATTTTGTGATGAAGATACTGTGATTTGTAGGATTTACAGCGTAAGACTTAGTGAAAGTGCTGGGTGATGAAGCTTACTTTGACCTTGATTTCGACTGGGACGAGGTTCCAGATATGATAAACGATTTGGAAGGAAGTTCTGAAGAAGATTCCCCCCCCCCCCCCCCCCCCCCCCCCCCCCCCAAGTAAATGGCTCATGTGACATTCTTCAAACTTATGATATATTATAGCAACATGTATATTCGTAGGAATTTTTAAGATTATTTTCATTATTTTTAAAATGGGTAACTATGTTCAAATTACGGAGTTACTTATCTTGCCGATGGTTTTCGGCGTAACTAAGTTCAGGTAAGTGCATACTGAAGAGGGTCAAGTCGTACAGACTTCATAGAATCAGTTAACTCTTGACTTCCCATAAGAAACAGTGTGTTCTCAGTCCTCTAGCCCATAAGGATTGGCTAGAAATGAGCTAAAAATGAGTATGGTCATTAAAATATTTATATCTTTGTTTGTTGATTGACTGCTTTGAAATTTGGAAGTTTTATGGAAGTGATGTTATTTTTATACTGAAGCGGTCAAATGTACCCCAAAAAAATTTTGAATGTCAGTATGGTAATTAATTACAGAATAATTAAAAAATGTCAGGTGTGTTCAATAAAGGTTGGAAAAATCAATGTGTGGTGTGTTTGTTAGTAAAACAATGCAGACAGACAGTCACACACATGACCATAGAAACAATACAAGTCAAAGAAAAATGTTAACTGACCTTTATGTAGTCTTGTAATGACGTAATATACAGGTAAGAATCCAAGCACAGAAAATATAAATTGCACAGTTCCTTGTACAGTATTTTGCAAAGTTCTGTTCACAAAGTCACAGTATAACCACAGAAATAAAGTCACATGTGGTCAATGTTCATGTTCTGCACACAAGGAGCAGGATGATGAGCTTCATATTGCGTAATGACAGCGTACGTACACAGGTAAGCACAGGTGGCGAATCTTCATCTGAAATTTCCGATTGTACGTCAGACAATCACTCGTGTGAACTGAACTAACTCCAGTTCCCACACTCGCATCACTCTGCTGATCATCTCCAAGCCCTAGCGCATGCTGGTTGCACAAATCTTCGATAAATTCATCGAAAACATCGTTGTTGATATGTTGGAAAGATGCCATCTTGACCAGAAAATCTTGGGGAAAAAACCTTCGTGAAAAAACTTCTTCAAAATCGCAATGTAAACAGCTAGGCTGAAAACCGCGGGCAGAAGGCGGAAGGCGAACGCTTTCCGGATGTCGTTAAACCTTCCTCTCTGCATTAGAGAGTTCTCGCTTCCATAACAACGGCTCCAAATAAGGCATGTCGGTTGTTGCGGTGTGGTGCGGTTTGGGACTGTGCGGCAGTTGCGGAACGGTGCGGTATGGGAAGTCAAGAGTTAAAGAGAAAACAAATCAGGAGTGGCGGAAGTATTCTAAAGATTCAAAGCAACAACAAAATCAGCTGGGAAAAAAAGCGGGGGTAGTAGGGGACGGCATGGGGCTGGCGAAAGATTTATAACTGGCGTGTCTGACCCGACCAAGATTTCTGCGAAGCAAGGGACCAAGACCAGAACTGACTTACCAATGGCAGGGGCTGCAGTGACCACGGGAATTCGTCCTGTGACCCGGAGCTGGCCGACAGCTGGATGGGAAGTGGTGATGGCACTGAGGGCGGCAATGGTGGAGGGTGTGGTGGAAATGAGGCCCTCCTGTTGCTGTGCTCCATCACTGTGCTGCATTCTGCCCTACACCTGCCAACAAAAGGGCCTTCATCAACACACCACTTCCACCTGAGAAAGTCTAACTCGCACAATGCCTGTTGCCGAGGCTGACAACAGGATGCTCAATATTACAGAATTCCGAATTTCGATTTTTCTAGACGTGTTAGTCCATAAAACTTATGATTATGCATCTTGAGTACAAATTCTTTATGTAAGAAACAAAAATAAGTAGTTCTAGTCAATATAAAGTGCTTAATTTCGTAGCCAATCATATCAAACGATTCCCGGTCGGCAGATAAGATAATGTTGCTTATAGCCCAGCCGACCGCAAAGGGCCACATCAGGGCTGTTCCCGGTCGGCAGATTTGGCCATGACCAAGTCAATGCTGGAGAGGTCTCTTGAAATGTGTTCTATTTAGCAAGATCTAATTTTGTTACCCCAAAATTCATACATAGACGGATTTTTAAATAGAACAAAACTTATAGGTTTTAAGTTTCGCAAATATAATATACGTTTATATATTTTTAAATATTTCCTTGGTGAATGAAGTTACACCAAGGGAAGTCACTCTAAAATCTCTTATCAGAAGATCGCCTGCTAAGAGATGGGGACCATTACAATGCACAATTCTGACATATACGTATACGAGAAATAAAATGGGGGGGAAAAAAAAGGGAAAAAAAATGAACACAATAAAAGTATATCTGAAAAGGTTTCAAGGAATTGACGGAAATTTGTTTTCACTGCTATGAGGATATATCTAGTTTTCAATATGCAGCATTCCTGTCTTACCTGTCAACTATGAAAAATTCCAATGAACATTTTTGCTTGGTCTTTTATTAACTTACTTGAAATTATGCTTTCCACTCCACACACATACGCATATATAAAGATACACACACACACACACACACATGCAGACTGAGTATTTATATTCAGCAGTTTTATGTACATGATATAAATAGGAGACAAAAGAAGAAAACGGAAAGAAAAGAAAAGACAAGACAGAAAGAAAGAAAGATAGAAAGCACAAAAAAGAAAAAAAAGCTTTAAGCTTTCAATGTGTGTGTGTGTGTGTGTGTGTGTGTGTGTGTGTGTGTGTGTGTGTGTGTGTGTGTGTGTGTGTGTGTCACTGTGTGTGTGTGTTTGTGTGTGTGTGTCTCTCCGTGTGTGCAAGATTTCACTGCGAGCTGTCACTCAGATTTTAGATCTGTGTTTGATTGAGTACACACAAAAGCAGCTGTCAAGGTTGTGTGTGTGTGTGTGTGTGTGTGTGTGTGTGTGTGTGTGTGTGTGTGTGTGTGAACAAACAGAACAAGTTTTCATACAAATCAGCTCTGTATGAGTGCACTCATTTGCCCATGAATTCTGCAAAATTTAGTTATTTGTCGTTCATGTTTGTCAGATGATGATATATTTGCTGATAATTACAAAGTCTTCCAGATAGCAAACTGCTGTTAGGAAAATCACAACTGTGAAACATTCAAAAGGAAAGATGTGTGATTGTTTATTTGGACGTCACTCTTTCCGTTACAACATAGAGTTCATCTAGTTGCTAGTGAGTTACTGACAACATTTAACACACTGAAATGTTCTGTAACCCTAAACCCCCTCCTACCCAAAAACCACACGACACACACACACACACACACACACACACACACACACACACACACACAGATGTAAATAGAGAGAGATCATCACATTCTTTTCATACTTAGCATATTTGAAAAATTAACAAGAATTAGCCTACACCATCTTGCATGTATCCAAATCTCATTTGAATCAATCAAATTTGTTTTTAAGATCCTGATTTTTTCTCTAACCATGTTTAGGTATTTCACGATGCCCATGTCTGCACCAGTAAACTGGTTTTTATTGAAATTTGAAAGTTTTCTAACATGAAAATATCTTTGGATCAATGAGAAAAACATTAAAACGGAATACAAAGCATTCTGTGTCAAAGCACAGCTAGGACTGTTCTTGTACTGTAATAGTTCATGAGCTATGGACAACAAAGTACATCAAATGCATGATGTAAACATGTCGTACTGCGACATCGAAACGTTCAGTAAAAAAAATGATGAATAAAATTATTACATTCCATAATATGGACTGTAATTTGAGTGTAAATTTGTTAAATAAGAAGCACTGCTGTCTTCTATGTGCCAAAATTTCATTGAAATCTGTCAAACTGTTCAAAAGTTATGTTTCTTCAGGTTCAGGGGCGATGATTATTTCATCATAGCCTCGCGGCTTTATATGCCCCTTCTTTGTGTGCTCTTTTATTTGTCAGGTCGACAGCGAGCCCAGTTTTTATTTTCGACCATCAAAGTCTTCTCACCTTGTTTGTGCATATAATGCTGATCATGTCCGCAACCGACAGATTTGCATTTCTCTGAAGCTTTAAAGCTTAAAGGCTGGTTTTACCATGAAAATAAATTCAGATCTGAGAAAAAAAAATTAGTGCATAACTACAAGTAACATATCTAAGGAAGTCAAACTGCAGATACTGACACTCTAATGGTATTGTTCTAAAATTGTAGGGCCCTCCAATATGGTTCTCGGTCCAATTTCGACCATTTTCAAATCGTGATTTTTTCCAACTTTGACTTCTACATATCTTAAATAAAGGAAATTTTGCTTGAAAGTTAGAACATAGCTTTTCCAGGTATTGGAAATGCTGTCCTATTAAGGCTGGAATTTGCAATGAAAGCAAATTATGATTCTGAAATGGCTAAAAATGGACCATATTTCTCTTTCGGGATCATTTTCCCCACCCCCTATCTTTTAACGGCCATAACTACAGACCTAATGAAGATATTCCCTTACATATTTTTGTGAAATGTAAGGTTGTTTTTTTAAGTTGTATAAAAATATGAAAAAACTTTAGTTTTCCCTTTAAAAATGTTAGCTGTCACTACCTACTTTTAACAGCCAGTATTTATGTCTTCTTTATAAAATACTGGTTCACTCAAAAATGTGTAGGTCACCAGCGTGTGTCCAAATTTCAAATCCTTCAGGAGAAAAAAAATCATCCCTGATCACTTTTACCTCTGGCTCTGGAAAGCTAATAGGAAAAAAAAACACTATACACCACCATATCTCACTATGGTAGGAACACAGCATGCAACACACACCTGGTCAACTCTGGCCTTTCTGTGAGACAGCCAACATGCATACATATACTGTTCAAAAAAAGAAACGCAAAATGAAATTTTGCCACCTGGGGTGGACCATACAGTTGAGAACACGCCAAAAACCGGCCCTGATGTATGTCTTGAACGTCGACGTGCTAGGATAACATTGATTCAGGTTGTCACTATGTGCACGTGCGTGTTGTGGGCCAGGTGCGACAGTGCAAACATTGGGTTGTGCTTCTGTTGTTTCGCCTGCAAAGCATGCCCAACTCAGTGGTGAACACACACACACCATGGTCATAGTGCAGTATAAAAGCCGGGTCATTTTGGCAACCGGCAGGCACACCGTACCAAAAAACAGCATGCCACGTTTGAGCCCAGCAGAGAGAGAAAACGCCCTGGGTCGTTTGCAAGTTGGTCAGAGTGCAACTGATGTGGCCCATGCTTTGAATGTCTCCCCCAGTACCATATGCCAACTTTGGACTCGCTTCCAGAGGACAGGGTCATCAGCTGATGCCCCGAGGTCAGGCCGACCTCATATCACAACGCCAGCCCAGGACCGCTTTATAGGGCTCAGACATCTCCACAATCGCTTCCTGCCGGCCTCGTCCACTGTCCAGGCATGCGCTGGTGTCTGTCGCATCTCCGACCAGACTGTCCGGAACAGGCTGCATGCTGCTGGGCTGAGGGCTTACAGGCCCCTACGTGGCAACGTAATGACGGGGCGCCATCGACAGACCAGACTGCAATGGGCTACGCAACACAGACACTGGACACTGAGGAACCATTGGCGACACGTCTGGTTCTCGGGTGAGTCACAGTTTCTGCTGCAGCGCCATGACAGGAGGCGAAGGGTTTACCGCCGGGTTAATGAACGCAACCAGCAGAACTGCGTCGACGAGGCACCTCCGCATGGTGGCGGCAATGTCATAGTATGGGGGGCCATCAGCAACACAGGCAGGAGCCAGCTGGTGCGCGTGGAAGGTCACCTGACAGCCCAGCAGTACGTCCAGGTCATTGTTCAGCCACACGTCCTGCCTCTAATGGCCACTCCCAGGGCCGTGTTCCAGCAGGACAACGCCAGGCCCCACACAGCACGCCTGACCACAGCCTTCTTTACCGCCAACAACATCAACACCCTGGCCCGGCCCTCTCTTTCCCCGGATTTGAATCCTATTGAGCACGTTTGGGACGTTTTGGACAGACGCCTGAGAGTGAGGGCCAACGCCCCAGCGACTCCAAATGAACTGTTCCGGGCATTGCAGGCCGAGTGGGCGGCCATCCCACAGCAGACAATCAGGAACATTATTGCTTCATTGCCCCGCAGATGCCAGGCTACCATTGCAGCCAGAGGGGGTCACACCCGTTACTGACTTTGGAAGCGGCCTGGCGATTTCCCTGAGGGTCTTGGGCTGGTTCTTTACCACAGCATTACAGAGGAGACTTCTGTCCTACTGACGACCTGTTTTTGTCATTTTCACATTAAACGTGTTGTCACACTGAGCTTCAATAAATTGTGTTTCAAATCGGCAGCTTGGCATTTTGCGTTTCTTTTTTTGAACAGTAGGCTTATACATTAAGCTGGATGTTCTGAAGACCATTTTTTAACCTTCAAAATCTTGATTATCTTAATCATGGCAATAATGCTTTCTTTTTTTTTCTTTTTCTTTTTTTTTCATTTTTTTTTCAACTGGGGGGGGGGGGGGGGGGGGGGAGATAATCCTTGAATAGTAGTAGAAACAGATCATGTCCTGAGCAAATACATACTGCACACTGAAGCCATAGTCATGCAGTTGTTTCATCATAAAAGCTTACGTTCGGACTGCTGTTTTTTTTACAGAAATGTACAGAGTTGCAAAACCACATATCTAAGCTTTCATACTGAACTGGAAAGTTCCGCTAGGCCTATCTGTTCGTGCATCTTCGCAAATGTGCAACATTGCAGTATGATTATGCTTTTGATAGCCATCGTTGTAGTAGTAGTAGTAGTAGTAGTAGTAGTGTAGGGACGTAATCAATACATAGGCCGTTAAGCCTTTCAATGTCCCCTCGTGTTATTTTACTTTTATGACAGGGTTGAAAATGCATGCAATATAAATTTTCCTTCTTATTCATCAAAGCTTCTAAACTGTACTTTAAATTTCAAGTCTTCATCCAGCAAATTCTTAAAAACATTAGTATTTTTAGCAAATTTAAGTGCAGTTGTCAAACTGTTCCAGTTAGTAATAACTCTGTTACTGAACTTGAATCTCCCCATGTTAGATTCTAGTATGAAACTGCTTAACAAAAATTTTGCCTTCCGAATTTCTTGTTCTATCTGTTTTAACAGCCTCAAAAAAGTAGTCACTTACGCACTCCCACTTTCGTCTATAAAGTGTTCTTTCCATTTCAAAAAAAAGCTTGCAAATGACAAAACTGCCTGACAATAACTTTTATCAGAAAAGTACCGCACTTTGCAAGTCTCAAGCTGTTCACTTGTCGCAGGTCCGATATCGGACCATGACACAGGCTAACCGGTCACAATAACCACGCTAGTCGCCTCCTTCACTTTTCGGGTGGACGAAGAGCATTCTGTACAACATGTGAAAGTTTAACAACCTCTGTGCATGTCCGTAAATGATAAAACCCGATATTTGACCAAAGCATTCTCTTGAATGGGACGCGAAATAAACCAGACCAACATACCGCGTGTTCTTTTGCACTGAATTCTGGGCAGGCGCAGTGAGCGCCTCCGAGGGCGGCCATGATTATCATTTTTTCTGAACATTCACTTACCTGATTTTTCATAAGTTTCTCGTCTTGAAGCCCTCCATCATGGTCAAAAAACCCACTTCCAACCGTATTAGCACCTTAGCTAAACATTTTTACCTAACGCGCAAGACAGACCTTAAAATAGATACATAAAATTGACTCAAACTTCTACCGCAAGCGTCGAGCCGCCTCATGCAATTGTGAAAATTTTAGCTCATGCGCATGTGCACAACGTTCACAAATGTTTCATCAAACGTTTAATACAATATGATTGGATGCTTATTTTCTCATTGACAGAAATAAGATCTCTCTGTCTAACAAAGAGCCACAACAAAACGGGCCAATTTCATCATACAGTATACGATCGTACACCCAAACACTGCCATTTATAACATTTACAAGCATAGACGAACTGCAGGCTCCAAACAGTATAAAAGGAGGACGCTAACTGCGGAAGAAGACTGTGCTTTGGTTCAAACCTTGTACAAAAAACATATCTATATGGTGGCGTGTAACTATCTTTTCAACCCTTTCATGTTTCACACGGCTTTAAAAGTGAAAAAATGGTGCTGTAACTCTAAAAGCAAACACGGACTCTGAAAAAATACGCTTCCATAGGTAAATAAGCGTATGAATATCAGTAATGGTTTGGACCCAAACAGTTTGTAACAACTTCTCCCATTGGATTCTTTCTGACAGTCTTATCTTTCTTCCTGTTCCTGTCGTGTCCAACTTGCGTTTTTGCAATGGTGATCATGAAGTCAACTAAGGAAAAGGTCGCAGACGTAAAGGCTAAGATTAGAAAGTGTGTTGATGACAGGAAGGAAGCAAATGCTGTCATTGATATTCTTTGTTACAGCCAGGTAAGCAGTGAACAAAATCGAATCAAACCTATCACTTGATTATCAGATCAGATCAGCTTAGACGTGAGCACGTGGCCTGTCTGTTTCACATCGTTTCATTCAGTCACACATGCATACAAAGAGCAATCTGAAAACTGCTTTGTATGCTTGTTTGTTTTTCAACTTTTGCTTTGATAGCAATTTAAGTCTTAAAAAGTTCAAGTACTCTGTCAAACATGAACCAAAGAATCACAAGACAAAACACGACGCGTTTCGACCTCTTAGGTCTTCATCAAGCAAGATAAAACAACACTCAGGACAACGAAAATGAAGAACGAGCGATCACTTATCTCATCAAATTCAGTCAAAGATGGGCTCGTTCTTCATTTTCTTTGTTCTGAGTGTTGTTTATTTTGCCTGAATTAGACCAAAGAGGTCAAGATGCATCATGTTTTGTCATGTCATTAGCAGATCTATACAGTACTTAAACATTTTAGGATTTGTTTAGATTTCTGCCTTCAGTTGTGTCACTTTGCAACTAACACTGTTTAATTGTTAAAACTATGTTGTTGTTTTTTTGTTCTTTCTGCGTACGCAGGCTAATACTCCTGCAGACACTCCCTGTACAGACAGGCAAGCAATTTAATCCCATCTACCCAACAAAGGGGGTGAAGTTTTGTGTGTATGACCGTGTGTTTTTTTTATCCCGCAGTTAAGGCAGCTATTCTCCAACTTTGGGGAAAAAACTACAATTGTCATGTTTTACTTGCGTGGTGGTAGTTTAGAAACCTACTTTGATATTGAACACTTCACTCCCAGTATCTAGAAATTTATCGAAACATTAACATTGGAAATAAGCTTTCTGTCATCCAAGTCAAAACTCATGCGTGTGACAGAGTAAGTCTCATGAATCATCTTAAGTTTTTTCGTTTGACCGTGTGTGTGTGTGTGTGTGAGGGTTGTTTTTTTTTGCTTGTAATAAGATTTACCAAGAACTGAAGGTGCACAACTAATAATCTTCATCTTCCCAGCCATCCTTTGCATGAAATGATGAAGATGTAACCAGCACGATGTTCAGATACCTCCATGTACTCTTCTGCCTAGAATTCAGAAAAGCAACTTTATCAAACCAGCATACAGGTTCCCGTGGACATGCTATTTTGAGAAAGTTGCTTTTCCATATTTGACAGGGAAGTGTACATGGGGGTATGTAGATCTATATTGCCAGAACAAAAACATGTTCTTCTGCCAAATGACAGACGACACCAGTATTCTGATGATTCTGTCAATTTTTTCTTTTCTTTTTTTTTTTTTTTTGGGGGGGGGGGAGGGGAAGAGTTGTATTTTGAAGCACCTTCTTACAATGCTGAGAGCCAAGACAAAAATGAGTAAAGGTAGAAGCCTGCTACTGTAGTGAGACTGGGTAACCAGCTGTCAGGGTCTGGTCGGAGTATATTGAAAATTTTGACAACCAGTAATTAGGCAAAGAAACATTTCATGCACGGTGAGGTAGGGGGTAGGAAAGGAAGTGGGAATAATGAATGTCATCTCTGGAATCATCTGGGGTAAATCAGTCTACTATCTAGACTTGAAACGGTCCAACAACTCTTGCAGTCTCTCGTGGCAGTGCATTCCAGTGCGTGATGGTCCGAGGGAAGATGGACCTCTGTCTGAACCATGTACTGCAGAACAGGATGTCCAACTCCAGGTGGTGTTTGTCCCAGTCTGTTGCCCTTGGCAGGTAGTGTGAAATTGTGAATCTATGGAATGAGCCCATGACCGAATCTGTAGAACGTAAATCTACAAATAAGCTTGTTTTCATCACTTTTGACAAGAGTGTGACAATGCAGATAGCTGAGGATGGAGGTGGTGCAAAGTGTGTGGTGATATCAGTTAATGACTCATTTTGCTCCTCTGGGTTGGACCTTAATCATCTGGATCTCACTGAGGGTGGAGAGGACCCCTGTAGTGGCTGCAGGGTAAACAAGGGCTTGGTACAGTTTCTGTTGTCTTATCTTCTTTCCTATCCTGAGGTAGTGTTGTCATCTCATTGCCTATCCAGGTCCTGAAGCAGCACACGAGGAAGCCAAGGGTCTGGTTGGTTTTGTTGATTACAGAGTTGATGTAGTATCCCTCATGGAAACCATCTTGAAAATTACATCACATGGTGTGTTTGCATGTGTGTGTGTGTGTTGATTTTCATTTCACATTCAGGGTTGGAGAAGTTTTGATTTTTTTTTTTCACGAACCAGTTGGGCTTGTGGATCAAAATTCTGCTAGCCTCCCAAAACTTTTCTCTACCCCAAAGTTGGAATGATGTTTTCACCGTCAGGAAACTGTGTGCTTGAGTTCCTGGTCATGTGATATGTGTTGGTGTACAAAAGTGTAAGTCAGTGGAAAACACAGATTAGTTCATGCAAGCTTTTGAAAAGAGAAGGATTTTTTAATCTTCTTTACCTTCTTTGTGTCTTGGCCCCACAACTAGCAAGTCAATGAAATCATGCAGTTTGCCTGAAGTTAACAAATAACACACATGTATGGTGATTGCTTCTCACATTGAGGATGGTGCACTTGTCTGTGAAAGTACACTTGTGACATAAGTCCGGTGTATTGTAGGAGGAGGAGTTGTGAGGGTGCATGCCTCATCTTTTTTTATTTGTTTGTGACATGTCAGATGTCAGTGTTAATAAAGCGAAAGCCATGGGGCCTATGATATGTATAGTAAGCCTCCAGGTAAGGTGCAGTGAAAAGAAGTGCAAAGAGAAAAAACAAAGATTGATACCTCTCGCTAAAATATAATGTAACAAACCAAGAGTTCATCATCGGTAGCGAGTCAAGAGAAAGAAAGAAACATGAAAGCCGCAACTCAAACTGTCGTGGTAATTTCCTCAGTAACTGTTATCAAATGCTGTCAAGACGTCATGAATGAGCAGCTATGACAGAAATCAAACAAAACTTCAAAAGGATTGGTCATGGAACTGGTTCAGTGATTGTCACACAGATCATGAATCTTTAGTGGTAGATCAATGACCATTACACCTATCTTGAGCCAATGGTTGTAAATGGATCGTTCATCTAGTAATTGTCATGCAGATTGTGAAGGAATGGTTTTAAGATGATAAGTTGTTACATCATGAATCAATGGTTTTAATGTCATAGGTCATTGACCTGATCATCATGCAGATCGTGAAACAGTGATTTTAGATTAGTCATTGATTTGATTGTCACAGATCCTTAATCAGTCATCCTTACTCAACGGTCAACCACACAATAGTTTGAGACCAGTCGTTCAATCAGATTGTAACCCAGATCAGCTGGTTTAGATCTGTCCTTTTTAAGTTCCATGGATTGTCATGACTTGTATTTTTAACACAGTGTTGTCATGTAAAAATGGAGAACTTTCCACTTCTAACTTGCTTTCAAATTCAATCCTGATGTGGCCTCTGTGGTCAGTTCTGTCTTTCGAGTGGGCCTTGGAAATGTATCTGTTCAAAAGACAGGTGCAGAATACTGCCTGAAAAATGCTTCACTATCAACTGGGGCTTGCACTGTGCACTTCAGCACAAACTGTATATCTGTGTTATGCTGTGTGTGTGTGTGTGTGCGTGCGCGCACGTGCGTGTGTGTGCGTACGTACATGAGTGCTGGCTTCTGTGTTTGTATGCATCTCGAGTGCATGTTTGTGCTCACATGATGCGTGTGTGTCAGACCAGGATGTGTCAAGATGTCTACAGCAGCCACAAGCCTGCTTTGGTTCTCATCGTTATGATGAATACTCTTTCCAACCCTCTGTCGTAGCAATGCTCGAGTGGAGGCAGGGCGTGAAAGATCAGCCAGAGCAGGCACAAGCCCAGCTGTAATTCCTTCAGCCAGAATGCAAATGATTGCTGTCCTGATAGCTTGCCTATGAAAGGCCATTTAGGAGAATTTGATATCACACAGTCACAGCAAGGTGCATGAATAGTGCGGATCTTGCCTTTGTGTTTGCAGGAACTGAAAGAGTTTGTGGACAGGGATTTCCGGTGCAGATTGGTGTAGGCATTTCTTGGCTTTCTTTCCTCTTTTGTTTTCCTGCCGGCAAGTGTTTGTTGACTCTGTCATCATTACTTTCCTGGTTTGTTTGTATTGGTGCTCAAACTCAGGTGAGGTGGAAACAGTTCATGAAAGGTGTGTGTGTGTGTGTGTGTGTGTGTGTGTGTGTGTGTGTGTGTGTGTGTGTGTGTGTGTGTGTATGTGTGTTTAACTGTTCAGGATGAAGAGCCCACAGTTATGCTGGCAGCAGTTCGAGGACTGCAGCAAGTCTTCGCAAATTTCTTCGTCCGTGGATACATGTCTGTGACAGACAAACCTGAGAAAGCGAAAGGTATCAATCTTGCACAGCACAGATTGTAAAGGCTTGCTTGTGAGAGACTGCAAAGGCTTGCTTGTGATAGACTATTAAGGGCTTGCTTGTGATAGACTGTTGTTAAGGCTAATGTTTGTGATAGACTGTTGTTAAGGCTTGCTTGTGATAGACTGTTGTTAAGGCTTGTTTGTGATAGACTGTTGTTAAGGCTTGTTTGATAGACTGTTGTTAAGGCTTGCTTGTGATAGACTGTTGTTAAGGCTTGTTTGATAGACTGCTGTTAAGGCTTGCTTGTGATAGACTATTGTTAAGGCTTGTTTGTGATAGACTGTTGTTAAGGCTTGCTTGTGATAGACTGTTGTTAAGGCTTGCTTGTGATAGACTGTTGTTAAGGCTTGCTTGTGATAGACTGTTGTTAAGGCTTGCTTGTGATAGACTGTTAAGGCTTGCTTGTGATAGACTGTTGTTAAGGCTTGCTTGTGATAGACTGTTGTTAAGGCTTACTTGTGATAGACTGTTGTTAAGGCTTACTTGTGATAGACTGTTGTTAAGGCTTGCTTGTGATAGACTGTTAAGGCTTGTTTGTGATAGACTGTTGTTAAGGCTTGCTTGTGATAGACTGTTAAGGCTTGTTTGTGATAGACTGTTAAGGCTTGCTTCTGATAGACTGTTATGGCTTGTTTGTGATTGACTGTTAAGGCCTGCTTGTGATAGACTGTTAAGGCTTGCTTGTGATCAGCCAAAATTCAGACTGAAAACCGGAAAAGAGAGTTCAAAGCAATGATGAATTTTAACACTAAATTTGAAACAAGACATGTCAATTTTTGACCAATTTTTGACAAATGTGTCTTCTTCAGACACATATTGATATAAATGACAGACATGAAGAAGAAAAAAATGCATTGAACACTACTCCTCATACTGTGATCTGGGAGGCATTGTGTGTTTGGTGGAAATCAGCCTTGGGGAAAAACGTTATCTGCAATTCCAAACAAAATCATCATGTCAGCACAAAATGAAAAACAGGAAGAAAAGAGAGAGAGAGAGAGAAAAAAAAGAAAGGAATCTATCCAGTATTCCATGAAAGCCCTCAAAAGAGGGAAGTGTGGTTCCCTGAATTGTGCGAAAGAACCTCATGTCATTATTGGCCTGAAATGAAGAGCCAAAGGATGAATATTGCCATGTGAAGCATGACTGGTATGCCATCTTCTCCCCACCCCATCCCCTTCTTACTAACTTTCCAAGGACAGAGGTGGGCATTGATGAAGTTTCGCCAGCCCTTCCCCGCATCGCCAGTCCCTTCCCCGCATCACCAGCCCCTTCCCCGCATTGCCAGCCCCTTCCCCGCATCACCAGCCCCTTCCCCGCATCACCAGCCCCTTCCCCGCATTGCCAGACCTTCCCCCGCATCGCCAGCCCCTTCCCTGCATCACCAGCCCCTTCCCCGCATCGCCAGCCCCTTCCCCGCATTGCCAGCCCCTTCCCCACATCACCAGCCCCTTCCCCACATCGCCAGCCCTTTCCCCGCATCGCCAGCCCCTTCCCTGCATCACCAGCCCCTTCCCCGCATTAACAGCCCCTTTCCCGCATCACCAGCCCCTTCCCTGCATCGCCAGCCCCTTCCCCACATTGCCAGCTCTTCCCCCGCATCGCCAGCCACTTCCCTGCATCACCAGCCCCTTCCCCGCATCGCCAGCCCCTTCCCCGCATTGCCAGCCCCTTCCCCACATCACCAGCCCCTTCCCCACATCGCCAGCCCTATCCCCGCATCGCCAGCCCCTTCCCTGCATCACCAGCCCCTTCCCCGCATTAACAGCCCCTTTCCCGCATCGCCAGACTTTTCCCGCATTGCCAGAATCTTACCTGCATTGCCAGACCCTTCCTCGCATCGCCAGACTCTTCCCACATCGCCAGCCCCTTCGCCCCATTGCCAGACACTTCCCCGCATCACCAGCCCCTTTCCTGCATCACCAGACTCTTCCCCGCATCACCAGCCCCTTCCCCGCATCACCAGCCCCTTCCCCACATCGCCAGCCCCTTCCCCGCATCACCAGCCCTTCCCCGCATCACCAGCCCCTTCCCCACATCGCCAGCCCCTTCCCTGCATCACCAGCCCCTTCCCCACATCGCCAGCCCCTTTCCCACATCACCAGCCCGTTCCCCACATCACCAGCCCCTTCCCCGCATCACCAGCCCCTTCCCCGCATCACCAGCCCCTTCCACACATCGCCAGCCCCTTCCCCGCATCACCAGCCCCTTCCCCACATCACCAGCCCTCCCTCCCCACCTCACCAGCCCCCCTTCCCCCATCACCAGCCCCTTCCCCACATCGCCAGCCCCTTCCCGACATTGCCAGCCCCTTCCCCACATCGCCAGCCCCTTCCCCACATCGCCAGCCCCTTCCCCATACCACGCCAGCCCCCTTCCCCGCATCACCAGCCCCTTCCCCCATCGCCAGCCCCTTTCCCGCCTATCCCGCCGTTTCCCCATCACCAGCTCCTTCCCCGCATCACCAGCCCCTTCCCCGCATCGCCAGCCCCTTCCCCATCACCAGCCCCTATCCCGCATCGCCAGCCTCTTCCCCGCATCCCAGCCCCTTCCCCACATCACCAGACTCTTCCCCACATCCGCAGCCACCTTCCCCGCATCACCAGCCCCTTTCCCGCATCGCCAGCCCCTTCCCCGCCATTCGCCAGCCCCTTCCCGCATCACCAGCCCCTTCCCGCATCACCAGCCCCTTCCCTGCATCACCAGCCCCTTCCCCGCATCGCCAGCCCCTTCCCCACATCCCAGCCCCTTCCCGCATCGCCAGCCCCTTCCCCGCATCACCAGCCCCTTCCACACTTCGCCAGCCCCTTCCCGCATCGCCAGCCCCTTCCCCCATCGCCAGCCCCTTCCCCGCATTCACCAGCCCCTTCCCACGTCGCCAGCCCCTTCCCACGCATCACCAGCCCCTTCCACACATCGCCAGCCCCTTCCCCGCATCATCAGCCCCTTTCCCGCATCATCAGCCCCTTTCCCGCATTGCCAGACTCTTCCCCACATCGCCAGCCCTTCCCCGCATCACCAGACTCTTCCCGCATCGCCAGACTCTTCCCGCATCGCCAGACCTACTACTTTAGATTAGATCGTCTCCATCAAACAACACCGACTTTCCTCTTCCTTCTTTGCAGTATTAGTCATGACCCAGACAACTCATGCACAGTGTCCAGACTTTTTCAGAAGCATGTCGGTTATGTGATGTGAAGGGGGGGGGGGGGGTGTGTGCATGTGTGTGTGTGTGTGCATGCGTGTTTGTGTGTGTGTGTTTGTGCGTGTGTGTAAGTGTAAAGGAAAGGAATGGTTTTTAGAGGATTTATGAGAAGGAGACTTTTTGTGAAATTTCTTATGTGATTTGTTTTTAAATTATTATTATTATTATTATCATCATTATACAATGTCTTAATTGTGAAAACAATGTGATTCAATTTAGTAAACTGGATGTCTGGAGGCTTTCTGTTTTTTCAATGCGCATGACTTTTATCATTCCTGTTTTTGCTGTTTGCTCTTTTTTTTTTAATGTAAAGCGCTGTTGAGCATTTTTTTTATGGAATAGGTGCCACAGAAATAAACCTTATCATTGCATTGCATTATGGTGTACCACAGTAATCCTCTACATCCTGCTGTGTGCTGTTTTAAATCAGTGAAGCTGAAATTGGGCTGTGACCTTTGGCTGTTGTCATCAAGTGGGGGCGGGGGGGGGGGGGGGGGCTGTTCTCATAATCAGCCAGCTGATAGAGACTTCTTAAGGAGCGGGTGACAGATGTCTGCTTGACCCTGAAACTCAGTAGGGCGGCTGAAGCTCCAGTTTCTAACCAAGCTGTGATGGGATCCCCACCCTTGCAGTGCCTAACCCAGCACCCCCTCCCCCTCCCCTGTCACAGCCACCTTCCCTCCCTCTACACTGATACTGTGAGAGTCAGAGAGGGGGGTATGGGAGGGGGGTAACGGGGGATGAGGTGGTGAGAGAATACAGAGACAGAGAGGGAGGGAGGGGAGTATGTCTGTACCAATGACCTGGTGAGAGAATACAGAGACAGGGAGGGGTGGGGGAGGGAGGGAGGGGAGTATGTCTGTACCAATGACCTGGTGAGAGAACACAGAGACAGGGAGGGGTGGGGGAGGGAGGGAGGGGAGTATGTCTGTGCCAATGACATGGTGAGAGAATACAGAGACAGGGAGGGAGGGGTGGGGAGGGAGGGGAGTATGTCTGTACCAATGACGTGGTGAGAGAATACAGAGACAAAGGGGGGAGGGAGGGAGGGGAGTATGTCTGTACCAATGACATGGTGAGAGAATACAGAAACAGGGGGGGAGGGAGGGAGGGGAGTATGTCTGTACCAATGACCTGGTGAGAGAATACAGGGGGAGGGAGGGAGGGGAGTATGTCTGTGCCAATGACGTGGTGAGAGAATACAGAAACAGGGGGGGAGGGAGGGAGGGGAGTATGTCTGTACCAATGACGTGGTGAGAGAATACAGAGACAGGGAGGGAGGGGAGTATGTCTGTACCAATGACGTGGTGAGAGAATACAGAAACAGGGAGGGGTGGGGAGGGAGGGGAGTATGTCTGTGCCAATGACGTGGTGAGAGAATACAGAGACAGGGAGGGAGGGGTGGGGAGGGAGGGGAGTATGTCTGTGCAATGACGTGGTGAGAGAATACAGAGACAGGGAGGGAGGGAGGGGAGTATGTCTGTGCCAATGACATGGTGAGAATAGATACAGGGAGGGAGGGGGGAGTATGTCTGTAACAGGGGGGAGGGGGGGGGGAGTATGTCTGTACCAATGATGTGGTGAGAGAATACAGAGACAGGGAGGGAGGGGTGGGGATGGAGGGGAGTATGTCTGTACCAATGACATGGTGAGAGAATACAGAGACAGGGAGGGAGGGGGGGGAGTATGTCTGTACCAATGACATGGTGAGTGAACACAGAGACAGGGAGGGGTGGGGGAGGGAGGGAGGGGAGTATGTCTGTACCAATGACATGGTGAGAGAATACCAGGGCTTCTGCTGGGGTGAAAATCTTTCCGGTCCCAGGGACCCCTTCATCAGATTTTTAAGGGGTCCCAGTCTAACATTAAGGGGTCCCTACACCACAATAAAAACAACAAAAAATACGTTAAAAAATTGCATCCCTGCACGCGCACTGCAATTGTCACAGACACATCGTCACAATAAAAACAACAAAATAAACATAAAAAATTATATGCGTTCTCGATCTTGCTCCTCTGCTACGCTTTTTCGTTTTTGCGACGATAATTTCGTAAACCACGCTTCGAGAGACATGTTGGAAACAAAGGCTTCGCGGAAATGCCTCTCTCCTGCCGGGAAAATGAAAAACGTCATCGTGACATCACATGGCTCAAAGTAGGAAAATTTGGTCAACTGAAAACGAGGCTGTGGCCTAGCGTTAACCTTAGTCAGTCAGCCTCAGCAGACGACAAAAGTGACCGACGTATGTTGTTAGGAGGCTGCCCTACTCGCTTTGTTACTGTTCAGACTTGAAAAGGGATGGGTTCGGTCCGAAGTTAGCAGACCTACGATGTTACGGCCGGCACCCAACTTACGATGTTGAAGGCAGTCTTTTCTCACTTTATGTCTGACTTCACCAAAATTTGAAGGGGTCCCTGGGGACCCCTTACACGGACACCCAGTGCGTCCCGTAGAGTTTTAATGCGTACTGTACGCAATTTTTTGCGTTTTCAGAAGCCCTGGAATACAGAGACAGGGAGGGGTGGGGGAGGGAGGGAGGGGAGTATGTCTGTACCAATGACGTGGTGAGAGAATACAGAGACAGGGAGGGAGTAGTGGGAGGGAGGGGAGTATGTCTGTGCCAATGACATGGTGAGAGAATACAGAGACAGGGAGGGAGGGGTGGGGATGGAGGGGAGTATGTCTGTACCAATGACGTGGTAAGAGAATACAGAGACAGGGAGGGAGTAGTGGGAGGGAGGGAGGGGAGTGTGTCTGTGCCAATGACGTGGTGAGAGAATAGAGACAGGGAGGGATGGGAGTATGTCTGTACCAAAAACCTAATGACAGGGGGGGGGGGGGGGGGGGGGGGGGGTAGTGAGAGGGGCAGGTAACTGGGTTGGTTACCCCGAGGAGGGACAGCCAGGATGAGAGATGGACTGGAGGAGGGGGGGGGGGTAGAGAAGGGCTGAGTTGGAGGGGAGGGGGGAAGTGGGAAAGACGAAATTATTGGCCAGGTCTTTTGACTGTCGTACTTTAGAAAAATGCGTTGATTTCATAACACCTGTTATAGCACCTGACCTCCTTTGTGTGTGTGTGTGTGCATGTACATGCTGCACAGCCGTCACTCACTAGTGTTACGCTGATAGGGGCCTCCTTTGTGTGTGTGTGTGCATGTACATGCTGCACAGCCGTCACTCACTAATGTTACGCTGATAGGGGCCTCCTTTGTGTGTGTGTGTGCATGTACATGCTGCACAGCCGTCACTCACTAGTGTTACACTGATAGGGGCCTCCTTTGTGTGTGTGTGTGCATGTACATGCTGCACAGCCGTCACTCACTAGTGTTACACTGATAGGGGCCTCCTTTGTGTGTGTGTGTGCATGTACATGCTACACAGCCGTCACTAGTGTTACGCTGATAGGGGCCTCCTTTGTGTGTGTGTGTGCATGTACATGCTACACAGCCATCACTAGTGTTACGCTGATAGGGGCCTCCTTTGTGTGTGTGCATGTACATGCTACACAGCCGTCACTCACTAGTGTTACGCTGATAGGGGCCTCCTTTGTGTGTGTGTGTGCATGCACATGCTACACAGCCGTCACTCACTAGTGTTACGCTGATAGGGGCCTCCTTTGTGTGTGTGCATGTACATGCTACACAGCCGTCACTCACTAGTGTTACGCTGATAGGGGCCTCCTTTGTGTGTGTGTGTGTGCATGCACATGCTACACAGCCGTCACTCACTAGTGTTACACTGATTGATAGGGGCCTCCTTTGTGTGTGTGTGTGCATGTACATGCTACACAGCAGTCACTCACTAGTGTTACACTGATGGGGGGCTCCTTTGTGTGTGTGTGTGTGCTTGTACATGCTACACAGCCGTCACTCACTAGTGTTACACTGATAGGGGCCTCCTTTGTGTGTGTGTGTGTGCTTGTACTTGCTACACAGCCGTCACTCACTAGTGTTACACTGATAGGGGCCTCCTTTGTGTGTGTGTGTGCATGTACATGCTGCACAGCCGTCACTCACTAGTGTTACACTGATAGGGGCCTCCTTTGTGTGTGTGTGTGCATGTACATGCTACACAGCCGTCACTCACTAGTGTTACACTGATAGGGGCCTCGTTTGTGTGTGTGTGTGTGTGCATGCACATGCTACACAGCCGTCACTCACTAGTGTTACACTGATAGGGGCCTCCTTTGTGTGTGTGTGTGCATGTACATGCTGCACAGCCGTCACTAGTGTTACGCTGATAGGGGCCTCCTTTGTGTGTGTGTGTGCATGTACATGCTGCACAGCCGTCACTCACTAGTGTTACACTGATGGGGGCCTCCTTTGGTCTTCGTATGCAGCCTCACGTGCGGAATGCAGGTCTAGACCTAGGAGTTGTGTCTGATTTTTCCAAGTTTCCGGATCAACCTCCGTGGACCTTTTTCACACCTGAGATTCGTTTCGATCTTGCAGATTTTCGTAAGGTGTCTACCAGCTCTCTGGCGTACAAGGCATTGTATGCTGAGCTCTGTTCGAAATTCCCATCCTGTCAAAAAGTTTTCACTGACGGTTCCAAGTCTGAAGATGAAGTGGCCTGTGCAGCCTACTGCCCTGGGGCTCCTTCTCAGATACTGTTGGAACATATCCATTCAGATGCTTCTGTCTATTCTGCTGAACTTACCGCTCTGGTTCTGGCTTTGAAGATAATCTCACATTCTTCGAAGAGGGACTTTCTGGTTCTGTCGGATTCGCTGTCAGCTTTGGAGGCCATAGCTGGCCGCAACCTTCAGCATCCAGAACTTTTTTTTTTTTTTAACTTTTTAGCAAGTTGAAGGCGGACGGTTACAACATTACTCTTGCTTGGGTTCCTGGTCATGTTGGCATCGGCGGGAACGAAATGGTTGATCGTTTAGCCAAGAACGCCACAAGAGAGAAACTGTCCAACACTTATATCCCCTGCTCAGATGTGAAACCAAAATTAACGATTATGTGAGAGACCTCTGGCAGGAGGATTGGAACACACAGACGAATAACAAACTCTTTCAGATCCGTCCAAACCTTAAGGACTTCCTCCCATCTACGTCGGGTGGTCGTAAAGAGGAAACGGTTCTGTGCCGGCTGCACACCGGCCATTCGTATTTTACCCATTCCTACCTTTTAAAGAGTGAAGAAGCTCCGTGGTGCATTCCATGTCATGCGCCACTCACAATGAAACATGTTCTTTTGGAGTGTTGGGACTTGCATGATGTGAGACACAAACATTTTACAGCGGAGTCCATGAAGATCCTGTTCAGGGACGTGATCCTTGAGTTTTTGAGAGAGATTAACATTTTTCATCTGATTTAAGATTTTACGGCAGAAAGATTTTTAACAAAGTTTCTGGTGCATTTGTAGACGATGTCATTTAACGAGATGTGTGAAAGTTGGTTTGTTTGTTTGTTTTTTGACTGGTGAGTTGATTTTAACGTGGTGACAGCCCTGATGTGGCCCTCTGCGGTCGGCTGGGCTATAAGCAACATTATCTTATCTTATCTTATGTACATGCTGCACAGCCGTCACTCACTAGTGTTACACTGATAGGGGCCTCCTTTGTGTGTGTGTGTGCATGTACATGCTGCACAGCCGTCACTCACTAGTGTTACACTGATAGGGGCCTCCTTTGTGTGTGTGTGTGCATGTACATGCTACACAGCCGTCACTCACTAGTGTTACGCTGATAGGGGCCTCCTTTGTGTGTGTGTGTGTGTGCATGTACATGCTACACAGCAGTCACTCACTAGTGTTACACTAATAGGGGCCTCCTTTGTGTGTGTGTGTGCATGTACATGCTGCACAGCCATCACTCACTAGTGTTACACTGATAGGGGCCTCCTTTGTGTGTGTGTGTGCATGTACATGCTGCACAGCCGTCACTCACTAGTGTTACACTGATAGGGGCCTCCTTTGTGTGTGTGTGTGCATGTACATGCTGCACAGCCGTCACTCACTAGTGTTACACTGATAGGGGCCTCCTTTGTGTGTGTGTGTGTGTGTGTGCACATGCTGCACAGCCGTCACTCACTAGTGCTTTACCTGTAATTATGAGCTGGCTGATGTAGAGCCAGTATTCACACACACACACAGAACATGCCCACGAGCAGGCTGGTTAGGCACTACACAAAATTTCACAGTCCAGTTTCCCGCCAGTGTTGTTGTGTTAGTATGCGTTTCCCACAATTGCGAAGCTGTTCGACAAGTTAATTCAGACTAATCACTCAAATCTTTTGATGAGTGTTTACCCTCAGAAAGCTCGCTTTTGACCTACTTTTGATATGGAAGATCAGGTATGCTGAACTGCAGGCCGATTCGCGCAGCCATTTTGACATCATGTTATCACAGAAATCCCTTTCTAAGTTTCTGTAAAGACAACAGAGTGGATCGTATTCATTTTAAGAGAAGATGCTGCTTTCGGTCAGATGGTGAACTGGGCTCAGGGTCAGTCTTACCATCATCAGCAAAGCTTGGGAAGGGAAAGAAGGTAGACTGTACATCGCTCCTGTCGTGGTCATTGTACTAGTCAGCCAGTGGAAGATACCCCGCCACAGAATGTTGTTGTCCGGTGTCAGATCAGCTGATGCACTAATCAGTGATTTCGTTTTAAGTCGAATGTTGGTATGCTATCACAGAATCTGATGAGTAAACATCTGGCTGTTTTCATTATGCAGGTGACAGAGCTGTTTTCATTATGCAGGTGACAGGGCTGTTTTCATTATGCAGGTGACAGGGCCAGACACAAAGGGCGTTGAGTTCTGTGCCAGAACCAGAGTAGGAGTGTTCAGAGCAGTCATTGAGCATGTTACAGTTTTAGAATCATCCTGTTATTGAGCATGTAACAGTTTAGAAAAAAAAAAAAAACTGTCAAACAATTTGAAGTGTAACTCGAAATTCCTTGTAACAGACCTGAAAACCCTTTTTGTGATTGAGCATTCGACAATTCTAACAAATCTTCAGTGACTGAGCATATTATGATTTGTAACAGTTATGTAAAAAAAAAATTTAAAAAAAAACACCTTTTATAAAGATAATTTAAGAAAAGAACGCTCCAGTTATCAAGCATAATATAGCAGTTCTAAAATTGTTTCAACAATTAAGCATGTGATGGCTCTAAAACCCACCAGGTGATTTAGCAAGTAACCATTATTTAAAATAAAATTTAAAAAAAAAAAACCTTCCAGCTATTGAACATGTACTAGTGGGTTCCTCCCGAACTCTCCAATACTCAACTGTAATGAAACAGTTCTCAAAACCCTTTCTCTTCACACAGGGAGTGAGGGAGTGTCGTGGGGGTTTTGACAGCCACGCCCATGTCATGCGATATGACAGGCTAGGATTGATTACCATCCCAAACCAGTGTCAGCGGAGGGGGGCTTGTCTGACATACTGTAGTGAGTCACCACCACCACCATCACCACCAGACTGACAACACAGGAGACAGACGGCAGTCGATTTTAATGTGGGGCACCGGTGGGGTTTTAACACATAACGTCTGATAGTGTGAACTCTGTGCTGTGCTGCTGAGACAACCTGGTGGCCCCCCCCCCCCCCCCCCCCCTTTCCCCCAGTCCCTTCGATCAGAGTGGGAAAGTGAATGCAGTTAGTGCAGTTAACAATTTAACCATTCCCTGCCTGGCACGGAGATGATTACGATTTCATAGCCATCACTGGAAACATCAACAGGTGAAAATTCAGTCACGGCAATGTTGTTTTGAGGGAGTTACTCAGTTAGCATGTATGTTGGATGTTGGGGAGTAGCCCTGTGTTATATGTGATGTAGTGTGATTAGGTTCCATCTTAAGCAAATATATGTATATCTTTTGTTTCTCCACCATTTAGGATTCATCATTTCAGCGTTTTGCGTTTTTTGGTGTGTTTTTTTTTCTTTTCTAACAGCTTATCTTTCTTAATTCTTTTTGACGCGTTTTATGTTTGTTGGTTTTTGTTTGATGTTGGTTCGTTTTTATACATGTGTCAGTTTTATGTCTGCCCCTCTCCTCCCTAATGTGCCTATTAATTTATCTGATGGATTCTACATCTAGGTCATGCACAAGCATGCGCGCACACACACACACACACACACACACACACACACACACACACACACACACACACACACACACTGGTTAACAAAACTTGCATGAGAGTGAATAAAATGCAAAATAAACTTTCAATCATGAATTAGGACTAGTATTGTAATGCAAAATAAACTTTCAGTCATGGATTAGGAATAATATTATTTTCATCAGCAGTCTTATACTGATCTCTCTTGCTGTCTGTGTCTCTGTCTCTCTTTTTCACTTTCTCTCCCTCTCTCTCTCTCTCTCTCTCTCTCTCTCTCTCTCTCTCTCTCTCTCTCTCTCCTCTCTCTCTCTGAAGATGGAGCCCACAGCCAGCTGTGTGAGTGGCTACAGCAGCAGTACCACACAGCCTGCGATGCTGTGTTGGAAAAACTCCAGTCCCCGACCGTCAAACTGCAGGTAAGTTCTTCCTCACCGACCTTGACCTTTGTGCCTCAGCAACACAGCACAGTTTTCGCAAAAACAGGTCAAGTACCATCATTGAATTCATCATGATTACCCTGGCAGCTGTTGCTCAGTTGAATGATTTGTTTCGAAGTCTTAGTTTGAAACTAATGAAACTAATTTTCTCCCACTGCTAAAAAAAAAAATTTTTTTAAAATCATAGATGTTCAGATGAGGTGAATATAATGCAAGACTTGCATAGACTGCTCCAAACCAAGATATTTACTCTTGCACTTAAAGGTTGAAGCCCCTGTTTGTAGTTTCAGCAAACAAGAGGAACTATGAGTTTCTCATGTGTTGTGTGACTGTGACATTATGTGTTCTGGAGATGTTTTCAACATTTGGTGGATGAGAAACGTCAGAACTGCGCTAACATTCAAATAGATAAAAATGAATCTTGATTGGAGTTATTAAACGAAACATGCAAACAGATACAGTTGTGGATTTTATTATGCTGTTTGCCAAATTTCGCATGTGAACAATGATCAACTGTTAACATGCAAAAATTTTATTAAAGACATGTTCAGCCAGTCCTGCAAACATTCATTGCTATTCAAAATAGAGAAAACATTTTGATTTTTTTTTTTTTTTAACATACAATGTAGAACAACACTTGTTGATTATACTTGATAACTTAAGATTCAAGGAGACAAATTGAAGAAAGTTGGTTTCAAACATACAATGTAGAACAACACTTGCTGATAACTTAAGATTTAAGGAGACAAATTGAAGAAAGTTGGTTTCAAACATACAATGTAGAACAACACTTGGTGATAACTTAAGATTTAAGGAGACAAATTGAAGAAAGTTGGTTTCCTTTCCTACAACACAGGGGTTGATTTTTCTTTCCATTCTTGGGCAGTGTGTATGTCGTAAGATTTGAACATGTTCACGGGGGCCATTCTTGGGCAGTGTGTATGTCGTAAGACTTGAACATGTTGACGAGGGCCATTCTTGGGCAGTATGTATGTCGTAAGATGTGAACATGTTGACGGGGGCCATTCTTGGGCAGTGTGTATGTCGTAAGACTTGAACATGTTGACGAGGGCCATTCTTGGGCAGTGTGTATGTCGTAAGATGTGAACATGTTGACGGGGGCCATTCTTGGGCAGTGTGTATGTCGTAAGACTTGAACATGTTGACGAGGGCCATTCTTGGGCAGTGTGTATGTCGTAAGACTTGAACATGTTGACGAGGGCCATTCTTGGGCAGTGTGTATGTCGTAAGATGTGAACATGTTGACGAGGGCCATTCTTGGGCAGTGTGTATGTCGTAAGATGTGAACATGTTGACGGGGGCCATTCTTGGGCAGTGTGTATGTCGTAAGATTTGAACATGTTGACGAGGGCCATTCTTGGGCAGTGTGTATGTTGTAAGATGTGAACATGTTGACGAGGGCCATTCTTGGGCAGTGTGTATGTCGTAAGATGTGAACATGTTGACGAGGGCCATTCTTGGGCAGTGTGTATGTCGTAAGATGTGAACATGTTGACGGGGGCCATTCTTGGGCAGTGTGTATGTCGTAAGATTTGAACATGCTGACGGGAGCCGGAATAGCCCACTTGGTAGAGCGCCAGACTCGTGATCCTGGGGTTGCCGGTTTGAATCTCAGCCGGGCTATTTCGGTACAGGAGGATTTTTCCCTCGGAGTTAACATTGGTTCTGACTCCATTTCCTATACAGTCCTTCAAATGAGACTATAAACCGAGGTTCCGTGTGTGAACGCACGCATAACATCTTGCACACACGTCAGATCCCATTACCAGCTTTCCGAAGAGAAGGCCAGTTTGGCCGTTGGTATGGATGACAAGTTACACATAGCATGGACCTTCCCCGAAGTTGGAGTATGGCTGCCTTAATGGCGGGATATAATTTTTTTTTATAAACGGTCATACACACAAAACTCCACTCCCTTTGTTGGGAAGATGGGATTAATATGTGCCTGTCTATACAGGGAGTGTCCGCTGGAGTATCAGCCTGCCTACACAAAAAGAGAGAAAGAAGAAAGAACATGTTCACGTACTGCAAGAATCAGCTCTTGAACTTGCACATGTTGGGTCAACAGTTTGGCTTTGTTGTTGTTGTTGTCATATCCTGGCTAAAAGACTCCAGGGATCACCCAAACAGCTGAAGTACTTGAACACTATGGTACAAATGCATCAGCTGGGGATGAGAACATTACGTTTGTGACTGTTTTTGATTACCCCGCCACATGGGCAGCCACACTCCGACTTCAGGGGATTTTGGAGACTGATAATATTATGCTAGGAGCTTATCATCACAACTGAAGACAATCCCCACATAACTATGCAGAGCATAACAACATTTTGATGTAGCCTTGGTGTTCTAGCCAATGTCAATTAGCCTGACACAGCCTTAAGCCAAGGCGCCTTGGCTTTGAATGCTGTATTTCCAAGATATTGTTCTGCTTTGTGAATGAGGAGAGATGAAGGGAGATAACAGGTCGAAAGATTACAATGTGGCTGAATGGGCCTTTGTACATTTCTGTATATTGTGCAAAAGCTCTTGTCACGAGTTTGTCACGAGGCCTACGACGTTCGACCCACCTAGGGTGGCGGAGTTACTTATTTGTTTATTGTCGTTGCTGTTGTCGTTTTACCCGTCCCTTAGTGTGGTTTGTGGTGCGGTTGCACTTGGTTTTAGTTCAGCTCAACTTCGGTTTGCTTTCTCTCTCTCTCTCTCTCTAATTCACCCCCCGGGCTATTCATCCTGCAAGTTCAGGGGTGGCCGGTACCTTTCTCTCGAAATTTTCTGTCTATCGGCCTCCTCCCCTGTCTTTTTACCTGTCGCACGTGCTTCGTTCTTTTAGTTTGAAGTATGCTCACTCTGTGACGCAGCATGGCATGTTGGCCGCCTTTGCTGAGGGAGGTTAGCTCTTCACTCGAGCGGAAGATGTCTCTGGGGGCGCCTGCTCCAGTCCTGGTTCTTTACCTTATCGTCGAGAGTACAGTCGTATTTCATTCCTGCAGTCGGCCTGTAGGAGAGGGACATCATTTCTTCTTTTTCCCGCATCTTCGCCTCTGTCCTCTCGACTGGACAGAGGGTAGAGAGAGTCCTTTGACCCGCCTCTTCGGGGTCACCACGGGTAGCTGGTAAGCATCAGTTTCGGGGGTCTGTTTGTTTTGGTTGTTGTTGTTAGCCGGCTTAGTCTTCTCTTTTGCGCAATTTTCTTTTGTTTTCGAAATTGTAAGAAAAATATTGTTGAGCCCTTTTTCTCGGTTAATTCCATCTTTAACCTGGCCATTCTAAATTATTTCCAAAATTCTTTCTCTGGTTTTTGTATCTGGTGATGCGGTAGTCGGTGGGGGAAAGGGGGAGAACCTGGTGATTCAGGGTTGGAACTTGCTTGGTCTCGCTTTTCGCCCCCTGTCACATTCCCCGGGAAATTTTTAAATCCTTGGGGCCACCGTCTTTTTGTGTGGAAAGGGAAGAACGGTTTTATTTCACGACCCGGGGCGAACGCTTTGTTTTTTTGTTCGGGGATTGGTGGGTTGAAGATTTGTGTTATTTTGAAAGTTTTTTATAAAATGTGACATTTTATGCCATTGAATTATTATTTGCAAATGTGGTTGGCAGTTATTAAGCGAGGGTTCGCTGGTTGTTTTAATTTCCTAAAAAGGGAAAACGTTAAGCGGGGATTTAAGAAAAAAGGTAAGGTTTATTTCCTATTTGTTTTAAAAACCTGTTTTTTTTAATGCAGTCTTTTACCTGCATGTGTGAGAAGACTTGTTTCCCCCTGGGTTTACTGTGTGCATTTAACAAAACCCTTCCCCTGGGGCCCAAATTAAACCCAGTGGTTTTAAAGACTTGACAGAAAGGGTCAGACGGTACTGAACGGCGGGTTTCCCAGTCCCCTTTCTTCCTTCCCCCTTTCCCTTTCCCTTTTTCCCCACCTCCTCTTCGACTCTCCCCCAGCACGTCCCCCCCCCCTTTCCCGGGGCTTCCCTGGAGCACGAACTGGATGGTGCCACGGGGCGGGTAAGGCCAAGGGTTGGGGGCCCCCCCCTTGGACCAGGGGCCAGATGGTGCCACGCGCTGGTCGGGGCCCCAACCCCTTTGGGTGGGGGACCGGGACTGTGGGGGAGCCCGCCGTCTCGACGGGCCCGGCCGGGAAACCCCCGTCCAGGCCCTCCAGAAAACACCCGGGCCCCCCCCCCCCCCCCCCCCCGGGAAAAAACGCTCTTCACTCCCGTTGGGGGAGTCGGGGGGTTGTGGGCCCTTTTGGGCGACCCCTCCCCCCGACCCCCCCAACCCCGGGCTCGAGCACCTAGTGCGACAGGGTGCCCCCTGCGGCCCTTGGGACGGGGGGCAGGGTTGTGGACGCACTCCGGGGTTTGTGAGAAAGGGTCAATACTGGAAAAAATTCTTTTTTAATTGTGTACTTGCCCATATGTGCTGGAATGCTGTAATTGTGTTTGTGTACTTGTATGGGGGAAATATTTTTTTTATAATCGGGGCATTTTTGGGGGTTTGGGGGGAGTGTTTTGATTGCGATTGGCATTTGTGTGCTTTTGGGAGTGTTTGGGATCGGATTGGGGCATGTTGTTGGGGGAGTGCTTAAACGGATTGTGATGTTTTTGGCTTTGGAGTGCTTTATTGTGATCGGGAAAATGGGGTGCTTGTGTTGAAAATGTTTTTTTGCGGGTGTGAAAAAATTTGGGGTGTTGTATCGAATTTTTTAATTGTGTGGCCCTCTTGGGGAGCGTGTGGGTCGGGTCACCCCCCTTTTCACTCCCCCCTAGACCGTTTCCGTCAGGGCAGACCTCCAGGGGTCGGTCGTGACAATTGGGGGGGGCTGTGGGAAAGGTGAAGGGCTCGGGCTGTCCCCCACATCGTTTCCCCAGAGTACCGTTTATTTTGTCTTTTTTGTATATTTTTAGTCATTTGTCGTTTTTTGTTCTTTGGGGGGTTTGGGCTGGGTGACTCTAGAGGGGAAGGGGGGTTTGTTTGTGGCCGAGGGAAAAACCCGGCTTTGACTCGGGGGGCAGGGGGGGGACCAAGGGGATTTCGACCGCGCCCACCCCCTTTTCCCGGGTTCCTCACCAGGTAGGGCCCCCGTAAGTTTTTGCCCTTCTGTTCCCCGCTCAGTTCTTCCTTTCCTGTTTTTTTATTTAGCCAATTTCTTTTTTTTTTTTTTCTTCCCCCGGGTTGTTAAAGACGGGGGGTTTGCATCGGACGCTTTTTTTTTTTTTTTTTTCCCTCCCCCGGATTCCGTCTGCTAGGTTTTTTTTTTTTTTTTTTTTTTTTTTTTCGGCCACCCCCCCACGGTTGCTCGTTTGTAGAGCGCGGGTTGCCAGGTGGGGGCAGCCGGACATATTTTTTTGTTTTTTTTTTTTTTTTTTCGGGGAGCCCCCCCGAAACTTTGCCCCGTGCTGTAGAGCGCAGTGTTGCCAGAGGGGGAAACCCGCCGGAACTTGTCCGTAAAACCCCAAACCACCCACATCACCATATACACACCCCCTAAAATATTTTTTTTTTTTTTTTTTTAGGGGGAATTTTTTTTTTTCCCCCGGGAATTTGGAAAACTGAAAGGATTTTGTTGTAAATTGGGGCGACGTCCGGCGCTGGGGGTTAGGGCCCGACGCGGCGTCGAAGAAAAAAGGGTTTTCCCAAAATTTTTACTGAGTCCCACAATTGGGTCCCAGTACTTCGACTAGGGTTTTAACCTTCTAAAAAATTCCAGTGCTGTGCAGGTAGCCCAGGAGTACTTTTACTCCCCTTTTCGCTGGGGGGGTCCCCTGTCGAGACCCCGACTGGCACTTCCGCTGGGAAAGGTCAAGAATAGCGAAGAAAACTGGGGCCCTTCGTTGGGGCGCAGAGACCAAAACCCCTTCTCCTTTTCCAGGCCCCCCTCTTAAGGGGGAATCCCCAGAAACTCTCCTTTGGGAAAGTCGAGCCCCCAAGGGACGGGTCAAAACGGATCTTCCCCCCCCCGTGTCGGGAGTGGTAAAACCCCCCCCCAGGAATTCATTTCCGTCCTGATGTTTCTAGAGCGCAGCGACGGGGGGAAAGGAGGCCCCGAAAGGGAAGGGTTTTGCAGGCAGGAAGCCCTGCGTAGGGAGAAAGTGGGGAAAGGGAGGCAAGGCTCCGTGGGGAAGAGTGGTTTAAGTAGAGAGGAGGCTGCTGGGCGGGAGGTCTGCGAAAGGGGGAGACTGACAGAAAAAAAATTTATGCAAAGGAAGAGGCTTTTCAGCGAAGAGAGGAGGCTCCCCAAGCCAGGAGGCTCAGCTTTGGGGGAGGTGCCCTCCGTGGGGGGGGGAAGAGTTGGTCAACGAGAGAGGGGCTCCCAGACAGGGAGGCTTTGCGGGGGAGGAGATGGAAAACTTCTTTCGCGGCCTCCCGTTTCTTTTAAAACCGGGGGTTAATCCCCGGCGGGGTGATGGTTTAAAGGGGCCCCAAAAATTTAAAGTTTCCCGGGTTCAGCCCGTGAGGAAAATTGACATGTTTTTTAGAGATTTTGAAAAGGGTTTTGCTTGTTCATACCAATTGTTGAGGGCAAAGGAAATGCCCCTTTTTTCCCGGTTTAATTGGGCTGCAAGGGAGTTTTGGTGCCCCCTCTAAATGAAGGTGGTCTTAGGGCAGACAGGGCAGGGCTCTGCGTAAGCTTTTTCCACCTTCCCCCAAGACCAAAGGGGGAAAGTTTAGGCCCCTAAAGAAGAAAAAATGGGGGGACCTTTGTGCTTTTTTGGGGGGATGGCTGCGCAAGACGCTGGGGGAACGGGCCCGTCAATTGGGCTAAGTTGGGCTGGGGGAAAATTTGCCTCATTGAACAGCTCACCAACATGGGCCCCGAGTTGAGGATCGGATAGGCGAGACAGAAACCCAGGTTTTTCGCGGTGCGATTCACAAAAAGGGGAGGGTTTTGCGGAAGCTCGCGGGCAAAGGGCATCGAGATACGGAGGGGAACCCCCTCCCCCGGGTTTTTAAGTGGCTGTAAGGCGCCGACAACTGTTTAGGGGGTCGAAAAAGGCGGGCTTTTTTTCCCAAGGGGGACCTCAGCACCCGTTTTGTTTTTTTTTGTGGCGCCGGGGGCCACTTCGGGAAAAGGGAGGCCCTAAAAACCGCTGGTAGAAAAGGGGTAGTCCTTTAACACCCTCGTCCCCGGGGTTTTAAGGTGGGTTCCATCCCGCTTCTGGTGATTAGAGTGCCCAGTTTTTTCTCTCTGTTGTTGGTTCACCCTTTTAAAGTCACAAAAACAGGGAGGGGGGAGCATCAACACTCTTTGTGGATAAGGATTTAGTTTCCCCAAAGGGCCCCCGGCGGGGTTTGATATGATGTGTGGGGTTTTGGAAAGGCGGGTTTTTACCTCCCCCCGCCTTCTGTACTGGTTTTCTTTCCCCACCCCCTACTTCTGGGGGCAAAAGGAAAAGGGGCAAACGGGGTTGGAGGGGCCCCTTATTCCCTTATCATGGGGAAAATACGTCCCCCTTCGCAGACGGACGCATCAGTCCGTGCTACGGATCTGCCCTACGGGCCCGGGTGTGGGTTTCCCACACGCCCAAAGCTAAAAAGCAGGAACAGGTTTTTGCGCCCCGTTCTTAAACCGATTCCGGACGAGGTTCGGCAAGGGCCGCCCCTCCCTGGGGCTTTATCCGTCTTCGGCCGGGTTTGGGATGTCCAACCCCTAAAACAACTTGTGGATCGCCCACTCAGCCCGGCCCGACCGCCAAGGTGAGCTTCAAAGCTCCACAAGGGGATCCTTTTTAAAGGGTTTCCACTCAGGAGACCCGTGTGGCAAAAGCTTTTTTTTCCCCCCAAAGCTTGAGAGAGTCTTTCCCCCCGGCGGCCCCACGTTTCCCCCCCATGGCAGGTCAAATGGGCCCCAAAGGGACTCTCGAAGGGAAAGACAGGATTCTTCGGGGCCAAAGGGTGAACTCACGGTTGGCCCTTACTGCCCGGGTTGCGAAGTCTGCCAACGGACCCAAAGCCTAAGGGTCGGGTTGACGCGTGTTCCCCTAAGGGGCAGTGCCACAGGTTTGGGGAGGGCCCTTCAGCAAGGTTGGGGGGCGGGGCCGGGGGGGACCCCTTTAATTTCCTTTCCCAAGGTTTGCGGGGCACCGCTACACGTCCGGAATGGTAGAATCTGCGATGTTTCCCGAGCCGGGCCCCCCTTAGGACAAACGATGCCCCAAATGTTGCCGAATTTTACAGGCAGATTTGGGCGCGAAATTGGGGGCCAGAAGAAAAATACGGCCGGGAAATTTGTAAATGGGAGCCCCATCAACACCCCCCGTGCTTTGGGACCGGTCGGCCAAGGGCAATCCCTCGACTCATGAGAGGCAGTGGAATTTCAGAGTCATCGTTCACTTTCCCTTTATATCCAAAGGGGTTTTGTAATTTCGGTGCTGACTTTTTGGCCGAGTCCCTAGTCGGCCCCGTTGGAAAGTCAGTCAGAGGGACACCCCCTCAACCAGGGTTTATACCCCCTTTTTTGGGTTTTGTATTTAGGTGTAGTTACATTTTTCACTTCCGTGAGGTTAACGGTTTGTAATCACCAATGGTTGTTTGTTTCTTTTTGGTTTTGGGAAAGGGTTTGGGTTAGGTTTTTTGATAAAATGGAGTTTTTTATTTTTTCCCCCCGTGTGGGTTCTAAGTTTTGGGAAAGTTTGTAATTTAAACCCTCGAAAACCCGTCGATCACAGAGAGGTTGGGTTTTGGTCCCCTTGTTTTTGAAATTGCAATGCGACAAGGTTTTAAAGGAGAAATGTATCCCCCCAGAGAAACAGATGCTTTTTAGGGGGGGTTTTTTCACGGTTTGTCACGGGGGGCCCACGGCGTTCGACCCACCTAGGGTGGCGGAGTTACTTAATTTTTTTATTGTCGTTGCTGTTGTCGTTTTACCCGTCCCTTAAAAGGGGGCTTTGTGGTGCGGTTGCCCTTTGGGATAGTTCGTCAACTTGGTTTTTTCTTTTTCTCTCTCTCTCTCTCTCTAATTTCCCCCCCGCCCCTGCAAACATCCTGCAAGTTTTAGGGGGGGCCGGGCCCCTTTTCTCGAACTTTCGGCTATCGGCCTTCGCCCGTCTTTTTCCCCGTCGCCGGGCTTCTTTTTTTTTAGTTTTAAGTATGCTCATCTGTGCGCAGGGATGGGAAGTTTTGGCCCCCTTTTTGAGGGAGGGTTTGTCTTCACTTTTGAGGGGGAAGGAATTTCTCTGGGGCGCCTGCTCCAGTCCTGGGTTTTTTAAACCCTTTTCCCTCGAGAGTACGTCAGGGAATTTTAATTCTGCAGTCGGGCCCCGTAGGAGAGGGACATAAATTTTTCTTTTTTTCCGCATTTGCCCCCTGTCCTCTCGAAAGGGCAGAGGGTTGAAGAGCCTTTTTACCCCCCCTCTTTGGGGTTTTCCCCGGGGAGCTGGGAAGCATCTTTTCCCTGGTCTGTTTGTTTTGGTTTGTTGTTGTTAAGCCGGGTTATTTTCTCTTTTTCGCAATTTTCTTTTGGGTTTTGGAAAATTTTAAAAAGAAATATTGTGTGAGACCTTTTTTTCTGGTTAATTCCTCTTTTAACCCCCGGCCATTTTTAAAATTTTTTCCAAAAACCCTTTTTCCTGTTTATGTAACTGGGTGCGGTAGCGGTGGGGAAGGGAGAGAACCCGGTGATTCAGGGGGTTTTGGGAAATTGCTTGGTCTCGCTGGGCCGCCCCCGTCACATTCGCCCGGGCTTTTTTTTCCCCTTCGGGCCCCCGTTTTGTTTGTGTGTGCAAAAGGGGAAAAAAGTTTTTGTTCCCCGAGGTGCTACGCAAAGATTTGTCGTTCGGGATGCGTGGTTAAAGATTTGTGTTTTTTTTGAAAAAGTGTTTTTAAAATTGACAGTTATGCCCTTAATTAAAATTTTTAAATGGGGGTGGCAGTTATTAAGCGATGGTCGCCGTGTTGATTTTATTTTCCCAAGGGGGGAAAACGTTTAAAACCCCTGAGGGAGAAGGGGGAAAGATAATTTAAATTTGTTTTACAAACCCGTTTATTTAATGCTGGGCTTTTTCCTGATCGTGTGAAAGACTTTATTCCTTGGGGGTTTTCTGTGTGCATTTAAAAACACTTCCCCCGCCCATCATGCGGGGCTGTTTGGAATTGGGCAGCAATGGTCGAAGGGAAGACGGCAAGGGGTTTTCCCGTCCCCCTTCCTTTCCTTTCCCCCTCCTTTTCTTTCCCCCCTCTTCGACCTCCTCCCAACTACGTCCCCCCCCCCCCTCCCCCGGGGGGTTTACCCCGGGCAAAGAAATGGGTGGTTTCCACTGCTGGTCGAGGCCACGTTCGGCTTTAGAACCCCGGGCGAGTGGTGCCACGCCTGGGCGAGGCCCCGCCTTGGTTTGGGCCGTGGACTCTAGGGGACCCGCCGTCCCCCGACTGGCCGGCCGGGGCCCCCGTCCAGGGCCCCCAGTAAAAGCTACGTCCCCCCCCCCCCCCCCCCCCCCCCCCCCCCCCCCCCCCCCCCCCCGGGGGCAAAGCTCTTCATGCCCGCTTGGGGATCGAGGGTGTCGGCTTTTTGGGGGACTCCCTTTGGAAAAAACCCAAACCCGGGTTTGGAGCCCAAATGCGACAGGGTGCTCCCTGCGGAATTTACCCGGGGGGAGGGATGTGGACGCACTCCGGGGGTGTAGAAAGGGTCAATTTCTGGAAATATTTTTTTATAATTGTGTACATGTCATTGTGCTGGAATCGGGAATTTTTGAGTTGGGAAGTCGTATGGGGAAATTTTATTTTTAATCGGGTTTTCAAGTTGTGGGTGTGGGAAATGGGTTGATTCGGGTTGTGCCTGTTTTGTGGGTTGGGGCTTGATCGTGATTTTTGGGAGGGTTTTGTGCGTTGGAGTCTTGAAAACGTGGGGTTTTGATGTTGGTGCGTTTTTGGGGTGCTTTATTGTGATCGTGCTGGTGGTGTGTTGAAAAAGTTTATTTTGCTGTGTGAATTAAATGGGGGGTTTTTAAACGTAAACTTTATTTTGTGGTCCTTTGGGGGGGTGGTGGGGTCAGTCCCCCCCTTCACTCCCACCTAAAACCGATCCTGTTTAGGGCCGGAAAACCCCAAGGGGGCGGTCCCCTTTACAGCTCTGTGTTTTGGTTTTTTGTGTGGCAATGAGAGAGAGGAAAAAAAAAACACTCATGAATTTTGTTTGTTTTTTGAGAAAAATAACCCTTTTTTTGTGTCGGTTCTTTTGTAATTTTCGCACAATTTTTATCCCTCTGTTATGCCAAAAAGGGGGGCATTTAAAGCAAGGGGTTTAAAAAAATTAACCCCAGTTTGGGAAAAAAAAAAAAGTGTTGGAAAAAGGAACAAACTTTGAAGTTTTGGGGTCACACAAGCCCCTAAAAGGGAAAAACAAAGCCCTTTTTTTGAAGCAAATACTGCTCTTGTGAATGTTTTCTGGAAAATTCTCTCATCTAAAGTTGTCCTCGTTTCCCGGAAAGCAGTGAAAGACAACAAAAAGCCAAAGAAAAAAAAATCAAGCACTGTCTGGGCGGTGATGAACCCTGGAAACCCAAAGGGAAACCCCGTTGTTTCCCTTTCAGGAGGGGGGGTTGGTGACCCTGTGAAGTTTTGTGGGGGGTGGAGGGCCCAAACTTTCCCTTTTCGGGCTCCAGAAAAAGGGGGCTTTTGTTTTCCCCCGAAAGGGTTTTGAGGGCAGTTTAGTGGACGCCAAATTTTTTCTTTTGCTTATGGTGGCTGTAGGAATTCTTCTTTTTTTTTTTCCCTTTTTTTGTGCCTTTTTTTCCCCCCCCCCGCGATGAAGGTTCTTTTTTTTCCAAAATGAATAACAGCAAAAAAATTACAGAAATTCCCCCCAAAAAAAAAGTACTTTTTTTTTCATAAATACCATTAAGAAAAAATTAGACAATTTTTTTTCCTGTTCACAAAGATCCGTTTTGGGTTTAAACGAATTTTTTTTTGGTGCTTTTAAAAAATTTCCATTGCGTCAGCTTTTTTCCTTCTTTTTTTAATTTTATCTTAAACCCATGGTTTCTGTTTATGTTAAAAAAATTTTATGTAAAATTGGTCGACTGTTTAATTTCCGGGGGTTGTGCAATGTGTTTTTTTTGTTTTTAAACCTTTGGGGTTAAATTTTTTTTTTTGGTTTTGGGGCCCATAGGGAAAAAAATTTATGAATTTCCCGTGTCGTTTTTTTGTTCTATTCCCTTTTTTTCTTTTTTTTTTTATTTTTCTTTCTTTTTCCCGTCTCCCCCTCTTTTCTCTTTTCCCCGTTCCCCCACTTCCTCGTTTATCTCCCCCCCATAGCCCCTTTTCCCCTTCTCTCTCTCTTTCTCCCTCTCCTCTCTCTCGTCTCTCTCTCTGTCTCTTCTCACTCACTCTCTGTCTCTCTCTTCTCCTCTCTCTCTCTCTCTCTCTCTCTCTCTCTCTCTCTCTCTCTCTCTCCTCTCTCTCTCTCCTTCAAACGATTAACTTAATATTAAATACACAGTTATTGTTCTTATCATTCCTAAATTGTACAGAGGCATCTGCACCTTTACCTGGTTATATACAATTAAACATTTTACAGAAGTTGTTAAAAAAAAACAAGTTGTAGAGTGATTGCTTTTATTAAGCCAGATGTGCCACACATGTGTCACAGGACATCATAGAGAATTGTTAAGCCAGATGTGCCACACATGTGTCACAGGACATCATAGAGAATTGTTAAGCCAGATGTGCCACACATGTGTCACAGGACATCATAGAGAATTATTAAGCCAGATGTGCCACACATGTGTCACAGGACATCGTAGAGAATTGTTTAGCCAGATGTGCCACACATGTGTCACAGGACATCGTAGAGAATTGTTAAGCCAGATGTGCCACACATGTGTCACAGGACATCGTAGAGAATTATTAAGCCAGATGTGCCACACATGTGTCACAGGACATCATAGAGAATTATTAAGCCAGATGTGCCACACATGTGTCACAGGACATCATAGAGAATTGTTAACCCAGATGTGCCACACATGTGTCACAGGACATCATAGAGAATTATTAAACCAGATGTGCCGCACATGTGTCACAGGACATCATAGAGAATTGTTAAGCCAGATGTGCCACACATGTGTCACAGGACATCATAGAGAATTGTTAAGCTAGATGTGCCACACATATGTCACAGGACATCATAGAGAATTGTTAAGCCAGATGTGTCACAGGACATCCTAGAGAATTGTTAAGCCAGATGTGCCACACATGTGTCACAGGACATCATAGAGAATTGTTAAGCCAGATGTGCCACACATGTGTCACAGGACATCATAGAGAAACTGCTGTGTGGAACAGAGGACCAGAAGCGTTGATCCTGCGGCTGAGTGAACTGACCGAGTACGATGACGTGAGGTACTTCCTCATGAAGGCCCTGAAGCACAACCTGAGCAAAACGCCGGTCCAGGTGGGTGTTGTTTGTGTCACTGCCTTGGCCTTTCCACAGAACTCGTTCAAAGAATGTTGTTGTGTTGCAGTGTTCAGTGTTGTATGTAATGGTGTGCACTGCTGCTGTCGTTCAAGAGAATGTCATGTTTACTTCTTTTTTTTTATTTAAGATATTCAAAACACTACCAGCGTAAGTCTTTAGTGACAACAGAGATTGCTCAAGGTATGGATTCCAGGTTGTAGAACTCCTGTTGTGGATCAGAGGCAACCCGCCGGCCTTGTAGCTGTTCCCAGCACTCTTAATGTCACTGAGGACGTGAACACACCCACCATGGCTATCAGTGTTGAAGGGAAGTCACTTCCCTTTCAACTGACATCAGCTGGGCTTGGGAAATACAGACACCTGCAGTGTTGGTCAGAAAATTTGAGTCCATGATTTGGACCAGAACTGAAGGCAGCCAAGGTTGAAAAATGTTACAGCGATCGTGGTGTTGTCAGACTGCAATTCTGCAGTCTCCGAGGTCAGGGTTTATTGAGTTAACGCTGCACTTCAGTGGTGATCAGCTTGTCATACACATCTGGGTCATCGTTCCACTCTTGATCCTTTCACCAGATTTGTTTGAGGAAGAAGTGGGGCTGGACAGGATGCTTCCTCAGGAAGGCAGCATCCAGCAGCAACCACCGAACTCTTGACCCTGAACCCACAGGGAGAAGGAAGAGGACATGACTTGGCAACAGCGGGAGAACAGACGCCTTGGCAGAGCTCAGCGGGAGAGCTGTGGCTCAATATGCTAAGCTCCTTTGGGGGCAAAAGGGGGCCTCTTAAATAAGTATTTTAGATGGATGCAAGCTGACAGGAATTGTGCTAGTTCTGGAAATAGCGAGGGCATAACCAAGGCAGGGTTCATAGCGTTTGGAAAAGTTTGGGAAGGTTTGGGGAAAAAAGATGTTATTTTCCATGCCTTGGAAAGTCTTTGAAAAATAAGAAAACATGAATATGGTTTGTGAAAGTTTGTGAATTTGGATTATGTCACCAATATAAGAAATCCACTTTGAAAAAAAAGGGGGGCCATGAAATTTTAACATATAAGAGGAAACAGCTATAAAATAGAATAAATGCGATCGGATAAACCGCAGCGAATTGAGCAGAAACTAACTTTCGATTTCTAGCGTAACTCGAGTTACTTCCCTTGGAATATCCGGGTCTCTCCGAGAAATCGAAATGCCTGGCCAGTGCGTTTTCAGCAAGCTATGGCTCAAAAATCCTTGTTATAAACGGTGGCTGCGGAAAAATGCTGGCAACAAGCGGTCTGCGTACTGTGCAGCATACAGAAAAAAACATCGATATAGGATCGATGGGTGAAGGAGCCCTCATCAGCCATAATGGCGGTAAGTTAATACAGTGTTCATCGCACAGGATCACAGATCACATTCTCTTGGCCACAGGAAGAAAAGTGAGACAAAGATGGAATATGATTTTTGGTGAACCTTTTGTTTCAGTAGTTAGCCAAGCTATCCAAACGCTGTCCCACCAGCCATACCTCAACCTTCTTGTTGTTTTTTTTTTACATTGTTCAGGTTGACATTTTGCCCATTAAAAAAAGAAAGGAAAAACGTGTGGCTGTGAGTGAGTTAGACAAGGTCATTGCTGAAAAAAACTGGAGGAAAGTAGAGCCAGAAATTCTGCTACCCATGTTTGAAATATGTATATTCTTTTGCATTTAATTTTAAATGAACTTGTGGTCCACTACTACACATTGACTGCCTTTGGAATTGACAGTTGTAACTCTAATGACATCTAGGACAGAATCCAATGATTCATTTTTCAAACAATGGCAGTGCATTGTGGCTGGAAAAAAGGAATATGATAGTCTACATTTTCTTTGGGTCATTATGAACAGACAGTGATAAGGCCAGAAGATTGGTGTGATAACGAGGAACTGTTCTGTTAAAAGGTAATCTGTCTGTCTGTTGTGTGTGTTGTGTGTTTGTGCTTATTTACGTGCCCCTTTTATCTACTTAATTTCAGTTTTAGGGCTGTTTAAAGGTCTTTGAAAAGTCCAGAAAGTGGTTTTGAAAGTTTAGGAAAAGTTTGGGAATTTTGGGATGCTCTTAGGCTATGAACCCTGCCAAGGGTTGTGTGAAATGTGGTGGAATGGTGTCAGCATGTTGATGTGGTTTTTTTCCAGGAGAAGACGGAGGTGTACCTGTCCAACGTGCTGACGCTCGTTTACAACCTGCAGCTGCCACAGGGGGACTCTGAACTGTCCAACTGGCTTACGGCTACAGGTCACTCCATCTTTCTTTCTCGCTCTTGCTCTCTCTCTCTCTCTCTCTTGTCTCTGTCTCTTTCTTCCTCTGTCTCTCTCTCTCTCTGTCTGTCTCTCTCTTTCTCTTTCTCTCTCTCTCTCTCTCTTCCTCTTTCTCTCTCTCACCCTCTCTCTTTGTCTCTCTCTGTATGCGTGCGTGTGCAAGACTCCTCCATTCGTATGCAGTCTCCACCAGCCAGTCTGTTGTCTGCTGTCTTTTGCACAGTTTGTTGCCCCTCCCCTCTTCCTTTCCTCTCTTCCACCCTCTTTCTTTCTCTCCCTCCCTCCCTCTCTCTCTCTCTCTTTCTTCCCCCCCCCACCCCCCTTCCCTCCCTCCTCTCTCCCTCCTTCTCTCTCTCTCTCTCTCTCTCTCTCTCTCTCTCTCTCTCTCTCTCTCTCTCTCTCTCTCTCTCTCTCTTCTCTCTCTCTCTCTCTCAAAGCTCAGTAGAGTTTGTCTGTCTGTAATCTGAAACTGCTGCAGGTGATCAAAGTTCAGAAACCCTGTAGGATTGTGTTCTTATCCGTAGTGTATAGTCCATGACAAGACTTGTCTCTGATAGACCAGTGCACACACTGAATGACACAGGATCTGTCCCGCTGGGGGTGGACAGTGTGCCAAAAGGCTGATACTTCATTTGCCTGTTTGTTGTGAAATTGGCTTTACTTTGTTGTGAAACTGGTTTCACCTTTATCTTGATCACATGTCAGCACAATATTTGTTTCTGTGTTACTGCCTGCGTGTGTCTTAAGTAACCATTTTATAGATTAGCTGTACTAGAACAGGTGTCCCACTGCTAGTGCAGGTATCCCACTGCTAGTACAGTTATCCCACTGCTGCTACTGGTTATCCCACTGCTAGTAAAGGTATCCCACTGCTAGTACAGGTATCCCACTGCTAGTACAGTTATCCTACTGCTAGTACAGTTGTCCCACTGCTAGTACAGGTATCCCACTGCTAGTACAGGTATCCTACTGCTAGTACAGTTATCCCACTGCTAGTACAGGTATCCCACTGCTAGTACAGGTATCCTATTGCTAGTACAGTTGTCCCACTGCTAATAGTAATGCAGCTACACCACTGCTAATACAGTTCCCCCACCGCTGATGCAGTTATCCCATTTCTAATACAATTGTCCCACTGCTGATACAGTTATCCCACTGCTAATACAGTTATCCCACTGCTAATAGTTATCCCACTGCTGATACAATTATCCTGCTGCTAACACAATTATCCACTGCTGATACAGTTATGCCACTCCCAACAGGTTAACCCACAGCTGTTAATAGCACTATAGTAGTAATCTACCATCACTGCCAGCTGGCACTGGTGGTTTCTGTGTTTTTCAGGTGGTGAAGTGTCGCACCCCAAGGTGTGTGTTGTGGTTGACTGGGTGTTTCTGTGTTTTTCAGGCAATGAAGTGTCGCACCCCAAGGTGTGTTCCATTTGTGTAGTTCACTGATGATTTGTGTTTTTCAGATGGTGAAGTGTCGCACCCCAAGGTGTGTTCCATTTGTGTAGTTCACTGATGATTTGTGTTTTTCAGACGGTGAAGTGTCGCACCCCAAGGTGTGTTCCATTTGTGTAGTTCACTGATGGTTTCTGTGTTTTTCAGGCAGTGAAGCATCACACCCCAAGGTGTGTTCCATTTGTGTGGTTCACTGATGGTTTCTGTGTTTTCAGGCAATGAAGTGTCGCACCCCAAGGTGTGTTCCATCTGTGTAGTTCACGGATGGTTTCTGTGTTTTTCAGGTGGTGAAGTGTCGCACCCCAAGGTGTGTTCCATCTGTATAGTTCACTGATGGTTTCTGTGTTTTTTTAGGTGGTGAAGTGTCGCACCCCAAGGTGTGTTCCATCTGTATAGTTCACTGATGGTTTCTGTGTTTTTCAGGTGGTGAAGTGTCGCACCCCAAGGTGTGTTCCATCTGTGTAGTTCACCAATGGTTTCTGTGTTTTTCAGGTGGTGAAGTGTCGCACCCCAAGGTGTGTTCCATCTGTATAGTTCACTGATGGTTTCTGTGTTTTTCAGGTGGTGAAGTGTCGCACCCCAAGGTGTGTTCCATCTGTGTAGTTCACCAATGGTTTCTGTGTTTTTCAGGCGGTGAAGTGTCGCACCCCAAGGTGTGTTCCATCTGTGTAGTTGACCAATGGTTTCTGTGTTTTTCAGGTGGTGAAGTGTCGCACCCCAAGGTGTGTTCCATCTGTGTAGTTGACCAATGGTTTCTGTGTTTTTCAGACGGTGAAGTGTCGCACCCCAAGGTGTGTTCCATCCAGGCCCACAAGAAGCTGTTCACAGCCTGCCTCATGGGGGTCCTGAGGTCTAATGTGAGTGAAGTCACCACTCCTGGTGTTAGGGCCCAGAGCTGGTGTGGTTGGGACCTGAGTTGAAAGAGGGTTGAGGTGTGAAAGGACCATGTATTTTGGTTGTCTGTGTTAGTGTGTGTACATCGTAGTGTCCATGTTTTTGATAAGAACCTGAAAACTGTCATTTGAAGGTGGATGTGAATAGAATGAAAGCTGATGTTCTGTCTGACTCTTTGTAAGTGCACCATTTCATTTGTAAATACTTCAATCTTTTATTACACCATTTGTTGGTCGTGTGATTTTTTGTTGTATTTGCTTTTGTAATGTTCTACTGTGTCATTTTGTAATGTTCTACTGTGTCATTTTGTAATGTTCTGCTGTGTCATTTTGTAATGTTCTGCTGTGTCATTTTGTAATGTTCTGCTGTGTCATTTTGTAATGTTCTACTGTGTCATTTTGTAATGTTCTGCTGTGTCATTTTGTAATGTTCTACTGTGTCATTTTGTAATGTTCTACTGTGTCATTTTGTAATGTTCTGCTGTGTCATTTTGTAATGTTCTACTGTGTCATTTTGTAATGTTCTGCTGTGTCATTTTGTAATGTTCTGCTGTGTCATTTGCATGTTTTTGATGATTGAGGTCATCATTTTAGTGACTGAGGTAATCCAGGGCTTCTGCTGGGGTGAAAATCTTTCCGGTCCCAGGGACCCCTTCATTAGATTTTTAAGGGGTCCCAGGCTAACATTTAGGGGTCCCTACACCGCAATAAAAACAACAAAATATGCGTTAAAAAATTGCATCCCTGCACGCGCACTGCAATTGTCACAGACACATCGTCACAATAAAAACAACAAAATAAACATCAAAAGTTGTATCCGTTCTCGATCTTGCTCCTCTGCTACGCTTTTTCGCTTTTGCGACGATGATTTCGTTAACCACGCTTCGAGAGACATGTTGGAAACAAAGGCTTCGCGGAAATGCCTCTCTCCTGCCGGGAAAATGAAAAACGTCATCGTGACATCACATGGCTCAAAGTAGGAAAATTCGGTCAACTGAAAACGATGCTGTGGCCTACACCTACACACACACACACACACACACGCATGCACACATGATGTAACCATAGACCTACACGTTTCAACAAAGGATGACTCACCTGAGTGTAATAACTAGACGCTCCTCTGGCAGAATTGGTTGTTGGTGAAGGTTGCACCAGTTCTTTGTTATCTTTGGTTCAATTCTTTCTAAGATATACTTGAATGTCTCTTGGCTCATTCTCAAGTAGGAATGAAAGCGAGAAGGGCTCCTTTTAAGCAAAGGAAACAATTTATGGTATTCACTTTCCATTCGCCTCCTTTGATTAATGTCATGAACGCCCACTCTTTTGCGTTTTCCTAGGATAATTTTCGGCAGAACACTGTCTTCACTTGAATCCGCCATGCTGCTAAATGACCTAGCTCCACCAGTCGCGAGCGCGCTGTACAATCTTTCACTTTGTGCATCTCAACGCCAAGCAAGCGCTTTCTTCACAAGCGCTCGCGCTATCGCAATCACTCGCTTTATCGCAAGCGTTCACTTTGTGGTTACGCTTAAGCTTAGTCAGTCAGCCTCAGCAGACGACAAAAGTGACCGACGTATGTTGTTAGGAGGCTGCCCTACTCGCTTTGTTACTGTTCTAACTTGAAAAGGGATGGGTTCGGTCCGAAGTGTAGCAGACCTACGATGCTACAGCACCCAACTTACGATGTTGAAGGCAGTCTTTTCTCACTTTATGTCTGACTTCACCAAAATTTGAAGGGGTCCCTGGGGACGCCTTACACGGGCACCCAGTGCGTCCCGTAGAGTTTTAATGCGTACTGTACGCAAGTTTTTGCGTTTTCAGAAGCCCTGTAATCATTTTTTTTAATTTCATAACATTGTACCACATGGTTTGTAAACCTATAATGATTCATCAGATGACATGAAAACTGGTAATATGTGTGGGTTTGTTAATCTGGTAATAACCAGTATCTGTGAAGTGAGAGTGTTAGTGTCATTGTAATGATTCAACGATATTTGCAGACTTATTCTGATGAACGAATACAGTATTTTGCCAGATAGTTTGCTAATCTGGTGATAATAGGTCTCTGTGAAGCTAAGAGTGTCAGTGTAATTGTAATGATTCAACCTTATTTGCAAACTTACTCTGTTGAACGAAGTGTCAGTAAATGATTATCATCCACACTGAAGAG
>CM031619.1:2124995-2254995 GCA_018398815.1 Conus ventricosus
AAATATACACAAAATGTCAGACTTGTGACAAACACTTCTGTTTCAAACCTGAGAGGAACTGTCTCCTTCAAGCCCATCAGTAATGAAGTGACAGAGTGTATAATGTATACCAGTAGCACAGTGTATTTGTATGCTGCCCCTGACTGTTGTTAATATTTACTTGAATAAAACCTCTGCACAGTGCCTATATATACATAAAGATAGGTTTTTTTTGTGTACAGAACAATGTCAGACTGTGTCAGCAGAAGACCACTTTTGCTTCTATAGTGAGATTTTTTACATTCCTGCTCATTAGTTGCTCTTTTTGTGTGAACCTAGAATAATGACGCTATTTTTAGAACAACGTGCTATTTTTAGAATAGCATTCTGGGGGTGCATTTTTGTGTGGGATATGCATATAATTGTATTTTTTGTGTTCAGAATAGAAAATGCTATCATGCCAGTCACTTTTGTTTAGCTCAAGCCTGAAAACAAATTTTTTTTCTTCTTAGTCACTTTCAATGTGTTGAAAATAATAGACAAAAAAAGCAAAAATAAACAAATATGATTCACAATTAACAAATATCTTCTGGGTGAACATGATGGTTTTTATTACCATAGAATACTTCTTTCATTTCTCTTTACATTGATGTATAACATATTGATTTTAAATGGATATTTCAATTTTATATGATTTTTTTTTAAAACACACTTAATTCTTTCTAAAAATCCTGAAAATTCTGCGAACTGGTGAGAGTTAAGGTTCTTTTTAAATGTGCTTGTCTTGGGTTTTGTTTTTTGTTTTAATGTGCTTGTCTTGGGTTTTGTTTTTTGTTTTAATGTGCTGATCCAGAGTTTTTCTTTTTAATCAGCTTTTCTGTTTAAGTAGGCTTGTCTATGAGTTCTTTTTAAATGTGCTAGTCTTTAGATTCTTTTAAAAATGGGCTTTGTCTTCAGGTTCTTTTTAAATGTGGTTGTCTTTGAGTTGTTTTAGTTGTAATGATCTTCGGGTTCTTTTTTTGTGCTTGTCATTGTTGTTGTTTTTATGTGTTTGTTTTCTTTTTAAATATGCTTGTCTTTCTTTGTTTTGTTTCAGTGTTTGTTGTTGTTTTCATGTGTTTGAATCCATCCTTTAGTTGGTAAAACCCTCCGGGGGGTTGCGACCTTGTCGTGGTCGGAGGGTTTGCGTGGTCCAGTGATCCCTTAGGCTTTGCTGGCGGGGGCATCAATACTTGGAGATAGGCTGTTTTTTTCCACACTGCTTCTAGGCCTGAGAGGTGCAGATGCTGTTTGCCTAAGCGTAACGTGGTAAGGAGTTGATGCCCCTGGTAGGGCTTCCCATGTCAGATAGGCTAAGGGTGAGGATCTGACTAAGAGTAACCGCCTTTCTCCTTTTCTTGTTTTCTGCCTCCCTTATTTGGCCCTTTTCTATCTTCGTCTCCCTTCAAGTCTTCTTTTCCACACTCCTTTTCTCTCTGTGGTCTCCTTAAGATCCGCCGCGTTTGCCGTGCGGTGCGGACCTGTGTCGGAGGGAATGAGATCCTGGTGATTGAGAGGGCCAGCGCTCTCAACACATCACTTTGGCTCGGACCTCTCCTAGACAGGGAGTACACTTTGGCCCGGGTGTACTAATCGGCTCCCCTCTTGGGGTTGGGTCAAGACGGGCAGTTCCCAGCTGGCCAAGTAAACCCCTGCAGTGCTCAGCTCTCTGTTCCCGGGAGTTGAGCATGATCAGGGGGATAGGGTTGGTTGCTTCTGCTTGTCGTATGTCTCTCCCGAAGCCTGGAAGGGGTAAAGACATTGGTTTCTTGGCCCTGGCCCCTTAGTTGGACTCCAAGGTGGGTGGGTAAGGGAGGGATGAAATATACTAAAATACACATGGCTTTTCAAAACACATCCCCCCAAAAAAGAGGAAGGCAGCATCCCCTATTTCAGGGGATTTCGATTCTGACAGCGATTCGGATATGGAGATACGACAGAAGACAGGTTTCTGGGCTTCCTGGCTCGTTATGGAAGGAACGGAGCAAGAAAGACCCCTTTCAGCTTTGAGCCCATTTGCTATCCAAAAGGGCTTTCAAGGTATAGCAGGTGACCCTCGGTCCATCAAGAGGTTGAGGAATGGCTCATTTCTTATTCAATGCAAGTCACACAAACAATCTGAACAGCTGCTGAAAGCAACTAAACTAGTGGACAGGAGATCAGGGTAACTCCCCACAAACAGTTAAATTCATCTAAAGGCGTGATTCGCTGCCGGGATTTATCAGGAGTCTCAGAGGCAGAAATCAAAACGGAGCTGGCATCCAGGGTGTGACGGAGGTGCGCAGGGTGACTGTCAAGAAGGGTGCAGAAAGAGTGGCCACCAACACCCTCTTTCTGACATTCTGCAACCCTGTGCTGCCTCCGGTCATCAAAGTCGGCTACCTGATTGTCCGGGTTCAGTTGTACGTTCCGTCCCCGTTGAGGTGCTTCCGATGCCCAGAAGTTTGGCCATGTCAGAGGACCGTTGTTCTGGGCAGGAGGTGTGTGGTATTTGCTGCAAGGCAACCCATGATGGGCCGTGTAAAGATCCGGCACATTGTGCAAACTGCGGTGGCGACATCCCTCCTCTTCACGGATTTGTCCTCTGTGGATTCGGGAAAATCTGCAATACAAAGGGTTAAGACAGAAAAGAAGATCTCCTTTTTTGAAGCCCGCAAGCAGGTTGTGGGCAGTCAGTCGCCGACAGCTTCTTCGTATGCTTCAGCCGTAAAGAAAGTTCCAACAGTTCCAACTCGGTCAGTCTGCTGTCAGACTGATAACTTTACATTTTCGAAGACATTGCAAGGAAAAACTGTCAGCTCTGGTGGAAGCAGGTCCACCACCTTCCAAACCAAAGTGACTGCCCCTGGTGGAGGCAAAAAATCCGCCACCCCTCAGACTGCCCAGCAGTCTACAACATCTGCTGCTGGGCAGATTAAAAAACCAGCACCCCTCCCTCGAACTCCTCTGTCCAGTGCCCGTGCGGGCAAGGGAGTTCAACCTAGTGTGGAGATGGTGGAGTTGAGGAAAAAACCTCCACCGTCCCCCCAAACCCAGACCTACTTCACCTGTTGGCAAGTCTGCCAGCAGGTCTGCAGATAGTCCAGTGAAATTAAGCAACAAATTTACAGCTTTAGCAGCAGATGTTGAGGAGGAGATGACCTGATCTCTCTCCTTTTCGCCCTCTGCACCATGGATAATACAATATTCCATTGGAATATCCGTGGTCTAAATTCCAACTTCGAGGAGCTGCAGCTTCTGTGTCAGTCTCTAAAACCTTCTGTCGTGGCTCTTCAAGAAACTCAAATTCAAAGCCAGAAGACCTTTACTCTTTCTGGCTTTAATATTCTTTCGAAACCTGCACAACCATCCACGTTGGGACTGTCGGGCGGTGTTGCCCTTCTCCTACACAAAACTTTGTTGTATAGTCCTGTCACTCTGTCTACCTCCCTTCAGGCTGTAGCTGCGAGAGTCACTCTCCACAAGACTGTGACAATCTGTTCTCTTTATCTCTCACCTTCTGTCCCGGTTCGTCGTCAGGACCTTGTCAGTCTGATAGAGGAACTCCCTCGACCTTTTTTGCTGTTGGGTGACTTTAACGGTCACAACCCTCTTTGGGGTAGTACCGGTTCGTCATCCAGAGGTCTGCTGATTGAGGATGTCCTTTTGGATTTGGATTTGTGTTGTCTGAACGACGGATCTGCAACTTACCTCCATTCTTCCACAGGTTCACTTTCGTGTTTAGATTTTGTCGGTTTGTGACCCCTCGCTGGTCCTGGACTATGAGTGGTCTGTCCATGACGATCTGCACGGAAGTGACCATTTCCTGTCCTTCTACAACCTGTAATAATGAACACGTCTCTGTCTCTCAGCATTTAAATTATAAGAAAGCAAACTGGGATCTATTTGCAGCCACTGTTTCTAAGGAGTTCCAGGACACTGATTTTTTTCAGAGTCCTGACCCAGCTGAATCACTGACTAACACTATGATTAAATGTGCTAAGACCTGTATTCCAGTGTCTTCCAATAAACTTCAAATGCCAAAAACACCCTGGTTCGATTCAGAATGCCAACAAATTTCCAAAGTTAGAAAACGGGCTCAGCGTCGGGTATACCAACGACCTTCGGGTCCCAACGCTCGAACCCATCAAAAACTCCGTGCCAAATCGAGACACACTTTTAAAATCAGTAAACGTCGGTCCTGGAGAAGCTTCTGCTCCAGGCTGACATCAAAAACTTCTAAGAAAAAAGTGTGGAACATCATTAAGAAAATCAAAGGGAAGAACACCTGTCCCACTGTGAACCATCTCAAGTTTTCGGATTCTTTAATAACAGAGAAGAAAGCAGTTGCTAATCTGCTTGCTTCTACCATTGAAAAGAATTCCTCCTCTTCTAATAAATCGGTCACTTTTGTCAAAAAACAAAGCCCTAAAAGAAAAATCACCCTGCAACTTTTCATCCGACAACATGGAAGACTACAATCTTCCTTTCACATTAAACGAGCTGAAATCTGCCTTACTCTCTTGCAGCGATTCCTCTCCAGGTCTAGATGAAATTCATTATCAACTGTTGAAACATCTTCCGCAAGAAGGTCTGAACATACTGCTACAAGTTTTATAACCAGTGTGGACTTCAGGTTGCTTTCCACCCTCTTGGCGGAAAGCCCTCATTATTCCCATCCCCAAACCTGGGAAAGATCTTTCTAATCCATCTAACTACCGTCCCATAGCTTTGACCCGCTGTGTCTGTAAATTGATGGAAAAAATGGTCAATGCTAGGCTCATGTGGAAACTCGAACCGATGGCCTTTTGGCGAAAGAACAGTGTGGTTTCCGCAAACATCGTAGTACAGTTGACCATTTGATTCGTCTGGAATCTACACTTAGGAATGCTTTTTTAAACAGACAGCATGCAGTGGCAATTTTCTTCGACTTGGAGAAGGCCTACGATACCACCTGGAAGTCGGGGATACTTCATGATCTCCACGATCTGGGTTTTCGAGGTCATCTTCCTCTTTTTATTCAAAATTTTTTGGCAGAACGACAGTTTCAGGTCCGGGTTGGCACCACTCTCTCTGATGTCCACGAGCAGGAGTTGGGTGTTCCACAGGGGAGCATACTGTCTCCTGCCCTCTTTAGTATTAAAATCAACAACATTGTGAAATCAGTTCAGCAGGTTCAGACTGCTCATTGTTTGTGGATGATTTTGCTGTCTACGCAACTGGAAGCCTGTACCCGAGTGTCCAGCGCAGGCTCCAGCTTTGCGTAGATAAAATCCATCGATGGGCGGATGAAACGGTTTCACCTTTTCTGCTACAAAAACCCAATGTATCACTTCCATAATTTCCGTCAGTTTTTTCCAGATCCGGAACTTCAAGTAGGGAAATCTCCCATTCCAGCTGTTAAGAGGCCAAATTTCTGGGAGTCATTTTTGACCAAAAACTTAACTTTCTCAGCCATATTAAAAACCCCAAAACTGCTTGCCAAAAGGCACTGAATATTCTGCGGGTCGTAGCACACACCGACTGGGGCGTGATAAGAAAACTTTGTTGCACCTCTACAGAGCCCTGGTCCGTTCCAAACTGGACTACGGTTGTGCTGTGTACGGCTCCGCAAGATTCATCTTACCTCAAACTCTTGGACCCTATCCACCATCAAGGGTTCGTCTCTGTCTTGGAGCGTTCCGCACCACCCCTGTGTACAGCCTGTCGCAGAGGCAGGTGAACCTTCACTGTCCAACCGCAGGCTGAAACTGTCTTTGAATTATTACATCGACTGTTCTCAGAACCGCAGAATCCTGCCTATGACTGTGTTTTTGACCCTCCGTTCCAAAGTAAGTTTGAAACAAACCCGAAATGTATTCCGCCGTTTGGGCTTCGTATGCAGCCTCACGTGCGGAATGCAGGTATAGACCTGGGAGTAGTTCCGATTTTTCCAAGTTTCCGGATCAACCTCCATGGACCTTTTTCACACCAGAGATTCGTTTTGATCTCGCAGCTTTCCGTCAGGAGTCTACCAGCTCTCTGGCGTACAAGGCTTTGTATGCCGAGCTCTGTTCCAAATTCCCATCCTATCAAAAAGTTTTCACTGACGGTTCCAAGTCTGAGGATGGAGTGGCCTGTGCAGCCTACTGCCCTGGGGCTCCTTCTCAGATATTGTTGGAACATATACATTCAGATGCTTCTGTCTATTCTGCTGAACTTACTGCTCTAGTACTGGCTTTGAAGATAATCTCCCATTCTTCGAGGAGGGACTTTCTGGTTCTGTCGGATTCGCTGTCAGCTTTGGAGGCCATATGCTGGCCGCAACCTTCAGCATCCAGAACTTTTACTTTTTTTTGAACTTTTTAGCAAGTTGAAGGCGGACGGTTACAACATTACTCTTGCTTGGGTTCCTGGCCATGTTGGCATCGGCGGGAACGAAATGGTTGATCGTTTAGCCAAGAACGCCACAAGAGAGAAACTGTCCAACACTTATATCCCCTGCTCAGATGTGAAACCCAAAATTAACGATTATGTGAGAGACCTCTGGCAGGAGGATTGGAACACACAGACGAATAACAAACTCTTTCAGATCCGTCCAAACCTTAAAGACTTCCTCCCATCTACGTCGGGTGGTCGTAAAGAGGAAACGGTTCTGTGCCGGCTGCACACCGGCCATTCGTATTTTACCCTTCTTACCTTTTAAAGATGAAGAAGCTCCGTGGTGCATTCCATGTCATGCACCACTCACAATGAAACATGTTCTTTTAGAGTGTTGGGACTTGCACGATGTGAGACACAAAACATTTTACAGCGGAGTCCATGAAGATCCTGTTCAGGGATGTCCCGCCTGACGTGATCCTTGGGTTTTTGAGAGAAATTAACATTTTTCATCTGATTTGAGATTTTACGGAAGAAGGATTTTTAACAAAGTTTCTGGTTCGTTTGTAGACGATGTCATTTAACGAGATGTGTGAAAGTTGTTTTTTTTTTTGTTTTTTTTTTAAATGACTGGTGAGTTGATTTTAACGTGGTGACAGCCCTGATGTGGCCCTCTGCGGTCGGCTGGGCTATAAGCAACATTATCTTATCTTTCTTACTAGTTGGTAAAATAACAACCAATCAGTTAAAGGCCATCTTGACCGCAAAAGTGTTCCTGTTTAAATGCTGACGCTTATCTCACAAATAATGACTAATGTGAATGTTTAGTTGTCTGAATCAGAAACAAGACACCTAAAGCACCTAGATCATGATGTTCCATGGAATATATAACTGCTCAAACAGAGACAAGAACCATCTACACTTTGACAAGATGTTGATGTGAAAGTAAATATGAAAGCAAGGTTTGTAGGAAGTGCATGGGTTAAAACAGGTTAGGCACAGAGATTCAGCTACATCAGGTGTTGGAATTTCTCTCAGCAACATATTGAGTGAAAATAAACGTGCACACACACACACACACACACACACACACACACACACACACACACACACACACACACACACACACGCATGCACACACACATCCCTCTAATCTCTCTCTTTCTCTCTCTCTCTGTCTGTCTCTCTCTCTCTCTTCCTCTCTTTCTTTCTCTCTCTCTCTCTCTCTCTCTCTCTCTCTCTCTCTCTCTCTCTCTCTCTCTCTCCTCTCTCTCTCTCTCTCTCTCTCTCACACACACACACACACACACACACACACACACACACACACACACACACACACACACACACACACACACACACACACCATAAAATCAAGCAGTAACAGAATACATCGGCTGAAGATTTTTTTTTTTTTTAACAATGTGTCGGATTCAGTAGCAATGTTAGGCAGTAGAACATTTCACTTGAACAGGTGTGACTGAGTGAGCTTTGACTGTTCTGCCCAGCCGTGGGCTGGGAAAGGTCGGTGTGTCCGGGCCCTTAGACGTTCTGTTGTGTTCACCTTGTGTGTTGTTGCTCTGTTTCAGAGACTACCCAGATTTCTACCCCAAGTTGTACACCTTGTTTCAGCCCCAGATCTTCCAGGCCAAATACTGTGCCCGCTTCTTCTACCTGGCAGATCTCTTCCTCTCCTCAACGTCAGTCTCTGGCCACTCCTCCTGTGCTTCTTTTTACATGGACATTGTTGGTGTGTGTGTGTGGGGGGGGGGGGGAGGGGGGGTTAGGAGGGCAGCTCTGTGTGGTGTATCAATGGTGTGAGCGAAATTACAGAAATTATGGCCCTAAAAAATATATTACGGGGAAAAAAATTTTTTTAATGAAAATTATTAAACACTGCATTAGTCACAAAAAATTCGGCCTGGCAGAGCTAACTAACTACCGTTGAATGCTATGGTCTGACATGGTAAGTATACTAGCCAAACAGGGAGTATAATACAAACTCCCCATTTTCGTCTGCTACCATTTTGGTCAAAAGCAGTAAGAAGACATTCCCCAGTGTGTCTTGCGTCTTTCACTTTGTCAAAGATGGCAAAAAAGCGGTCTTATGCGCCATCGTCCGGCTCTTCCAAATCTTCAAAAGTTGCGAAAGTATTGCGATTATGAAAATTACAGGGGGGGGGGGGGGGGGGGGTTAGTTTTTTTTTACATTACAGGTTTTTGTCTGAGATATTACAGGTACACAAATTGGGGTAAACATGACTGTTAAATGAGAGTGTGTGTGTGAGAGGGAAGTGAAATGGGGGGGTGGGGGGGGGAGGGAATGGGAAGATGGGGCAGCTGTATGTTGTGTTTTGGTCTGAGCAACTGTGTGACTAAGAGAGAGAGAGAGAGTGCCTGTGTGTGTGTGTGATAAAGGGAGATGAGGTAGGGGGAGGAAGAGGGGACAGGAATCGAATGTGTGTTGTGTAAAGGTATGAGCAACTGTGTTATTGAGTACATGTGTATGTGTGCCTGTGTGAGATGGGGGGAGAGGGGGGCAACTGTTAGTAGTGTATAGGTATGGGCAACTGTGTGACTAAGTAAAAGTGAGTGTTGGGGGGGAGGGAAAGAGATGGGAGGCAACTGTGTGTATGTATGTGCACGTTTATTTGTGAGGGCAGCTGAGAATGTTATTGTGGCAACTGTGTGTGAGAGAGAGAGACAGAGCATATTGCATAGGATTAGTTTAGGCAAGTGTATGTTGGTGTGGTAAAGTGTTTGTATGGAAGTGTGTTGATATGAGGGTGTACTCACTTCCACACGATGGATGGAACACAGGAACAAGAAGAATGCATGATGCAAAGTCAACCAGCACAATCTGGAAGAACTATCCACCCCACGGAAAAAAGAGAGAGAAAACACTAAACCATCCTCTGCACCTTTTCCAGACATCTACCAGCGTACCTGGTGGCGGCCTTCATCAAGCGCACCTCTCGCCTGGCCCTCACAGCGCCCCCTGCCGGCGCCAGGCTGTGCCTGGTCTTCGTTCAGAACCTGCTGGTGCGTCACCCCAGCTGCAAGGTCATGGTGCACCGGCCGGACCACACCTGTCTGACCGACCCTTACCTGGCCCAGGAGGAGAACCCGGCCAACACCGCCGCCATGGACAGCAGCCTGTGGGAGATCAAGGTGTGACCAGCACTGGGGGGAGAGAGAGGGGAGAAAGACAGTACATAGTGGGCCTCATAGTTGGTCACTCTGATCAAGCCTGTGGGAGATCAAGGTGTGGCCAATACTGAGGGGAGAAAGACAGTACATAGTGGGCCTCATAGTTGGTCACTCTGATCAAGTCTGTGGGAGATCAAGGTGTGGCCAATACTGAGGGGAGAAAGACAGAGTACATAGTGGGCCTCATAGTTGGTCACTCTGATCAAGTCTGTGGGAGATCAAGGTGTGGCCAATACTGAGGGGAGAAAGACAGAGTACATAGTGGGCCTCATAGTTGGTCACTCTGATCAAGTCTGGGAGATCAAGGTGTGGCCAATACTGAGGGGAGAAAGACAGAGTACATAGTGGGCCTCATAGTTGGTCACTATGATCAAGTCTGTGGGAGATCAAGGTGTGGCCAATACTGGGGGGAGAGAGGGGAGAAAGACAGTACATAGTGGGCCTCATAGTTGGTCACTATGATCAAGCCTGTGGGAGATCAAGGTGTGGCCAATACTGGGGGGAGAGAGGGGGGAGAAAGACAGAGTACATAGTGGGCCTCATAGTTGGTCACTCTGATCAAGTCTGTGGGAGATCAAGGTGTGGCCAATACTGGGGGGAGAGAGGGGGGAGAAAGACAGAGTACATAGTGGGCCTCATAGTTGGTCACTATGATCAAGCCTGTGGGAGATCAAGGTGTGGCCAATACTGGGGAGAGAGAGGGGAGAAAGACAGAGTACATAGTGGGCCTCATAGTTGGTCACTATGATCAAGCCTGTGGGAGATCAAGGTGTGGCCAATACTGGGGGGAGAGAGGGGAGAAAGACAGAGTACATAGTGGGCCTCATAGTTGGTCACTCTGATCAAGCCTGTGGGAGATCAAGGTGTGGCCAATACTGGGGGGAGAGAGGGGAGAAAGACAGAGTACATAGTGGGCCTCATAGTTGGTCACTCTGATCAAGCCTGTGGGAGATCAAGGTGTGGCCAATACTGGGGGGAGAGAGGGGAGAAAGACAGAGTACATAGTGGGCCTCATAGTTGGTCACTATGATCAAGCCTGTGGGAGATCAAGGTGTGGCCAATACTGGGGGGAGAGAGGGGAGAAAGACAGAGTACATAGTGGGCCTCATAGTTGGTCACTCTGATCAAGCCTGTGGGAGATCAAGGTGTGGCCAATACTGGGGAGAGAGAGGGGAGAAAGACAGAGTACATAGTGGGCCTTTAGAAGTTTGTAGGTCCTCATGAATTGAACTGGCCGTGAAAGATTTGTGAAAGTCCTTTTCTTTCAGTCAGTAATCCTACCTCTTCTGTGCAAGATGCTTTTTTTTTACAGCTCCAAGGTCAAAAGCGTTAATATTCTGCATTATGGTTTTGAAAATTCGTTATAGTCACATGAAGCTAAAAGTGAAAAGAAGGTATGATATGATTCACCATGACGTGACTGATTTCAATTATAGACAGTGTAATGCCAGGAGAGAGAACTGGGAAAGTTGGTCGCTCTGATCAAGACAGAGAAGTGTGTGAAACTGCTGACTCAAGAGTCTCAATTGTGAAGTTGAAGATACATCTGTGTCAAAATTGCCAGGATAGTACTTTTTTCCTTCTTTTTTTTATTTAAGTCCTATAGATGTCTTATGACAAGAACCTTAGAATCCTAAAAGAAGAAAGAAGGGGGGGGGGGGGGGGGGGGGGACGGGATGGAACATTATGATAGGGCAATCTTCAGTCTCACATGAAAATTTTTGGTATGTGTGAGGAAAAGTGCTGCGAAGAGCGTTTTTCAAGAACAGTTCTAGACAGTGAAAGAAAGGAAACCGGATTAGCAGCCCCCCATGGGGAAACCGGGGGATCTTTTGTACCAATAGTTCCCCCTCCTTGTGGACACTTTGTGCTAGTAACGTCCCCTTTTCCTCTCGCTGTCAGTAACTCTGTCTCCTTTGCTGCACTGTCGTCTACTGTCCTTTCTGTCTACCATATCTTTTATCTATCTTTTTCCACAACCTCTTCCCACAAATTTCTGCACTCCACGAAGTCGGAGTGAACTGACTATACTCTCAAGTATAGTGTCAGTATCCCAACAGGGTCAAACGAGTTCACACGCTGCCAAATACTGGAACGCTGAAGAAGAGGAAAAAGGATTAGCAGTCAAATGTCAAGGTCAGAGCAAAGTCCAGTCATAGAGAAGTAGTAGATGACACAGCTGAAGCTAAAGATGAAGGCATTGAAACAAAAACCTGTCTCGTTGCTAAAATTTCCAAAAGTTTCCGCTAGTGAGCAGGTGAAATTCTTCCAACAGAAACAGAAACATCTTGCGAGTGAGAAGAGTGGACTTTGGAGACAAGAACAGTCAGGAGTGCCCGTCAAACCCAGGAAAGGAACTCCGCTGACCTTGTTCACTCACTCCGGAAAATCCATTGAATCAAGGAAGAATTAAGGGCACTCTCAGAGGCTTAATAAGTGCTATTCTTTTGTGTGTGTGTGTGTGTGTGTGTGTGTGCTGTGTGCAGTTGCTTGCTTGTGTATGTGTGAGTGTGTGTGTGTGTGTGTGTGTGTGTGTGGTGTGTGTTGTGCGTTTGTTTGTTGGAGGGCAAATGGAGTGGGTGCTACCCAGCTTACTCTGGCTTCAAAGTGGGGTACTGTTGTGTTCAGATGTTGGGGTCAAAGCTCAGGTAGATTTAATTAACAACGCTGCTTGACTTACAGACCTGTGTAGTGAGAGGCTAGTCAGTGTTCAAGTCACAGTCCACAACTGGCTTTTTATATGTGTCAACATGAAACACACACACACACACACACCACACACACACACACACACACACCACATATGTGCAACACACACACATACAACACACACACACACACACAGGCACACACACACACACACACACACACGCACACACACACACACACTCACTCACACAAGAGGCAGCGAGGACTCTTTGACTCTTGACGCGCGCTTTCACGCCGCGCCATTTATTGTGAGGCCCTCGGCCCGTCCACAGGAGTACGCAACATACATTTCAACATGACAAAAACGTTTGATTGAAACGTTGATTGTAACATAATTTGTTTTCTGATTAGAGTTTCTGTTCTTCCTATAAGTATTACTATTACATACGGGTTTCTCTGGTTTTTAAGGCATAGAAGATGTACATTGCAATATCTCTTATGGTTTCGGTGTATCGTTTTGTAGCAGACTTTCCAATGTGATTGCGTTTCTGTTACTAAAGTGTTTGAAAATGTATTTTGTTCGTAATTGCCTGTAATTTGGACACCACATTAAGAAGTGCATTTCTGTTTCTACTGTTGGGCAGAAGGGGCATGTTGTTATAGCTTTCATTGTCTATGTATTTTTTATTGCCATGCAGTTCGTTTATTCCTAATCGTAGTCTTGTCAACGCTTTTCTGAACTTTGCGATTGTGATTGCGCGAAAGTATTCTTCAGTTTGGTGTATAGTTTTAAACGTATTATATGTAGTAAATCGTTCACTGTTCGCTATTTTGTTATGCCATTCTGTTTGTAACAATCTATGATTCTTTGTTTTAGTGTTATGATAAATGTTTGCTCGTTTCCTACGCCTTCGTTCAGCGCCAAACTTCAGAGAAGCCATATGTATCCAAGCAGCGTTTAATTTCCAGTGCCCAGTTCTGTGGTTTGTCAATTTCTATTTTTTCTCTTTCATATGCCTGTCTAGGTATCCTGTCTGGAGTCATCTCATTAATTTGAACCAATATCTGATTGCTTTTATTGAACTATCTATACTCATCGGATATCTTCCTAGTTCACCGTATACTAAGTTGTTTGGCGTTTTCTTCCCACCCCCATGTATCTTTTTACATGCGAATAGATGTATATTTTCCACCGCTGAATAACGAGTCAAACCCCATACTTCTGCTGCGTACAGTAGCAGTGGCTTGACCTGTGTATCAAATAGCTTAAAAAATATGTTTATATCCAAATGTCCTAAGCTATACATTGTTTTCATTATTTCACCTATTTTCCCTTTCGCCCTTCCTGCATATTCTGAAAGTGAAATATCTACTGAGAGTTTAGTCGTTAGAGTGAAACCTAAGTATTTGTAGCTGTTTACTACCTCAATTTCTTCCCCTTTGTAGTTCCATTTTTCTAGTCTGCCAAGGTATCCTCCTTTTCTAAAGACCATGATTTTTGTTTTTTGGAGATTAACCTTTAGTCCAATGCGGTCTGAGGCTTCCTGTAGGTTCTTAATTTGTTTTGCAGACCTGCTGGTGTTTTAGCTATTAAAGCTATGTCATCAGCGAATAGAAGTGAAAATATTTCTGCCTTTCCGGGTAAGAATTGATATCCGTGTCTTCCTTTAGCTGTGACATTGTCTGCAACTTCTGTAATTAGTAATGAAAAGATTAGAGGGGACAGTAAACACCCTTGTTTCACTCCTGTGTGGCATTCAAAGAATTCTGTTAGTTCAGTTTCCATGTCTTACACATGCTTGTACTGTTTATAGATGCTTTTAGCATGTTAATCATCTTCGTAGATATTTTGTGTTTCTGTAGAATTTCCCAAAGTTTTTTCTCTATTTACTGTGTCAAACGCTTTCTGATAATCAATGAAGGCTACATACAATTTACTTCTTCTTCTGCCATATAGGCAGTTACTTATCATAGATGTTAGTGTGAAAATATGGTCTACTGTTGAGAAATCTTTCCTGAAGCCTGCCTGCTCTTTGCTGATTTTATTTTCTGCTTCTGCCCAATCATATAGTCTTCTGTTTAATATTGCTGTGTAAATCTTGCTTATGATGCATAATAAGGATATTCCTCTATAGTTTCCTGGATTCTGTCTATCTCCCTCTTGTGTAGTGGTATGATCACCGCCCTTGACCATTCTATGGGGAAGTAGCTATCTTGATAGTTTATTGAATAATTTCGTTAAGAATGGCACTATATTTTGTCCTATAGTTTTGAGAAATTCAGGAGGGATTTCATCAATGCCTGGTGATTTGCCTTTTTTTAATTTTTCTGTAGCTGATCTTACTTCGTTTTCGGTTATCTCTTCGTCTAATTCTTGTACATGAATTACGTTTAACACTTCTTCTTGTGGTCCTTCTTCTCTATCGTTTAGCATTTCTGTGTCTTGTGGATTCAAGATGCTTTCGAAATGTGCTTTCCACTGTGTAATATTAATAGATCTAACACTTTTTATGGTGCTCCAGAACATTCGGCTGTCCTTACATTTTGTACTAGTGTGTCGTATGTTTGCTTTTTATACTGTTTTTTCTTTTCTCTAATTGTTTCTTTGTATACTGCTCTTTGTTCCTGTAAGCTCTCTCCTTCCTTCATAAATGGTTGGGTTTTTATCCTTTTTCGTCCATGTCAGTCTATTAAGTGCTTGTTGTGCTTCTTTCTTTTTGATTTCGCATGTTTTATCATACCAGTTGTTTTTAGTCTTATATTTTCCTCCTAATACCTATTGTTCTGTACATGTCTTTCCCTGCCTCTTTTAGTAGCTTATTAAATCTGTCTATACTCGTGTCTACATCTCTTTCTATTTCTTCTGTTATTTGTGCCATTGTTTGTTTCGCCTCTTCCGATTCTATGGACTGGACATACTGTTTGTTGTTTTGTGGATCCCACTTTAGTTTCTTTACGTAAAATTTCTTGCCCTCGTTCTCTTGTGCGTTAGACAGTGTGCTTTGTAATTCCATCATAATAGGCATATGCTGAGCTTCAACTCTCTCTACTATCTGACACTTGTTCACATTTTCTAACAGTTCAACAGAACATATATAGTAATCTATAACACTGTTACCCCTTTCGGAATAAAATGTGTATGCATCGTCAAACTTTCCGTGCAAAGACCATTTAGTGGAGTTACATTAAATGTTATGCAAAATTCTATTAATTTCTTGCCAAAACCATTTATGTGGGGATCTTTAGACCTACGTGCATACACGTCCTGTTCTCTTCCTGTTACCTCATTTTCATCATCGATGCTCAAGCTCCATTCCCCAATACGAGCATTGAGATCTCCTCCAATGATGTAATGGAAGTTATTTCGTTGTTCTGTTTGTGCAAATATGTATTGTTCAATTAGTTCCAGTGTGCATGAGTAATCTTTGTCAGAATAATATCGGCTATCTACTGGATGTACATATGTACCTAAAAACAAAATGTCTTTTTCACAATGCAATAAACTTTCATTAACTTCACACAGAGTACATTTTCCATGTCAGTATTTACCAATTGAACATATTCAGATAACTCTTTTTTTATCAGCAGGATTGTTCCCCCTGAGGGTCTTCCCATTCTAGTGAATTTGACTGCTGGACAATGTAATTGCAAGAAATCCTGGAATTTTAATTCGAAATCGAAAAATTTAGAAGTAAATGTTTCTGTTAAACAGCACAGATCAAAAGAAGTGATAAATTCTAAAAAGTCTGGTTCCGTTAATTTAGCTAATAATCCCCCCACATTCCAACATGCAAAAGATAGGTTTCTTTTCCCACTCTCGTCTTCCATTCTTTTTTCATTCCCACTCTCTCCCCCTCTCGTTCCTCCACTCATGTCGTGTTTCTGGTGTCTGTTCATTGTTCTCTTGAGTTCGTGTAATCTGTGATCCCCGTGTACGGCCGTGGCCTACCCTTCATTTCTTACTTTTTCCTTCCTTCGTAGTTGGATTTGTACGTGTGCTACTGGTTGTTTTACTGGGTGCCTTCGTGCTACTGGTGTGTGAACGTAAAGTTTTGTTTGTTTTGTATTGTCCTCCCTTCTCTCCCTCCTCCCCACTAGCTCTGCCCCCCTCCTCACTGTCCGTCAACGCTGTACTAGGCCTACTGCGGTGGATCCGCACTGTTTCGTCCAGAGTTGTCTGCCGCGAACCCGGCGCCCTGGTGTTCTGCGCATCCGCTCCGTCTCCACCCCCCACCCCTGTTCTCCCCTCTCCCTTTCCCCCTCTACTAGGCTGACTCTGTCTTGACCTTGTTTATCACATGTGACCACTTGTCTGTCGCGCCGCGGGTATGGTGTGTCAATTGGCGCCTCGCCCGCCGCGCGCGCTGCATCTGCGTATGACCTTGACCCCGGTGGATCCCAGAGGGATTCTGATTGGTCCTTGGGTTTGTTTTGGTTTTTGGATGTGTGTATGGTGACCTGTGTGAGCACATGGTTAGTGTCTGAACTTGGAGTGGGCTGACACGTGTTTTCTGTGTTGTGTGTTGCATTCGTGCCTTCATTCTTGCTTTCCTCAGACACCCCCCCTCTCCCATTTCCCCTCTCCTTTTCTTCCCCCGCCACTGGCACGTCTCTATTACCCTCCGCTCCATCTCTCTGTTTTTTGGGGTTCCTCAGAGGTTCCAGTACCCGGTCCCGATCAACCTCTGATCTCCTCCTCTCTCCCCTCCTGTCTCCCCCATGCCATCAGCTTTTCACTCTCACATACACTCCCTTCCCCTGCCTCACTCTCTCTCTCACCACTTTCATCCCCACTGTCACTCCTGCTGGCGTTCATCATCTTTGTAATCTGCTCAGTTGCTTTCTTTCTTTCTCTCTTCCTTTCTTCATTCCACTCTTTCTCTCTTCTCAAACTCATTTACCCTTTCCCTCTCCCTTTGCTCTCTCCTTAGTCCTCTCTCTCTCTCTCAGTCCCACACTTTCACGTTCCATCCTTCCATCATAGTCTCTGTGGCTCCATCCTTCATGACTGTCCGACACTCTTCTTCTCAACCACGATTGTCTATTTGTCTCTTGATGCCTTGCTGTGGCGTATCCATGCCCGTTCCTGCCGTCATATCTGTAGCTCCGCTCCGCTGGTCCGTGGGCCCGCTCCGCTGGTCCGTACGTCCGCTCCGCTGGTCCATAGGCCCGCTCCGCAGGTCTGTACGTCCCGCTCCGCTGAAGAGGCAGCGAGGAGAGAGAGAGAGAGAAAGGTAGATAAGATAAGATAATGTTGCTTATAGCCCAGCCGACCGCAGAGGGCCACATCAGGGCTGAGAAAGGTAGATGGAGAACGTTCCCCTATGCTGTGTGGTTACCATCATTTCCTCTACCGCTGACGTCAATGTTTCAGATGCTGCAGAGTCACTACAGCCCGAGGTGGCCCAGGAGGCCATGAAGGTCAACCACCTGTCACCCAGGAGAGGGCCATCGCTGACTTCCTAGAAGACACCACACAACAGGTGGGTCCAGGAGGGTCATGATCTTTCTGTGAGAGAGGTGTGGGGGTGAGGGGAGGAAGTCTTTGTGGTGTTATTGGGCTCCTCTTTAGCTTCCAACATCTTTCAGGTAACATAGAGGTGTTGTATATCTTGTCTGGGGCCGAAATAGCTCAGTTGGTAGAGCGCCGGACTCATAATCCAAGGTTGTGGGTTTGAATTGCCGCCGGGTCATTTCGGTACAGGGGATTTTTTTTCCCTCAGAGTTAACATTAGTTCGACTTCATTTCCCATACAGTCCTTTGAATGAGACTATAAACTGAGGTTCCGTGTGTGAACGCATGCATAACATCTCGCACACACATAAAATCCCATCACCAACGTTCGGAAGAGAAGGCCAGTTTGGCCGTTGGTATGGATGACACATTACACATAGCATGCAACTTCCCAAAGATGGAGTATGGCTGCCTTAACGGCGGGATAAAAAACGGTCATGCACACAAAAACTCTACTCCCTTTGTTGGGTAGATGGGATTAGTACTTGCCTGTCTATACAGGGAGTGTCTGCAGGAGTATCAGCCTGCGTACGCAGAAGAAGAAGAAGAATATCTTGTCTGCAGAATGTAAGGTACATTTTGTCTGCTGGGTGGGATTTTTTTTAAAGAAAATCATTGAATATAAATATTCAAGCTATATCACATTTAATTCTATAAGAGAATACAGTCTATTCAGACCTGCCAACCATTACGCATTTCGCGTAATTTATTACGCCCAAGTGATAATTCTTACGCCATTACGCATTTAGCCAAAAAATTACGCATTGAAAGTTTTCAAAAAAAAAAAAAAAAAAAAAAAAACGGACGAAAAAAATCGGCTTATGTACAGACACGCACGGCGCCGTGCGTATAACCAGTAATCTTCAAGAAGCGTTTCCGGTCATGCGCAGTTCGTTTCACCATCTTTACCATTCAGCGAAGTTGGCGTCTTTTCGAAGTTTTAGCTACGAAAATGTCGAAACGTGGAGTAGAAAGTTTTGGACAAGATGCGAAAAAGAAAAAACTTGGTCAAAAGTTCCGAAAAGAATACTCGGAAAAGTTCCCCTGCATACGACCTTCGGCTAAAGGTGTAAATTGTGCATGGTGTACCACTTGCGAGTCGGACTTCACAATTCCAATCGCGGGATGGTGGATGTGAAGCGTCACCTTGAGTCACGCAAGCACATCGATTCCACTAACGCGCCGAATTCTTCCAGCATCAACACTTTTTTCAGACTGTAGACACCTCAAAAGAGGATGAAATTAGGAAAAGGGTAATTGGGGCTGAAGCACTGGTGGCCGGATTTTTCGTCGAGCACAACATCGCTCTTAGTCTTAGCGCAGCCGACCATGCATCCCAGCTTTTTACAGAAGTGTTCTCAGATTCGGAGATCGCCAAACAGTTCAAGAGCGGTCGAACAAAGACAACACACATTGTAAGGACCCTTCTCATGGAAGGCTTAACTGCTGCTGCATCTCGACTGCAGAATGGACCGTTTGTGTTGGGGATTGATGGAAGTCAGGAAGGGGGGGGGGGGGGGGACAAATTCTTTCCTGGGGTGGTGCGATACTTAAAAATGACACAATCACCACTGAGCTGATAGCCAACCCCACATGCACAGAATCATCAACAGGGGAGAACATTTTTTAGGTTATGTATTTTCTTATTTCATGTTCCCAGTTTCTCCATCTTCAAATCCCCTCCCCCCCCCCCCCCCCCCCCCCCCCCCCCCCCCCCCCCCCCCCCCCCCCCCCCCCCCCCCCCCCTCAAGTCCAAATCTTTGCCAATCATTACTATCAAGACAGTTGAGTTGTTGGCCTGCGCTTGTTTTTTTTCCCCCACTATTAGATAAGATTGTTCGTCTATGTGTATTTGTCTGACCTTATTCAAGTTTAAAAGGTTGTGCCAGTCTTGAATAAAAGTTATTTTGTGTTAGGTTTCCTTATAAAATGGGAGCAAATGTTACCCCACTTGTTTACTGTTTATTGTTTACTGTTCCCTGCCTCATTTCATTTCCAATTTTTTAGGTTATTTCTGGCGCACTATCAAGCCTTGGTGTGCCATGCCATGATGGTTTAGGGGATTTGTGTGTGTTTCCAATGTATTCTACATTTTCATAATTTGTAGAGATTTCTTGTGACACTTAAAAGAAAAGCTTGTTTTTAAAGAAAAGTAAAGTTCACAAAAATTGTGTGAACAATTTCATCACATCGTGTTTGTTTGAAAAAAGGTAAATGTCGCGCTCGATTACTCTTAGCTCTCAGAAATTACACATTTCTGCCTCACTGAGCTTCAATTCTTACTCATTGGTCTCTTAGGGGGTTGGCAGTCTGTCTATTGATGGAAAGAAGTTTCCTGAATTACTTGTCTGGCATCCTCGATATTCTTTCTGGGCTAGATGTTTAAAGCCAAGATTCACTCCAAATTTAATCTTCCAATTTCAAATTTGACGTAGAGAAAACACAATGACTTAATGTATTCCAGAGTAACTTTTTTTTTTTTTTTTTTTTTTTTTTTTTTTTTTTTTTTTTTTTTCAAAAAGCGTCTGTCTGTGTATTCTGCTTAACATCAAACAAGTTCCTTGTTAGTCATAAAATCATGACAATGTGAATATTTTTCAGTCAGCCACTACTGCACATTCATCCAAAATCGTGTGTAATAATATGGCAGTTAAACAGCCTATTGAAAAATGTCTGCTCTTCTTGCTCACAAAATTTATATAAAAAGTACTCGATGATGCAGGAACGAGAATCTCGTTGAAAGTAATTCGTTGAAAGTAATTTATGTTGCAATCAAAATATCTATTTTCTGAGATTATTTCAGTTTTCAAATAATATAACACATATTCCTTGCGAAAACTCTATGCGATCCTCCGGTGGCTAAATCCCTCCCATACTATCCTTGGGACAAAAAGAAAAGTCGAAAGTTCCCAAGAACAGCAACAGGACCAGCCAGCAAGGGTCACATCAAACATTAGAATGAAACCACAGGCTGAATATTGGATATTCCATGACATCCAATCCATTCCATACTGCGTAAACTTATTCTAGTAAAAAAAAAAAAAAAAAAAAAAACAAACAACACAAACCCAGCTCTTATTCCCTGACATACCTCCCCTCAAATGTGACATATTTGTCACTTAACAGAATAAAAATCCTTCAAAATTAGTAGTTATCACAGTGACAGTAATATTCATGGAATCAAGATAAGCATTCAACATACAGTGTATTTGAATAGTAGACAATTCCTTTCACTTTCAAAGTTGTAACTTCCCCACTCACAGATCATTTACTAAAACTAGTAAGAGACCACACACTCATGTGAATCTTCAAATAAAGGTTTATAATGAATCCAGTTATTTTCGAGTTTTTGAAGTTCAGATTTCACTGTTGCTACGTATCTTTCTATCTGATATCGTGCCTTGAGTATTTTTAGAATACTGAAGTGAGGATCTGGCACTTTGTTATCTTGCATCTGTATATATAATTTTTAGCCAAAAGAATTAATCAGATCAACTACAGTATCGGCGTTGAAGTTAAAGTCTGTTCCAAATAGTACTATACTTTCTGTGAAATATAAATTATCTACATTTGAACATTTCTCTTTCAGAAGATTTTCCAGTGTTTTCCAAAGTTCATGTACGTATTTGCATCTCCAGAAGACATGCTCTATAGTATCTTTCTCATTATGCAGAAATTGCAGTTTTGGTTTTGTACAACTCCTATTTCTTTCACACCACGTTAGTTCCTATTATTCTATGTACTATTCTTATCTGTAGCCATTTAAGCTTTATATCTTTAGTCTGCTGAATCTTTGAGAAACAACGTTTCCAAGGTATGTCTCGGTTGAGCTTTCAGACCATTTTGTGATGCATTTTGGTTTTTCCAGTTGTCTTTGATTAATGTTTTATAATATATCTGGGTGCCTTTTGATATAGAGCATATCTTCTCTCAAGGCTGCGTTGTGCTCTGCCATATTGCGATCTTGAATAGTAAGTCCAACTTTTCTTAAAAAATTCTTTATTGATGCTATACATCCCATGTATGACAGAAAGTTAATCTGTATGTTATATGTTGTTCTGAATTCATTAAATGTGAGTATTTCTCCATTATTCTTTATTAAATCAGAAATTCTGTTTACTTTTTTTTCATGCCACCCTTTAAAACTTAACAGTTTTATTCCCTATTCTAATGTTATCATTATAGAGAATTGGTTCGGCTAGTACTTCCTGAGTGGTTTCTGGTTTTACTTTATAAAAAATTGTCTATAGGAGGTGAATACATGTTGCCAAAACATATTTTTTTTATTTCTTATAACATAGATAGTTTGGAGAGTACTCCTCCATGTGTTCAATAAATGAGCAATTATGCACCAACAATTCTTTCCATCTGTGTGTAGTACTTTTAATTTGTCTTACCCATGTTAGTTTCAGTGATGTGATAAATGCTTTTTACATCTGGTATGTTCAGTCCTCCATCTCTTAATCCTTAACAGCTGTTTTTACGGCTAATCTTGTCTTGCTTCTTGTTCCACACAAACCAAAAACATAGTCTTTGTAGTTCTTTTATATATGCATCCGAGGGTTTGGCAAAAGAAGCCAGAGATGCTTTAATTTGGACAAGATTAGCGATTGAGTACTGCGATTCTCCCGAGAGGGGTGATAATTCTTTTCAGCCAGGTTTTGAATAATGCTTTTACTTCAATCATCTTTTCTTTGTAGTTTCTTTTTTCTATGTCTATTAGATCATTAGTAAACCATATTCCTAGTATTTTGAATTCTTTGGGATTCCATATCATGTTTAGGTGTTGCATATATTTTACTGTACTATTTTTATTACTCCCCAACCATATGATCTGCGTTTTTTCTTTATTCAGAAACAATCCAGACGTTTTACCAAACTTTTCTAAAATTTGAGTTGACTTTTCAAAGGATATTCTGTCTCCACTATTCATTAGTTGAGTGTCATCTGCAAATTGTGATATTTTATATTCACTTTCACCTATTTGGATTCCTTTATGTTTTTTTCTTCTTTGATCATAATAGATAATATTTCTGCACATAGTACAAAAATGTATGGTGACATTGGGTCGCCTTGACGACACCCTCTCTCTATATAAAACCATGGTGTGCTTTGTCCATTGGCAAAAACTGTTGATTTAATATTTTTATAAAAAACACTAATCCATCTACACATATCCTTGCCAAGTCCAAAGGCTTTTAATACTTTGAACATAAAATTCCAATCTAATGAGTCAAACGCTTTTTCAAAATCTAGATTTATCAACATTCCTGGTTTGTGTTGTGTGTTCAGTTGATTGATCATATCATAGATAAGTCTGACATTGTTTCCCATGTATCTGTTTGGAATAAATCCGGTCTGATCTTCGCTAATTACAGTTGGGAGTATTCTTTTTAATCTTTTGCTATGCTGTTGATCCTATTTTATAGATAACATTTAGCAAGGAAATAGGTCTCCAGTTCTTAATGTTTTTCTTTGGGTTTACCTGGTTTTGGTATACAGATAATCATACCTTCTTTCTGTACATTAGAAAGTTCTCCCTCTTTAAAACTCCTCATTCAGGCTCTTACAACTAGAAAGCCAATCTTTTTCCAAAAGAACTTAAAAAACTCAGCTCCAAACCCATCTGTTCCTGGACTTTTTCCATCCTTCATATTTTTCAATGCCATGCCCGCTTCCTCCAGTGTTATTTTACCTTCTAAAAATCTACTTTCTTCCACTGTTATTTTTGGTATCTCTTTAACTAAATCTTCAATATTGAGTTGTTCCAAATCTCTTTTTTTATATAATTTTTCATAGAAATCTTTAACTTCTTCTTTTATTCCATCTGTATGTTCTATTATTTTCCCTTGATTGTTTTATCATTTTGTTATTTGCTTGCTAACAAAGTTACGTTTCTCAAGATTACAGAAATACTTTGTAATTTTTTCTCCTTCTGCTACCCATCTTGCTTTAGATCTTAGTAGTACCCCATTCATGATTTTTTCTCTTAAAAAAGGGTCAACTCCTGATTGTATTCTTCAAGTATCTTCATGTGTTGTTCTGTTTGTGTTCTTTTTTCTCAATTCCTTTTATGTCATGCATCAATTTTTCTTCTTTCTGCTTTGATTCTCTTTTTTCATTGTTGCATATGAAATTGTTTTTGTTTCTAATTTTCATCAGCAAAAAGTCCAGAAAGGTCCTATCAGATACTTTAAATTTTTATTTCTGATTTAAACCATCATCTTTAGTTTGGTTGGGTTCTTCCTGGGTTTTCTGTATATTCTTTTATTACATTTTGTATTTCTTCATTAATTTCATCCACATATTTTTATTCTTTAAGTAGGGAGGTATTAAACTTCCAAAAAGTATTTTGTTTTACATCTTTTCTGAATTTAAGTTTTAGGGTTATTAATGAATGATCAGTTCTATAGCCTGGAATTATATCTGTATCATCAAAGTACCACATCAGGTAATCCGACAGTAGAAAAGAAATCTATTCTACTTTGTTGAAAGGGGTTGGTCTTCTCCAGTATATCTCCTACTGTCTGGATTGTTCTCTCCCCAAATATATCTGTTAAAACAAGCTCTGACATCATTCTTCTACTGCTTTCTTAGCTTTGGGTTATTACATGTTTATAGTTGAAACAAATCTATTTCATGTTCTAAGGCAATATTAAAATCTCCAACTATTATAACATTGTTGTTTTGTATCTTTTTTATTCTCTGTATTAGATCTTCATAAAACACAGGGTCATCTTTATTAGGACCATATACACTTACTAATAATAGTTCTTTTTCCTAGCTGCAAAAGATATAATAATGAAATTACCATTTATATCTGATTCAACTTTATTAATCTTAAATTCAAAGTTATTATTAAATAGCACTGCTATTTCCCTGGCATTTGAAGTATGTGAAGAAAAGACACAAGTATATCCCCATTCTGATTGTATATAGTTTTCCATTGTTTTTCAAAATGTGTGTCTTGTAAACAGTAAATAGAATAATTTTTTTTCCTCAAATAGTGAAAGACATCTCTCCTTTCTGCTTATTTCCCAGCCCCTGACAGTTTAATGAAGAAATTGTTATTGTATTGTTACTACTTGTTTTTTTTTGTTCCATTATGTCATCTCGTTAGTCTACTTACTAATCAAGTGTTCCTTTAGACTCGCTAAGAACATTTTAAACTTCTGGCTATTTTCATGATATTGTAAGTTCAGGTCATGTTTCTTTTATATTCTGTTCTATCAGCACAAAATCTCTTAATGAATAAACTTCATTCAAAAACCTGGCCTTTTTATTTAATACATCAAAACCAATTGAAGCAATTCTCCAGGGAAAAAGTCGTTTCATATATATCCATGCGTAACCTTCAAATCTCTTAACTCTTCACGTAACATCAAATGAGCGTTTACGAAAAAATGAATAGATCCACTTCTACAATTCAGTGTTCTGAAACTTTTCACGCACTTGAAAGAAAAATTAGTCTCCTCAAAATTTTTAGGCAAATATCTTTGACAATGACATCCACGTAAGTCCTTCTCCCCCTCCCCTCCCTCTGAAATCATTCCAAAACTCATTCTCCACAAAAACATCACAACAAAACAATACAAATTCACCTGGATATACATAGATCAGATAAATTCTAACTGACAAAGGTTGCTGAAAGAAAAGGAATATAATACAACCTTTAAAAAGGAAAAATACAAATTTGTTAAATTGACTATATAGCAGTCACCGGAGCACCCCGAGCATTTTCATCAACTTACACACGTGTAAATTCATGCATACATTCACACGCATACCTATACAGTATTATACCCACACAGGTGTATACATACATGTGCACATACATATACACACATATGCATATTCAATGAAACTTCCCTCTGCAGTGTAGATGTGCAAAGAGAAAAAGGAAACTTTCCTTACTTTCCCCTCCCCCTGATGTTCAGTGAATGTTCTTCCTTCTGGTCATTAAAAAATTGAGAAAAAAAAAAAAAAAAAAAAATTTGTTCATATCATCACATATGACGGCAGGCGAAAGAAATGGGGAGGTGAGGGGGGAAGAGAGGGAGAGAGAGAGAGAGAGGGGGGGGGGGGAGAGAGAGAGAGAGAGAGAAACATACAGAGAGAAAGAGAGAGAAAGACTCAGAGAGAGATGTATGCAAGAACAGGAGAAAGGCGAACAGAGGGAGGGAGAGGGCAGAGGGGGGGCGATAGAGAAAAGGGAGTGGGGATGGAGGGAGGGGGAAACAGTTTGGGGGTTAAAGATAAAGATAACCAGTTTAGAAATAATGATGGCTAGTTGTCCAGACGTATAAGCAAGAATCATACCCACGAGCAGCTGTCAATGTACATGTACAAAATGTCTCTCCCCTCCCCCCCCCCCCCCCCCCCCCCCCTTCCCCTCTCCCACCCCCTTCCCCCCCCCCCTCTCTCCCCCACCCACAATTCACCCGAACCCCAAATCTCCCCCCTTATAAATTGCTGCACTCACAATTCAAACATATCATGGCAAAGTATCTTATAAAGAGAACTAAAAATGCTTTATAAATAATGGCAAAATCAAGAAGCATAAAAAAAAAAAAAAAAAACAAACAAAACAACACCCCCACACACAGCAATAAAAAAAAAAAAAAACCTAGCAAGGGAGAGAAAGAGAGGGAGAGCAGGTGATAGAAAGAGGCTACAAAATACAACCTGCTTCAAGTTATCAATGGACCAATTTCACTGTTAATGGTTAACAATGACATCAATTTCTATGTACGTATATTGACGAGGCTACAATTCTCATATTAAATCAATACATGTATATAAAAATATTATAGCATTCTCTTGGGATTGTATGGGAGGTAACAGAAAAAGAGAAAGAGACAGACACAGAGAGACAGAAAAACAGAGGGGTGGACAATGTAGGAGTTGGGGATAAGGGTAAACCAGGTTTCATTTCAGTGTATGCGACATACATATATGCAAGAGCATGACTATCACACATGTACATAAATCCTCTCTCTATCTTCTGTTCCACAGAATTCAAACACAAAATTTGTCTTCCAGCCTCAAACGGGGTTTTACTCACTCATTGAAAATTATGGGTTTTAAAATATTAGTGACCACATGTACCTCTTATTTAGTCTTAGGACTATAAAAAGAACAAAGCCACAAGAGTGAGAGACAAATGGGAGGAGTGGGGGGGGGGTGGGGGGGGAGGGGGTTAAGAAGGAGAAAGAAAGGATACTATGATTCAGACCGCCCTTCTCAATGGACAATTTCAACAGTTACTATCAATTATTAACAAGAGTACAGTCTCATATTATATCGATACATCAGACCAATACAATCGATACCAAGCAAAGTAAGCACAGTCATCCCTTGGAATTGTATGGGAGGAAGCAGAAGAAAGAGAGAAGTCTTAAACATCCTTGTGATTTCCCGTTGCATGATCAAACCTTCTGTTTTTGTACATTTCATGTACCACACACAACATAGCACCTATTCACTCCCATATATATATACTTAAAATAAGTATGCCTGAGCACATACACCTATGGTGCTATTACTGAACACACACTCCACCCCACCCCACCTCCCCAGTGCCATCGCACACCAACAAGCAACATAAAACAATTTGAACTGATGAGAAACACACACACACACTCACCGCTCCAGGAGGAAAGAAGTTCACAGTTTGAGCGATTTTAATTGGATGGAGGTGTGATGAAGGAAGGGGATGGGGGAGAGGGAGGAAATCCTACCCTTCACAGTCCTCTTCAATCGTCCTTTCTACCCGCACATTACCGCTGTCCATCTCCCATCCTGCCCGGACCAACCATCCATCCGAACTTTCACAAACCACAGCTGTGGGTCAGCAGTAACTTGAAAATTTACATAACATGGCGCAATCTTTGTCGACGTCCATGTCTATCTCCAGTCTTTGTGTCCTCTCATTCTTCAATTTTGAATGATCTTCCATAAACTGCTCCAAGCATCCATCGTCGAAGAATGTTCTTTTGCTTTTTTTAACAGTTTATATAATTCAGTGATGCAAATGTCAGAAATCGAGATCTTTTGAACATTGCCTTTAATGTCTGCGTTTTGCGAGGAGTTCGTTCTCTTATCTTTCTGGACTGGAAACGAGCCCATCATGGGCCGGGGTCTGGCATGTTGAGGGAACGACCTCCAATCCTGTGCGCATACCCCAAATTTGGTGCGGGCACCGTCACTCCCACTTTAGAGTGAAAACGCACACAGTTTTGTTATGCAGTCGTTTCCCGTTTCTGGCTCACTGGTTTTGCTTACAGAAATTATAGAATCCGGAGATTCCATCTGCGACCGTACTGTTCTGCATCATATTTCTTTTCGCAGGGCGACATCTGTGTTCTGTCGATTAAGCTGATCGAAAGTTCGGCATTGGTTTTTTAAAACGGGTTCACTTCTCCCTGTAATGGTCTTTCCCGTTTTCATACAAAGAACCGGTTTTCTTTAAGCTTCAAACTTTTTCAAGAAGCGAGAGGACAGATTTTCTATTTCTGTCTGAACATCGGCTTTAAGTTTAGCGTGTCATTTTGAAGCTACATTTTGCTGTTTTTGTCCAGCCGCTGAAATGATCTCACTCATTTCACACAACAAGTTGTGGTTCGTTCTTTCTCTTCCATTTCGAGCAGCACACCTTTCACTTTCACATCCAAGATTAGGTTTTTTACTGATGTTTTTGAAGTTTTTGGACTATCACCGTCACTGCTTGATGAAGAGTTTGCTTGTTTGCGTTTTGAACTGAGACAAAAAGTTTTTGTAGTTTGACATCACAACGTCACGGACTGAGGTGTTTATAGCATGAAGTTAACAGGACTACTCCTCAGCACAAGATATATCCAAAAGTACTCGCAATTATTTCGGAGTTTCAAACAGACACTGGATCAGGTCGCACAGTATACACATTGCACACTACCGCTGAGACTGGAACATACTCCAAGGTGCGCACAGAGACTGCATGGGGAGGGCGGTCACATTCACAAGTCACTGAATTGCCGCCATTACACTTCAGCTTCGAATGAAGACACTCGCACAAAAAGAACACAAAAAAAACCCGGCTAATTCGTGGTTTCCTGACTTCTTTTTTTCTCACAAACTTTTATAACATTTCAAGATGGGACTCTCACAGCATATAAGGCAAGGCGTTCATTAACACAGCCTCATTTAACATTTAATTTTCCGGGAGAGCCAAGACAGAACGTCCGTCCGCCATCTTGAAAACCGCTCACCTCCATTCCAGAGTAACTTCCTCCGACATTGGAACTCTGGTGTATGTTGGTCAAGCAGTGGTCAGCTGTTGTTTGTGTTGCACATCAGAAAATCTGGAAGACACACGCTGTTCAGAGACATGGAACAGATGTAGACCAGTGGCTGGTTGAAAACTGTTATGTTGTAAGGTACGTCACACATTGACATTACTTCACCCCAAGGGAGCTGAGGCCATTGATGGTAGCTCTTCAGTGGACTCCACTCAGGGATCCAGCTGGTTCCCCACCTCTTTGACTCTGCAGCAGTGCCTCTCCTCCAGCAGGTGCCAGATCATCCCCTCTTCGTTCTCCCATGTGGGTTCCAGGCCAGAGCGTGGCGCGGAGGGGATGGATGCTGGATGGCTGGTTTGGTTTTTCAGTGTGTCTCAGAGTTTTATACCTGGACAGGTGTGACATAGGGGTTAAAAATGGGCTGTTTTGTGGTTACGCTGATTTCTGTGGAGGCCGAGGTGTTCTTCAGGCACAGCCAAACGCCCCTGAGGCCAATCCCAGGTTCATGCGGTTGGTTGCTCACCACTGTCAGCTGACTGTATCATGTTGTCGGTCGGATCCCCATGCCTGGATGGATGGGGCATCCCTGTTTCTTTTCGGCATCAGTCGGGCATCCAGTGGATCAAATGATCTTAGAAGAAATGAGTCACAAACACGGTTTTTATCTTTGAAATCACTCGACTGCGTCTGCCACATGAGTTTGTCAGCAAAGGTGTCTTCAGTGTTGTACCACAGTGCCTCTACCAAACCTGCTTGTCAGCAAAGGTGTCTTCAGTGTTGTACTACAGTGCCTCTACCAAACCTGCTTGTCAGCAAAGGTGTCTTCAGTGTTGTACCACAGTGCCTCTACCAAACCTGCTTGTCAGCAAAGAGCATTTCCATGTTGTGCTACGAGGCATCTGCCGACCTTTGATGAATGGGTTCGGATCAAAGTGAGATCATCTCTGCTTTCTTTGTTCAAAACTTCTTATGACATTGGCACGGCCTGTCCAGGTCTTAGAAACCTTGAAAAGTCGAGGGAAAGTGGAAGGGCTTTTTCCACGGCTTAATAAGGGCTTTGAAAAAATAACGTTTACCCAGACTCTCCGGAAAAAGTGGTTGAATTTTCAAGAGTTGTCATCCTTAATCTTGCTTTCAAGTCACAAAAGTCTCATCTGTGTTCTCCAAAAAGAGAGAGAGAGAGAAGGGGGAAAAGAGAAAGTGCTGATTCTTGTTCTTATCCATCTGGAAAACATGATAGACATGCACTGCTGCCATCATGCTGGAGTCGTTTTCCTATGTGTTCTTATCACATTTGTGATTTCCATTTTCTGGTATATGTAGGAAACACATCCAAGGTGAAGATTGGGAAAAGCAACTACACTTTGCGTTGCCAGTGATAGTTGACTATAAGATACTGTACAGACTGATAAACTGCTTTCACAGGGGACTCTACACAGACTGCACTGATAAGCTGCTTTCACAGGGGGCTCTATACAGACTGATAAGCTGCTTTCACAGGGGGCTCTACACAGACTGATAAGCTGCTTTCACAGGTGGCTCTATACAGACTGCACTGATAAGCTGCTTTCACAGGGGGCTCTATACAGACTGCACTGATAAGCTGCTTTCACAGGGGGCTCTGTACAGACTGATAAGGTGCTTTCACAGGTGGCTCTATACAGACTGATAAGCTGCTTTCACAGGGGGCTCTATACAGACTGATAAGGTGCTTTCACAGGGGGGTCTATACAGACTGATAAGCTGCTTTCACAGGGGGCTCTATACAGACTGCACTGATAAGCTGCTTTCACAGGGGGCTCTATACAGACTGCACTGATAAGCTGCTTTCACAGGTGGCTCTATACAGACTGATAAGCTGCTTTCACATGTGGCTCTGTACAGACTGATAAGCTGCTTTCACAGGGGGCTCTATACAGACTGCACTGATAAGCTGCTTTCACAGGTGGCTCTGTACAGACTGATAAGCTGCTTTCACAGGGGGCTCTATACAGACTGCACTGATAAGCTGCTTTCACAGGGGGCTCTGTACAGACTGATAAGCTGCTTTCACAGGGGGCTCTATACAGACTGATAAGCTGCTTTCACAGGGGGCTCTATACAGACTGATAAGCTGCTTTCACAGGGGGCTCTATACAGACTGATAAGCTGCTTTCACAGGTGGCTCTATACAGACTGATAAGCTGCTTTCACAGGTGGCTCTATACTTCTTCTTCTGCGTTCGATTGAAGCTGGATGCGTCAGACTTGTAACCCGGCCGCCATGATGAAGCCCACGGTCTTCTCCAGGTCAGAACGGGCTCCCCAAAGCTGCTCCTGTAACTCCGCTCCCCCCGGCCAGGTTTTGTGTCGTAGAGCTGCGTGACTAGGACAGCGCAGTAGGACATGTTCAGGGGTCTGGGGTCCAGTGCCGCATGGACACTGGTCAGTGTAGGTGATCTTCAGGCGGTTAAGGTGGCTCAGCAGTCTGCAGTGGCCGGTCCTCAGTCTGAAGAGGATTGTCTGCTGGTGCCTTTGGAGCTGGTGGATCTATACAAACTGATAAGCTGCTTTCACAGGTGGCTCTATACAAACTGATAAGCTGCTTTCACAGGTGGCTCTATACAAACTGATAAGCTGCTTTCACAGGTGGCTCTAAAGGCCAAGCAAGCTGCATAGTGTGTAAACAGAATGTTGATGTCACCGACATGGGCAGAAGTCTTGTCATGTAAGTTGATATTATATCATAAACTGTATTGAAAGTTACTAGCACACAGCCCAGGAAAGTTACCAGAAAAATCCTTTTTTTTTTCTTTCAAAAAATCTGTGGGAATCCTGTATTGTTGCCATTTCTGCCATGTTTCAGAACATGGGGAAACCTCTGCAGCTTTCTCTTCTCATTGCATCGGTGATGGTAGTGTCATTTACCGACCATGCCTGCTTGTATTGTGTTGTTTAGAGACCATTCCTGCCTTCTTCACGCAGAACATCCTGTGACCTTGGCGTTGCCTGTGTGCTGTTTCAGATGATAGAGAGGGCAGTGAAGAAGAAGACCCCGGTCAGAGTGCCCATCAGACCTGACAAACCTGCCGCTCTGCTGGACTCCCACTGCAAACAGTTCTTCTCTCTCCACTGACTGCTGGGGCAACAAGAGGGATATGTGGGACATTGATGGTGTGTGTGTGTGTGTGTGTGTGTGTCAAGAGACGGAGAGAGAGAGAGACTGAGAGTATGGAAGACAGAAATACCTGCTTCAGTTTGGTCTGAATAATGAAGAGCATACGTTTACAACAGAAAAGTGAAAATGAAACCTCAATTTATGTAAATATATGGCATGTATGTGTCTGATTTGAGACAGAGATGTATTTGAGAGAGTGGTTTAGTTGGGAGAATGATGTATTTGAGAGAGCGGTGTAGTTGGGAGAGTGATGTATTTGAGAGAGTGATGTATTTGAGAGAGTGGTGTATTTGAGAGAGTGATGTATTTGAGACAGAGATTTATTTGAGAGAGTGATGTATTTGGGAGAGTGATGTATTTGAGACAGTGGTGTAGCTGGGGAGGCTGAAGTTCAGTGTGAGGAAGAGATCTACCAGAAGTGTGGAGCACCAGTAACTGTCGTCCATCTTGTTGTGCAAACAGATTGCATAACACGTTCAAATAAACATTCTCAGCAATTTGGTTTGTGGTGTGAGTTGCTGTATATGGACATACTTCTTTATTTTAGAGAAAATAATTCTCTCCCTCTGTCTCTCTCTCTCTTCCACTCTCTCTCTTTCCCTCTCTCTCTCACTCTTTTTCTCCCTCTCTCTCTGTCTCTCTCTCTCTCTCTCTCCCACTTTTCTTCTCCCTACCTCTCCCCCCTCTCTCTCTCTCTCTCGTTCACCATCAGTCAAGGTGGCGAAGATGATATGAGTGAGCAGACATGCACACATGTATCTGCAAAGAATCGCATTTGTAAGAAAAATACAGTGTGTTCTTGAACATTCTTGGACATATCAATTTGTTTCTGATGTGTACATCTGTTCCTGATGGAAAGATTTGGGCGGTGGTATGACTGCAGATAGCATTCCATAAACCAAAGAAACTCTGGGTCCACAATGCAAAGCAATGAACAGGCCATGTACAGCTGAGGAAAGAAAGCTTATGTTGATCTCTTGCCCATGTCTGTCTTGTCACCCCTCCAATCCACTACCATTGGGCAATAAGTTAAACATGTAGATATGGGGAAAAAAGGTGGCTCAATGGATTTGCTGGGTCGGTAAGGTAAGGTAATGTTGCTTATAGCCCTGCCGACCGCAAAGGGCCATATCAGGGCTGTCACCACGTTAAAATCAACTCACAAGTCATGAACAAACAAACAAACATTTTCACACATCTCTTTAAAATACATCTTCTAAAAGCATACCAGAAACTTCCTTAAATCTTTCTTCTGTAAAATCCTAGATCAGATGAAAAATGTTGATCTCTTTCAGAAACTCAAAGATCACGTCGGGTGGGACATCTCTGAACAGGGTTTTCATGGAGTCTGCTGTAACGTTTTTATGTCTCACATTGTGCAAGTCCCAACAATCTAAAAGAATATGTTTCAACATGAGTGGAACATGACATGGAATACACCACAGAGCTTCTTCACCTTTTAAAAGATAAGAATGGGTATAAAATATGTAAAGGTGAAAATAGGTCAAGAGAAATGGGAGTCTCAAACGGGAAAATTCTTATCAGTATTGCCACAGCTTACATACAGAGGAATGATGGTCAATATCGCTATGATTAACATTGAGACCCTGGGTTACATCACCACAAGTTACAGTACATACAGAGGAATGATGGTCAATATCGCTATGATTAACATTGAGACCCTGGGTTACATCACCACAAGTTACAGTACATACAGAGGAATGATGGTCAATATCGCTATGATTAACATTGAGACCCTGCGTTACATCACCACAAGTTACAGTACATACAAAGGAATGATGGTCAATATCGCTATGATAAACATTGAGACCCTGCATTACATCACCACAAGTTACAGCAAAAGGCTGGTCCGTTTCGCCCTAGTTTACAAAGAAATGATCGTTATCACCACAGTGTATTGACAATGGCAGGCAGATGATGGTCATCATTACCACAGTTTACAGACAGATGATGGTCATCATTACCACAGTTTACAGACAGATGATGGTCATCATTACCACAGTTTACAGACAGATGATGGTCATCATTACCACAGTTTACAGACAGATGGTGGTCATTACCACAGTTTACGGACAGATGGTGGTCATCATTACCACAGTTTACAGACAGATGGTGGTCATCATTACCACAGTTTACAGACAGATGATGGTCATCATTACCACAGTTCACAGACAGATGATGGTCATCATTACCACAGTTTGCAGACAAATGGTGGTCATCATTACCACAGTTTACAGACAGATAATGGTCATTACCACAGTTTACAGACAGATGGTGGTCATCATTACCACAGTTTACGGACAGATGGTGGTCATCATTACCACAGTTTACAGACAGATGGTGGTCATCATTACCACAGTTTACAGACAGATGATGGTCATCATTACCACAGTTTACAGACAGATGATGGTCATCATTACCACAGTTTACAGACAGATGGTGGTCATCATTACCACAGTTTACAGACAGATCCGTGGTCATCATTACCACAGTTTACAGACAGATGATGGTCATCATTACCACAGTTTACAGACAGATGATGGTCATCATTACCACAGTTTACAGACAGATGGTGGTCATCATTACCACAGTTTACAGACAGATGATGGTCATCATTACCACAGTTTACAGACAGATGATGGTCATCATTACCACAGTTTACAGACAGATGATGGTCATCATTACCACAGTTTACAGACAGATGGTGGTCATCATTACCACAGTTTACAGACAGATGATGGTCATCATTACAACAGTTTACAGACAGATGATGGTCATCATTACCACAGTTTACAGACAGATGGTGGTCATCATAACCACAGTTTACAGACAGATGGTGGTTGGAATAGCTCAGTTGGTAGAGCGCCGGACTCATAATCTTGGTGATCCTGGGGTTGCGGGTTCAAACCTCCGCCGGGGCGTTTCGGTACAGGGGGATTTTTCCCTCGGAGTTAACATTGGTTCTGATTCCATTTCCCATACAGTCCTTCGAATGAGACTATAAACCAAGGTTCCGTGTGTGAACGCACGCATAACATCTTGCACACACGTCAAATCCCATCACCAACTTTTGGAAAAGAAGGCCAGTTTTGCCGTTGGTATGGATGACACGTTACACATAGCATGCACCCTGCATGAGAAATGGAAAGAATGAAGGAAGTAAGGAAAATGAGTGAACGATATTTACTGGATGACACGGGAAACGACTAAATGAAGCGCCGGCTGGCAGCTCTTCAGTCAGCACCACCCAGGTAGGCAGCCCGTTGTGTAAACGAGTGTTGATTGTAAAGTGCTTAGAGCTTGGTCTCTAGCCGAGAATAGGCGCGATATAAGTATTCATTATTATTATTTATTATTATCATCATAATTCACAGAGATATGACGGTTATCACCACCACAGTTTACAGAGAGATTATGGTAGTAATCACCACAGTTTACAGAGGGGTGACAGTCATCATCACCACAGTTTACAGAGAGGTGACGATCATTGTCTCTACAATTTACAGATGACAGTCATCATCACAGTTTACAGAGAGATGTTGGACATCATTTTCCTAACAAATCTTAAATAAATGTTAGCGAACCGCCCAGAGAACGTGGACAAACAAGTCACAAGACAATACACAACGCGTTTCGACCTCTTAGGTCTTCGTCAGGTGATGTATAAACGAATAAAACAACGAAAATTCACTTAGCTTTGATCGCTTGAGATCGCTTTGGATTCAGCGCAAGGAAGAAGGCGTTGAATCCAAAGCGATCTGAAGCAATCAAAGCTAAGTGAATTTTCGTTGTTTTATTCGTTTATACATCACCTGACGAAGACCTAAGAGGTCGAAACGCGTCGTGTTTTGTCTTGTGACTCGTTTGTCCACGTTCTCTGGGCGGTTCGCTAACATTTATTTAAGATTTGTTTAGATTTCCGCCTGCAGTCGTCTGCTTTGCAACTAGATCATTTTCCTAGTTTACTGAGACACGATTGTCACCACCACCACGGTTGGCAGAGATATAATGGTCAGCCTTACTCCTTTACACAATAATCATCGTATCCGGCTGTTACAACACAAAAGTGTACAAACGAATATAATGAATGAAAGTGAAGCTTCAGAAAGGATACATTTCACATCATGAGGGCGTGGACACGGGGACGATATGCCTGTGGGATCACTGTACTTCACATCATGAGGGCGTGGAAACGGGACGATATGCCTGTGGGATCACTGTACTTCACATCATGAGGGCGTGGAAACGGGACGATATGCCTGTGGGATCACTGTGCTTCACATCATGAGGGCGTGGAAAGAGGGACGATATGCCTGTGGGATCACTGTGAGGCGATATGCCTGTGGGATCACTGTGAGGCGATATGCCTGTGGGATCACTGTGAGTGTCTGAGGGCCAAGATGAGCAGAGGAGAAGAGGTACGGAGCAAAAAGGGGGAGGGGAGGCGGGGGTGGGTGGGGGGGGGGGGAGTTCTGGTGCATGTATATGTATGACACGAAGAGAGTTTGAGATTCTTTTATTTACACATTTGTTGGTACAGTATAGACCGGATGTATGAAACACCGGATGTATGAAAGTCTGGATGTATGAAAGGGCAGGCAGGGTCCCGGCAGAAGCTACTCTTTGTTATTACTTAGAATTTTCCGGTTGTATGAAAATCGGATGTATAAAAGTCCGGTTGTATGAAAGCAAATCTCTGGTCCCGAGCAGCACAAATGCGTTGTTGCAAGACCGGTTGTAAGAAAACGAAAGTAGACCCAAGTCACCAAAGTGTGGTAAGAGTAATTTCCCTTCCATAGCAACTCAAACTTGCAAAATGACGGACCCGCACCGCAAAGCGAAAGTTACAGGCAAACGTAGAGTGTTGACATTGTCTGAGCACCTTAAAATCATAAAGGCAGTAGAGGACAGTCCACACAAATCCCGAACACAGATGGCCATTGATTTAGCTGTCCCCCCGCCAACGCTGTCGAACATCATGAAAGACAAGAACAAATATCTTGCTCAGGTAAGAAGCGGCGATATTGTGACGACGAGCAAGCGGGCACGGAGCTCTCAGCTGCCGTCTGTGGACAAAGCGCTGCTGGACTGGTTTACGTCATGCAGGTGGGCTATTCTTATTTTTTCCTTATGAATTTTTATTTGTTGATTGATTTGAAACTGTATGTTGATACTGTCCGCGCTCTAAAAGTGGGTATCAGTGTGTCACAGTGTGTGTATGTGTGTGCACATACGCACGTGTCAGTGTGTGTACGTGTGCGCGCATGCGTGCGTGCTAGTGTGTGTGTGTGTGTGTGTGTGTGTGGTGTGTGTGTGTGTGTGTGTGTGTGTGTGTCTGTCTGCCTGTCTATCTTCCTGTCTCGGTGCCCGTGTCCCTGTCTGTCTGTTTGCTGGTCTGTCTGTCTGTCTGTCTGTCTTCTTGTACTTTGTGCCTCAGTGCCTGATTGTCTGCTAGCCTAAAAACTTATGGAGGTGGCCGGGGGAGGGGCATCAAGTTATGGGCGTTCAATATCCAGTTCTACATTCTATACTACCTGTGCGGCTGAATTCCGCTTCTAGCCCTTCCCCCCTCCCCGTCCCCCCCCCTCCCCCCTCCAACCCTCGATCTTGTCGTAGCGTCCTCCTCCCCTTCTGACGCCAGTATGCATTATGTGCCTCTGTGTGTGTTTGTGTGTGTGTGTGTATGTGCGCGCATGATGTGTGTGTGTGTGTGCTTGTGTGCATGCATGTGTGTGTGGGTGTGGGGGTGTGTATGTGTGTGCGTGCGTGCGCGAGGGCGTGTGGGGGGCGTGAGCGTAGATGCATGCGTGGGTTCCTGCTGTCGCTCGAGTACTGGCTGCTTCAATGTGATATGACATATGTGATACTTGAACACACATTGTGATACATGTACATACTTTATAATATACACCTGTGTGCGTGTGTGTGTGTGTGCATATGTGTGTGTGTGCGTGTCAGTGTGTGTGCGTGAGCGCATCAGTGTGTGTATGTGTGTGTGTGGAAGGGGGAGGGGGGGAGGAAGTGGTGGGGGTGCAGCAGTTGGGTGTGTGTATGCGTGTGTGTGTGTGTGTGTGTGTGTGTGTGTGTGTGTGTGTGTGTGTGTGCGTGTGTCTGTGTGCGTGTGTGATGGCACGATATCCTTAAAAAATATATATTGCATGAGTATTTGTATGGAATATGTATCCACCTGTTTATTTCATGATTTTTATAGAGAATGTCTTTTTAGAATGTTTTACTTCATTTACTGACCAACCACACATGAGTTTTCCGCATGGAAGTGTATTAAAAAATTTGAATTTGAATTGGCTGTCAAGAAATGAAACAATGAGTGCATAATTCCACTACTGATTTCTTTTTCAAAAATGTAATTCAACTTTTTTTTAATTTCCACATTCAGGTTAAGCAACGTTCCCCTTGACGGCTTGATCATCCGCTCCAAAGCCGAGGAGTTGGCTGCATCGATGGGAGAAAGCAATTGGACATGCACAAACTCCTGGCTGCAGCGTTAGAAGACTCGACATGGCCTTGTCTTCAAAAAGATGCATGGCGAGAGGGCTTCCGTCGACAAGAAGTCAACAGACGCTTGGGTCGAAGACATTTTGCGCCCAACGCTAGACAGATACAAGGCCGACAACGTCTACAACGTGGACGAGACAGGTCTGTTTTGGAAACTTCTTCCTGACAGAACATTTGCCTTCAGAGGGGAGACTTGCACCGGAGGGAAGAAATCGCGCGAGAGAGTGACAATCACGTTTTGTTGCAACATGACCGGAACAGACAAGCGTCAGCCAATCTTTGTTGGCAAATGCGCGAATCCGAGATGCTTCAAACACGTCAAGAAAGATTTGCCTGTGCAATATGACAGCAACGCATCTGCTTGGATGACAAAAGAAATATTCAAACCTGGCTCATTCAGTTTGACAGAGACATGGAAAGGCAAAATAGGAAGGTCCTACTCGTGATGGACAACTGTTCCAGTCACAAATTGCCTGATCTCCGTGCAGTCGAGGTACTGTTCCTTCCGCCAAATGCGACATCGAAACTCCAGCCCCTTGATGCGGGCATCATTCAGAATTTCAAAGTGAAGTACAGGGGGTCCATGTGTTTGAACCTTCTTGCCTGCATTGAGGGCGGAGGAGGTACCTACCAGCCAACTCTTCTTGATGCCATACACATGACGACGCAGTCGTGGGAAAAGGTCACTACAGACACCATTGCCCACTGCTTTCGCAACGCTGGCTTCCGTCATTCCTCAGATGACCAGACAACTTGACTTGACTTGACTTGATCCCTTAGACGTCGGTCCGTGGGGGCACCCTGAAGCAGTGACAACCATCCTTCTCCATTCCTCTCTGTTCTCTGCCCTCCGTAATGTATTTCTCAGCCGCAGGCCTGTCCACTCCGTGATGTTATCCTCCATCTTTTCCTTTGTCGACCTCTTCGCCTTTGTCCTGGTACTGTGCCCTGCATGATTGTCTTGGCAAGGCCCTGTTGATCGTATGATGTGTCCATACCATTTCAATTTGCGTCTTTTTACTGAGGTTAGGAGATCGACATATGGACCAATTTCATTCTCGATGCGCTTTTTAACTTCCACATTGCTGATGTGATCTCTGTATGAGATGCCAAGGAGTCGTCTGAAGCACCTCATTTCCATTGTTTGGATCTTTTTCTCAAGGTTGATTTCAACGTCCATGACTCACAAGCATATAAGAATATCGCCATGACTAAGGATCGCATCAGTCTAATCTTTGAGCTGATGGAGATGTTTTTGTTTCTCCAAAGAGGCGTTAGCTTAGATAGCGTGGCTGTGGTCTGAGCGACTCTTGAGATGATTTCAGGTCTTGATCCTTCATCTGAGATTGTTGCCCCCAAGTACTTAAATGTGTTGACTGGCTCAAGCTTTCTGCTGTTGATGGTTATGTCTTGGGTAAAGCCGATTGGGTTGTTAGTCATGACCTTTGTCTTTTCCGCACTTATTTCCATACCATAATCAGCCGAGGTGTTGTTGAGTCTGTTGATCAGGTGCACTAGCTCTTGTTCGTTTCCAGCTAGTCCATCTATGTCGTCGGCAAAACGGAGGTTGGTGATGGTTCTCCCTCCAATATTTACGGTTCCTTCATGGTCTTCTAGCGCATCGGTCATAATTCTTTCAAGGAAGACATTGAAAAGAGCCGCTCCTTTCTCGCCTGTTTCAGGAGTGGAACGTCCCCCCATCTGATTACTTCACTGTTGATGAGGATGTGCTCACCGAGGATCCAACAGCCGCACCGGATGTAGCAGCAGAACCGTGCACTTCCAGAATCCAGATTCCGATGCATCTTCAGAGGAAGAAGACGAAGAAATGCCCCAGGTGTCATCAAGAGAGGCTATGGCGTCCGCAACGGTCATTAGCAACTTTTGTATGCTGACAGGAAAGACGGAAATAATCAAGTGCTTCAATGGGTTCAATGAGATTCTCTTACGCAACATTGAGGATTCAAAAAACAGACACGTGTTTCAGACTTTTTTGAAAGAGACAGAGGCATTGGAGGAGAGGGAGGAGGAAGTGGCCTGGGAGAAGAGGGAGGAGGAAGTGGTGTGGGAGGAAGGGGAGGAGGAAGTGACCTGGGAGGAGAGGGAGGAGGAAGTGGTGTGGGAGGAAGGGGAGGAGGAAGTGGCCTGGGAGGAGAGGGAGGAGGAAGTGGCGTGAGTGGAAGGGGAGGGGGGAAGTGGCGTGGAAAGAGAGGAGACGAGACAGAGTGGGAAACAGACAGGAGAAAGAGGGACTTGGGATGACTTTGGAAAGCAAACACGGGTGTCAGACTTTTTTGAAAGAGACAGTGGCATAGGAGGAGAGGGAGAAGGGAGTTGCGTGGGAGGAGAGTGGACAAGAGAGAGGGGAAAGGAGAGTGGAGAAAGAGGGACTTGGGATGAGACGGGAGACATAGGGGGAGGAGAAAGGAGAGAGAGGAGTTTGGAAGGACATGGGAAAGCGAAGGGAGAGAGAGGGACTTGGGATGAGACGGGATACATAGGGGGGAGGAGAAGGAGAGAGAGGAGTTTGGAAGGACATGGGAAAGCGAAGGGAGAGAGAGGGACTTGGGAAGAGAGGAGAGGAAGGGGGTAAGAGAGGGAGGAGACAGGGGCAGTTGTAGCGGAGAGAAAAGAAAATGGGAAGACGGGGAAGAAGGAGAAGTAAAATTTTGTGGTGCACACGAGGGGCAGCCTCTAGCCTTTCATCCCACTAATGTGGAATGGAGGGTTCGCCAGTGTGCAAGATTGGGCCTTTCGGGCCCATTGTTTTTGCCCGAACGGTGTCCAACCCAAGATCTTGGGGTCCCTTCGGAGTTAAACCACATTGTAGGGGATGGAAACTGCCTGCATCGTGCCATAAGCCTTGATTTATGTGGTAGCCAGGCCCAGCACATGGTTGTCCGAGAAAAAATAATCGACATGATGTGCAGGAATCACCAGGCTTTCTCTGCATACGTGGATGGAGATTTAGGTGATTATCTCGCTCTCCGACCCGTTCATGGGGGTCGGATGTAGAGATATTGGCGGCTGCCACCCTCCTTCAAACCACCATTGTGGTGTACACAGCCACTTCCGAATGCTCGCGGAGATGGCTGCCAACCCACCCTTTTCCCGATAAATGGGGTAGACAGGTCCGAGGAGAACATTTACCTCCGAATGTTTGTGGCCATTTTGAGCGGGTGGTGTCCACAAAGGTAATCTAAATGAGGATGCCCTGAAAACTTCCCCACCAACTGATTTTTATCCAGATTCTATAGCTGTCAATGAGTTGTTCTGCTTAATTTGTTTGTCCATTCAATCATTTTTTTAACCTGTTATAAATTCGTCACGCAGACCCATAACAGCCCAGAAGGCATTTTTGTTACATTTATAACCAGAGACATTGGTCATGGATGTGAATCAGTTGTTATCTTTTTATGTTGTATTTTATGTTGTTGTATTTTATGTTGTTGTATTTTATGTTCTTGTTGTTGTTGTTGTTGTTGATTTTATCCATTAAACTGATTTTATGTTTAACTCCATTAATAATTTGTTTTGTTTGTCTATTCAGTCATTTTAACCTGTTATAAATTTGTCATGACTGAAGAGCCATAATAGCTCAGGAAGGCATTTTTGTACAATTAGAACCAGAGGCTTTGGTCGTGGGTGTGACTCAGTTGTTTTTTTTTATGTTGTTGTTGTTGTTGTTTTTATCCATTAAACTGGTTTTAAGTTTAACTCACTTTCTTGTATTCAGTGTGCGCGTGTGTGTGTGTTATAAATGTGTGCGTTTTGGAGAGAGAGAAAGAGAGAGAGAGAGCGAGAGAGAGAACTCAGAAAATTAATTTTATTTGCTACGCCAACGGTCCTTACAAAGCTTCCACGACCAAAAACATCGTCAAAAGCGCAAAAGGGTTGTGGAGGGAACACACACAATACAGTTGTGCCACACACAAACACATACACACACGTGCGCGCGAGCCCACGCACGTACGCACACACATGGGGGGCCGATAGCTCAGTTGGTAGAGCGCCGGACTCGTGATCCTGGGGTTACGGGTTCGAATTTCGGCAGAGGGGGATTTTTCCCTCGGAGTTAACATTGGTTCTGACTCCATCCCCCATATAGTCGTTCGGATGGGACTATAAACCGAGGTCTAGTCTGTGTCACATGCACTAAAGATCATACACGGACTCTAAAGATCCGATGCTCATGTCCTAAGACGGGTGAGTACCGGCTACACGAAAATACACAATGCATGCAACCTATGTGCTTCGCCACTAGTATTGGAAGAAGAAGAAGACACACACGCATACACAGAGAGAGGGAGGGGAGGGGGGGGGGGCGGAGAGTGCACGGCACATGCAAAGCAGAACAGTTCCTTACACAAACAGTTGCTCTTTCTACCAGTTGTCCTGATTGTGTGTATGAAAGTACATGTACTTTTCCACTTGTTATTCACAAACCTTTTCTTCTAACTAGGATATGTATCAAAACATTTAAACATAAAAAAAAACAACAAATAAATACAAAATGATATGAAAATAACCTACTTTTATCAAGTAAAAGACGCGTGGCCGGATGTATGAAAGTCGATCCTCAATATTTTCATACATCCGGTTAACCGGATTTAGTAAAGACCGGATGTATGAAAGACAAAATGTGGGTCCCTACGACTTTCTTACATCCGGTCTCGGCTGTAAAAGACGCGTGGCCGGATGTATGAAAGTCGATCCTCAATATTTTCATACATCCGGTTAACCGGATTTAGTAAAGACCGGATGTATGAAAGACAAAATGTGGGTCCCGACGACTTTCTTACATCCGGTCTCGGCTGTATTACACAGGCAGATGAAAAAAAATGGGAGGGGGGCGGGGGTAATTGTGAGTTCAATCAACTTAACGAGTAGGTGCGTATGTGCGAGGGGACTGGGAAGGGGGGGATGGGGGAAGTGACGGGTAAGAGAATAGGGAGAGGCCTTTAAACCAATAATGATAGCATAAAGGAATAGGGAACCGATTGTAGAGGAGCGGCGGGGGGGGGGGGGGGGGGGGGTCAATCTATCGAATATATATATTAGACAGAGGGTCTCTCTCTCTCTCTCTCTCTCTCTCTCTCTCTCTCTTACACACATGCACGCACTCACACACACATTCAGAGAGAAAGTGGTATTGCATGTGAAAAATGATCTTATGATCTGTTCTTTTGTTTGTGCAGAATATTAACACAAGGCAAGTAAAATGTATTAAAAGCTTTGACAGGATTACATTCAAATTTATGGAATTGATTGGTATTCAAATAACACAGACTGCCTCTCAACAAAAACTGTTCGGTCTAAATCAAAACAAGGCACAAGGACCTGATGAAATTCTCACCTAAAGTGTCGAAAAGAACTTAATGCATATCTGAGAGTACCAGTTTGTACCTTATTCAATGAGTCAGGAAAGATAAAAACTAACTATGGGGTGGAAACAGTTTTCAGTTGTAGCAATATCTAAGAAGACATTTAAATCTGATCCCTGGTCAAACCGCCGAGTAAGTCTGACATGTGTTATATGTAACGTTTTGGAAGGTTTGTGGTGATGGGTTATATTGTGACAGGTGATAATTTGTATTCCCAATGTCAACATGGTAAACATCGTGCATGTGTCTCTCAGCAACTGGAGTTTAGAGAAGACCTTACAGACCTTACGAACACAGATGATCCTATAGACATCATCTCTATTTTGTTTATAAAGCTTTTGATGGCGTGTCTCATTAAATATTGCTATGGGAATTATGAATGCACAGTATTCTGGGACAAGGTGTGCAAATGGACAGAGAATGGGGTCGGGGATTTTTCTTATAGATGAGGGGCAGATAGCAAGGGTGGACGACGAGCATTCTGATAATGCATGTGAGTTGAATGGTAGTATGTTTGGCGGTCGGTTGAAAGTGACGGTCGGCAACGGTCGGCAATACCCATAGCATTAATACAAGAGAGATCTGCGAAGATCCCTTTCTTCTATTAAGAAAGGGTGAAAACCGTAGTCGCACCATCTCGCCACGTTAATGTGGGTGTTTCCTCAGGGGGACATGGGGCAGGTTGGACGCAACCTCTGTTGTGACTAACGCGGCACGGGAGCGGACGACTGGCGCTATATTAAAACTAGATCTCGGCCTTTCCAATCAAGGAAAGCCGCAGGCTAGACCAGTCCAGATGGAGGAGTAAGGCCCCCACCGAGAAAGGAAGGAACTCTGTGCAGGCCCACCGGCGCGTGGACACGCCCTGACACTGCTCCAAGCCTTACCCCAGCCATGGGATAAATGGCAAGAGCCGAAGTCGGATGTGCTGGTCCTGACTTGTCAGGGGCGTAAAGGCAGCACAACGCATCCCCGCTCACATGACAGACAACCTTGGAGAATCTCGATATGGTGCTCGACCGTTGAGGACCCGCCAGGGTGGAAGAGTGCCGGGCCCTGTGCCTCAAAGGGGCCCAACCAAAGCTACTGGTGGTCCCCGTGCCCCGTTTCGTACCAACCGATGAGGGAGAAACTCTACGGATCTCTGGAGGACCTCCGCCGGACGGCAGCCTTCATCAGTGCATCTGGGTTCCTGTCTGAGCGAACGAAGAAGAAGAAGAAAGATACAAGAGAGAGAGAGAGAGGGAGAGCTAGAGAGAGAGAGAGAGAAAGGCACAATGAACGGAGACTGAAGAAAGAAAAAAGCACCTTCTATGATGACTGCGGCGCTTGGGTTAAAACCAACACGGCCAAATACTACTACCTTGTCAAGTCAGACAGTGCAGAGATGGAAAAGGTGTTCATGAACAAAGGTGTGTACTGTCGAGAGGTTCGCCAGATTGGAAAGAGAGTTCATGTTCCCATCAGCCCCAACCTGATGCCAGCAACATACTAGTTATGTCCCGGTACTATTCCACCTTGAAGTCTGATTCAGAATACCGCAGGCGGATATCCTGGATAGAGTCAGGACCACAGAGAATTGTCACCCCACAAGAAAATCGACTGCCCTTGTTGAATACAAAGGGTACTGGAAGGGGTTAACCATGCCACATGGGAACAGCAAAACAGCTCAACATAATGAATGGTATGTCAGGACCTGCGAGGAAACCATGACAAAAATCAAAGACTTACGCTATCTACCCACAACGACCATTTACAACAAACTGCTTTTAGAAGAGGGAGATGAGTTTGACAAACCTAGAAACAAACAGCAGATAAAATATAAACAGCGGGCAGAAAAAACAAAAGAGGGCCAACTTGGGAAACAAGGTTCAAACTTGGCAGACCAAGTTCTGCAGGTCGCTGATCTGGTTAACACTCATGGGATTTTGTAAGAAACATAAACTTTCAAGTCATCAATAACTCAATGTCCCCTCCATCATCTTGTTTTTGGATGAGCAGCTGGCTGACATACGGGAACTTTGCTCTGGGTCGAGAGTTGTCTTGGGCATAGATAAGACATACAATCTTGGGGAGCTGCTGGCGACGGCGATGAATTATAAGCACACGGGACTCCTTCGTCGAAATGTCAATGAGTCACCGATCATTATCGGCCCGATCTTTTTGCATGCCCATTCGACTTTTGAAGCGTTTTATCATTTTTTTTTTCCACCCTAGCGGCAAAGATTGGACATTTCCCAACAACGCCGATGGTGTTTGGATCTGACGATGAAAGTCAATCACAAGAGCAATTCAGTGTGATTTTCCAAACTCCAGCCTGGCATTGTGCACACTCCATCTGAAGAAAAATGTTGCCAGACACTTGAAGGACAAAGTTGGCGTTGCTTCCAGACAGAGGAACCTGCTGATGAACCAACTCTTTGGAGCTGAAGGGCTATCAAACTCATCGGACGAGGTCACGTTTGATGTGAGATTGGAAACCTGACAACGATGTGGCCTGAACAAGACACGCGCTATCTCAACAGGATAGCGCAACAAATCCTTGACCAGTCCTAAAGCTCCACTGGAATGGCAGCTACAAGACACGCAGTGGACCAACAACAATGCAGAGTCTCTCAACCATACGCTAAAGCACATGGTTGAGTGGAAAACGAGAGAGCTCCCTGAGCTGATCAATAAGCTGAGAACACTGGCCAAGGCTCAACAAATGGAAGTAGCACGCGCTATCATTGGCCGTGGCGAGTTTCAACTGGCTCCACACAACGCTCAAACAGCTGCAAGGACACGTTTGGGTAGCCATGACAGAAGTGCAGAAAACCAAACACATTGCCCAAACTAAGACAAGCTGTCAGGCCCCTGGTTGTGTACAGAGCAGCTCATCATGCTTCCATGTCACCGGAACACCTACAAAAGGAAAGAAACCCGGCCAGAGGAAACGAAAAAGAGCAGAAAAAGACAACCACAGCAAAAAGGATCAAACTGGAAAATGAGTAGTGACCCCTGACCCGTGCCGAAGACCCTTATCCTTGATGCTTAGTCTTTTGGTTACATACATTAACAAACTTTATTGTCATACCTGGACTGATAGGACATGGTCGGGTTGACCTTTTCTTTTTTGACTGAAGATGCTGCATGTTGTTTGAAGGCACTTTATAATCTGAAATGACATGAATGTTTTTTTCGTATAGCTATTGTCAAGGTCTGTATGATTGATTGATGCTAAAACTTTTGGTTACATGTATTTACAAACAATGGGGTTTACCTTTTCTTTATTGAATGAAGATGTTGCATGTTATTTAAAGTTACATTGAAGACCACGGTGTTTGTTTTACATGTATTACTCTCCCTCACACACACACACACACACACACACACACACACACATACACACGATAGCTTGATGCTGACAACAATAATGTTAATAAAATTTCATTCTTGAGTAAAGATGACATGACTTTTTATTTTTTGATCAAAGAAGAAGGCACTTTGTATTGTAATAAAAGATAGAAACTTGGTGGGAAATGGTAGGAAATGTCATAAAAGTCTTTTGGTGACATTATTTCTCAAAAAATGCACACACACACACACACACACACACACACACACACACACACACACACACACACACACCACACACACACACACACACACTTGTGAACAGACACTGCTTGTCTCCGATCCTCGCCGACCGTCACTTTCAACCGACCCATGTTTGGTCCAGTTCATTTCCTTATGTTTATCAGCAATAACACTGAAAACGTTCACAGCTGTTGTGTATTTATACTGACGACATAACGATTTTCAATATTTCTGCAAAAACGATTACCTTAGAGAGAGAGAGAGAGAGAGAGGAGAGAGAGAGAGAGAGAGAGAGAGAGAGAGAGAGAGGAGAGAGAGAGAGAGAGAGAGCAAGCACTGTTGTCACCGTAGTTCTGTACGTCAAAATGTAAAGTAATGCAAATGTGAAAAACAACCTAAAATTTACATAAACCACGACATATTCGGAAGGGAGGGAGTATAAATACCAGCCAGTGTGAGAAAGGAAAGAATTAGGTCACTGTGACCTTTGACACAAGTCTCTCCTTTGATACCCACACTCGGAGAGCCATAGATGTAACAAACAAGATGATAGGAGTAAATCAAACTATACCCACACTCGGGAGCCATAGATGTAACAAACAAGATGATAGGAATAATCAAAAGAACTTTTTCCTTTTCAAATAAGCATTTTCATGTTTGTGTAACCGTTGAAAAGACCTGACTTTGAATATGATGCCATTTGGGATCCTTAATCAAAACATCAATTAAGAACGCCAGAGAGGATTCATTGGAGAGCAACTTGTTTGTTACTAATTGTGCGCTATTTTAGACTGCCATGACAGGTTATGAAATTTCAGTTTACTTTTTTTTTTTTCAAGTACAGATGTTTTAGAGAGGCTTTCCAGCAAAATTACTTTTATGATATTGAATGAAGTGAATGATTTAAAACTTCACGAGCTTCATATTTTTTTGACTCCTAATACAAGGAATCGGAACAAGTTATTTTCAAAGCACTGTTACACTAACACGTGGAAACACAAGTTCAGTTTTGAAAAATGTGAATATTGAAATATGCTATCTGTTACATAAAGTATGAACTAAAACAGTTGAGCACTTTCAAATAAAGATTTCATGGACCTGGATAACAATAAAAACAGAGACTGCTTTGGCACCGAGTGTACCACAAAAAAAAAAGCCACAAAGACGGCCTACAACACTGAGCAACAGTTATGTCTTTTTTTATGAGCTAGAAACGTCCTTACACACACACACACACACACACACACACACACATACACACACACACACACACACACACACACACACACACACACACACACGCAGAGGATAGCTATTTTAACACAGAAAAGTAATGCAATTGTCCTCATTGAAAGATATTGCTTAAGTGATTTGTTTGTCGCGCAATGTCACACAACGGTTGTAATCATCATGATAAGTATCAATAGTATTCTTTGTTTGCTGTGCTTGTCGGTGGCCACAAGGTAGTGCGCATAATCTCCTGACGAGACACAAGTTCATGCGCATAGTGTCAGCCATGTGTCGCGGTCAAATTCGTTGCTCAGTCAAATTCGTTGCTGGTATACCAGCTTAGGTTGCTGGTATACGACCTTAGCCAAGAATGACATCATAACGTGTAGTTGCTAATGGCAACGGCAAAACTCCACAGTTTAAGACAACCACTACTACTACTACTACTACTACTACTACTACTAGTAGTAGTAGTAGTAGTAGTAGAATATTGTTGGTCATTGTGCCAAATCAGTAGTGGCAATGAATTTGACCAGGCAATGAATTTGACTGATACTGCGGTCAAATTCGTTGTTCCAGTCAAATTCGTTGCCGTGCAATATCCTCACCACTCCTGCTGCCACTACTGTTACTACTACTACTACTACTACCAGAAATATTGTTGGTCATTGTGCCGGATCAGGAGTGGTCATAATATTGCACGGCAACGAATTTAACTGGAGCAACGAATTTGACCGCGCAGTATCAGTCAAATTCATTGCCTGGTCAAATTCATTGCCACTACTGATTTGGCACAATGACCAACAATATTTCTGGTAGTAGTAGTAGTAGTAGTAGTAGTAGTAGTAGCAGCAGGAGTGGTCAGGATATTGCACGGCAACGGATTTGACCGGAGCAACGAATTTGACTGCGACCGTCGCGGTCAAATTCGTTGCTCCAGTCAAATTCGTTGCCGTGCAATATTATGACCACTCCTGATCCGGCACAATGACCAACAATACTTCTGGTAGTAGTAGTAGTAGTAGTAGCAGTAGTAGTAGTAGTAGTAACAGTAGTAGCAGCAGGAGTGGTGAGGATATTGCACGGCAACGAATTTGACTGGAACAACGAATTTGACCGCAGTATCAGTCAAATTCATTGCCTGGTCAAATTCAATGCCAATACTGCCAAAAAATCGTGTAGTAGTAGTGGTTGTCTTAAACTGTGGAGTTTTGCCGTTACCATTAGCAACTATACGTTATGACGTCATTCTTGGCTAAGGTCGTATACCAGCAACCTTTGCTGTATACCAGCAACGAATTTGACTGGAGCAACGAATTTGACCGCGACACAGCCTCTCGAAATCGAAACAAAGGCAACACGAAAAAAACAGATCACATGATTCGAGTCACATGATTCTAAAAATAGCTGCGGTATGTTCGAGCGTCGACTTTTTTTGGTCAAAGAGATAACGAACTGTCACGCTCAAAGTCCCCATCCGTGTTTGACAGCGTTGACAGGTGAAAGAACAGCAGATGTTTACGCCGGTAACTTCGTTCGAACATTATGTCGTCCAAGGACCTCGAAAGACGGCCGATACTTCATCGAAACGTCAGACGAAGTCGAAGACCCGTACGTTTATCAACCCAATCTTCACGCTCTTTTCAACCTCCATCGCCGACGACGACGACAACCGTCACCACACTCACCACCACCAGCCGCCCCCATGTGTTTAGGACACGAGCAGCCTGCGGAGCAATACTTCTGTCGCTGATTTTCGAGCGCACAGCGTTTTACGGGCTGTCAGGCAATCTGGTCTTGTTCCTGAACAAGAAACCCCTGTTATGGCAGTCGTACAATGCCATCAACGCTTCCCTCTACTTTTTCGGCGTGTGTTTCGTCATGAGTCTGCTCGGAGGCTGGCTCGCCGATGCTTTTCTCGGCCGGTTCAAAGCTATACTGGTGTCGTTCGTGATTTATATCGGGGGGTACCTGTTGATGCCTTTGTTGTCGGCGGATGACGAAAAAGCCAGTCCATTGCTGGGTGTGTGCTGGTCTAACGGCACCAACAACGACAGCAGCCATAGAACGCCTGACGACAATGATGATGCCAGTCCTAATGCCTTTGACGAGAACTGTTCTTGGTTGATCTTTCCGGCTCTGACGGTGATCGCTATCGGCACTGGATTTGTCAAGGCCAGCATAGCGCCATTTGGCAGCGACCAGGTCAGTGGGGTGGGGACAAGGTCAAGGTCAGCGTGTCAGTGAGATAGGTTGATGATACGACTGGGTATTGATTGTCTCCTGTTACGTGGCCAGTTGCCCGGACTTGTTTCATGGAGATGCTAGATTTTCTGTTGACTATAGGATGCGTAATGTAGTCTCGGTTTTTCAGTCCCATGTCAAGGCTCACTTTGATGCTGGTAGTGGACATAGAGTGTGCGCGCACATTTAGTCTCTCTCTGTCTCTCTTTCTCTCATGCACACACACACACTATGCTCTCTCATACACATACTCTCTCTCTCTCTCTCTCTCTCTCTCTCTCTCTCTCTCTCTCTCTCTCTCACACACACACACACACCATAGGCCAACAGGTAGAGTATCAAGCAGAGGGAGTGTAAAACAGGGGGGGGGGGTATAGAGGAGTGTAAAACGGGGAGCATAGAGGAGTGTAAAACAGGGGGAGTATAAAGGAGTGTAAAACAGGGGGGTATAGAGGAGTGTAAAACAGGGGGGTATAGAGGAGTGTAAAACGGGGAGTATAGAGGAGTGTAAAACAGGGGGAGTATAGGGAAGGAGTATGAAACGGGGAATCTGTCAACAGGGGAGAGTTTCAAGCTGACCCCAGAGAAAAGGGGCTGAAATTCCAAAAACATTCACGAGGACATTGTGAAGATGTATGGGGAGATGGCACTCCTGTAAGCCATAGTCACGAAATAGACAGCAGACTGTAGACCAGGAACACACAAAGGGGTATGGGGAGATGGCACCCCCTTAAGCCATAGTCACGAAATAGGCAGCAGAATCTAGACATCATCAACATCATCGCCTATTACCCCTCCTGGGGTACAGGTCACCAGCCAAGGACCTCCAGGCATCTCTGTCCTGGGCTCTTCTTTCCAGCTGGTTCCAAGTCATCCCCATGTTCCATGTTCCGATGTTGGCTGCCCTGGGTGAAAGAAAGGCGGTCGGCCTTGTGGCTTCCTGAGATTTCAGGCTTTGACGCCATTGCGTCATACATCCTCTTGTTGAAGACCCATCCCTTCCCAGGGCTGAGGTGTCGATTTGATTCTTGGTTGGCGTGTTTGGGGTAGGGTAGCTGGCCCCACGCCCAACCCTCCTCCTTTATCCGGGCTTGGGTCCGGCATGATTCCCAAAAAGGGTCTCCTGGTGGAGTTACAATGTAGACAAGGAGCACACAAAGATGTGTGGGGAGATGGTACCCCCTTAAGCCATAGTCAGGAAATAGACAGCAGAATGTAGACAAGGAACACACAGCCTGGAGGCCAGTCACTGTTGTGGAACACAGGTCTGCAAGTGGTCAGTACAGTGACACTGTCACCAGGTGAAAGGAATGACCTTGTGATGGCTGACTGATGCTCTGACTGTCAGGTGACATCTCACCTGCACCTGCCCCTGTTCATCACGCTGTCACACCACACCTGGCAATGTGCAAGCCAAGTACATGATGGTTCCTCAGACTCTTGACACACAAAAGAACATTTTGCATGTTGTTTGTCTTGCCTGAAGAAGACCTATTATCAGTTTCATCCCACAATCACCCTATTTTGAAAGCATCATGCCACAAGATCACAAAGCAGACACTGCTCAGTGTGTCTGTGACAATGTCCATTGGTATGGAGCCACCTGACACTCACCAGCAGTCCAGACAATGGGAGCACGGGACAGGTGCCCGCCCCCTCCCCCTCACTGAAGAAGGCCAGGGTAATCTGTCCAGCAGTCAAACTCATGGCGTCAGTCTTTGTTCTTATTGCAAAGGAATTCGTGTAGGGGATTCTCCGGAGATTCAACCAGAATGTCAGTGGAGAGTTCTGTTCAGTATTCTTGTCATGGTAGGGAGAGAACAACATCGCTGAACATTAGAAAGCTCATCAATGGTGTGGTCATTCCCCAAGACATTGCGTCTGCACAAATGTCAGCTGTTGCAATGTAAACAATTCATGACTACAGTTTCAAAGTTCTTGATCGCTTCTCACATTCTCTGACTACAGCCTCTTACCAAATCTAGAAAAGCAGTTGACTGGAAGACATTTGGCATAGATCTGATGACAATGTCATGGCTTCGACGGAAGTGTACCTTAGCAGGCATGATACAACTTACATCAGATACAGGCACTCCAGTGCCTTGGACGAAGTATGTTGAGTTGGAAATGAGGCCATGCTTTATCCTCAATCCGGTTACTAAGGCGACGTCCACAGTCAGCCGCAGACACCCCACTGGTCCCCACAGCTTCTCCTGGACCTCAACCGGACAGGGCCATCTCTCTGTCGCTTCTCCAGTCACTGTGGCTGGACTCCTTTGAGGCTGGAGGCCCGGCGCTGTCACCACCTGGAGAACCATGGGAAGAGCTCCACACCCTGAAATATCGGTCTGCATGGCCATGATGGGAGAGAGGCGTGGTGTCTGGTCTTCCCCTGTGGCTTGTGACTCTGCAGGAGGTCTGCCTGCTGGTCTCAGCCGACACATTCCGACGTCAGAGCAGCTCATGGTTGTCTGGTTACCCTGGTAATATGGGGCTAACTTACACCAGACAGTGCAGGTTTGGATTCCAAGCTTTCCTTCTTTTAAGCCATATTGGTTCAGCCTTCCGTATTATCTGGCGCACGCACTCCCCCTTCCCCAAGCGCAAAGCTTGAGGGATCTCCAATCACCATGCAGGGGACGCGTCTCTACGCTGTATAGACCCGGTGCGAGGATAAATTTCTTATGTAAGCCTCTTTTCTAGATGATCATAGCACCTGTGTTAAGCTACCGCTCATACAGTATCAGAAAGTGACAGTGATGTTTTCACTGTGTAGGTGAGCAAAGAAGGGCAACAGGCCACACTGAGTTTCTTCAACTGGTTCTACTGGTGCGTCAACCTGGGGGCGCTGCTGGGCCTGTCAGTCATCACCTACATCGAGCAGCAGCAGAACTTCTTCAGGGGATACGTCATCTCCCTCTGCTGTCTGGCGTTGTCCTTGCTGCTGTTTCTGGGAGGTGTGTGTGTGTGTGTGTGTGTGTGTGTGTGTGTGTGTGTGTGTGTGTGTGTGTGTATGTGTGTGTGTGTGTGTGTGTGTGTGTGTGTGTGTGTGTGTGTGTGTGTGTGTAGTGTGTGTGTGTGTGTGTGTGTGTGTGTGTGTGTGTGTGTGTGTAGTGTAGTGTAGTGTAGTAGTGTGTGTGTGTGTGTGTGTAGTGTGTGTAGTGTAGTAGTGTGTGTGTAGTGTGTGTGTGTGTAGTGTAGTAGTGTGTGTGTGTGTGTGTGTAGTGTAGTAGTGTGTGTGTGTAGTGTATGTGTGTGTGAGTATGTGTGTGTGTAGTGTGTGTGTGAGTATGTGTGTGTGTGTGTGTAGTGTAGTGTGAGTTGTTTGTGTGTGTGTGTGCGTGCAGTGTGTGTATGTGTGCATGTGTGTGTGTGGAGTGTGAATGTGTGTGTGTATACATGCAGTGTGTGTGTGTGTGAGCTTTGCTATGCTTAAAAAAAAGTTTATCAGGAAAAAAGTGTGTGCATATGCACGGATGTGTGTGTTTATATGTGTGTGAATGTGCAAATGTTTGCATTATGTGTGCATGTGTGTGTAAGCGTGTGTGTGTGTGGTGTGTGTGAGCTTTGCTATGCTTAAAAAAAAAAATTATCAGGAAAAAAGTGCGTGTGCGTACATGCACATGTGTGTGTGTGTGTCCGTGCAAATGCTTGCATTATGTGTGCTTGCATTTTGTGTGCATGTGTGTGTGTGCATGTGTGTGTGTGTGTGTGTGTGTGTGTGTGTGTGTGTGTGTGTGTGTGTGTTCTTTTGTTTATTGTCTGTTAACATGGAATGATATCAGACAGAAGGTGGCAGAGATAAAAAAAAGGAAGTGAGATGTGAAGTGTATTATCTCCATGTGATAATGCGTCCTGATGAATGTGTGCATGAGTATGTGTATGTACTACTTTGATATTGCTTGTAAATATCATTAACCATTCTTTTTCAAATACAAAAGCATAAACTTCAATTAAAGAGAAAAGTAACTGATTGTTAAACAAAACAAAGAGCCAATAGGACTCTTGATTAAACTTTGAGCAACTTTAACCCCAAGATCCTTATCAGCTAGTACATGTGTGTGTGTGTGTGTGTGTGTGTGTGTGTGTGTGTGTGTGTGTGTGTGTGTGTGTGTGTGTGCGTGCGCATGTGAGTGTCTGTGTATGTGTAAGGATACAATTCTGAAAATACTGTGTGAGTGTGCATACATAATGAGTGTTGTGTTTTGTCCATGTAAGTGTGCAAGCATAAATATCTGCAGTAACTGAAGTCATTCTTTGTTCGTAGACACTTAAGTAAGGAATGGAGGTGAAGAGAAAAAATATGTCAGCAGCACCATTGAAAATTGGGTTTAAAAGGCCTGCATTGGTGTTGTGTAGCATTTGTATAGGAGGAAGCAGAAGATTTGGTCATTTAGCATAATGTTTGACGTTAATGTATGGTATGGACCAAAGGTCATTTGCTTGAACTCTACCGTTATAAAGAAGAAAAAAAAAAAAATGAAAAAGCTTAAATTGGTTTGCAGGTTTAGAGTTGATTTAGGTTTGTGTTGTTTTGCAACCACAGCATAAAGTTATTTTCTTTTCTTTCACTTTCTTTTTTTGTGTTTGTTAAGCTGTCTGCTCTTTCAAGCGACATCATCAGCATTATTCCCAACCTTGCTTCCCTGCGTCCTAGTCCCACTCTCCCGCCTTGGCGTAAGGCTGTGTCAGGCCAACTGACACAGGCTAGAACACCAAGGCTACATCAAAATGTTGTTATGCTCTGCATAGTTATGTGGGGATTGTCTTCAGTCGTGACAAGCTCCTAGCATAACATTATCAGTCTCCAAAATCCCCCGAAGTCGGAGTGTGGCTGCCCACGTGCGGGGGTAATCAAAAACGGTCACACACGTAATGTTCTCCATCCCCAGCTGATGCATTTGCATCATAGTCTTCAAGTATTTCAGCTGTTTGGATGATCCTGGAGTCTTTTAGCCAGGGTATGACAACAACAACTGTCCCACTGTCAATCCCATATCGCCCACATCCTTCACACACCACACCTTACAGACACCCACACCCTTCAACCACACACCACCCTCTACACACCCACTTCTTACACACACCCACCCCTTCACACACCACACCCTCTACACACCCACACCCTCTACACACACCCACACCCTTACCACACCCCACACCCTCTACCACACACCCTCTACACACACCCACACCTCTACACACACCCCACACCTCTACAATGCCCACACCCTCTAACCACACACCATAAACTCTACACACACCCGCACCCTCTACACATGCCCACACCCTCTACACCACCCATACCCTCTACTCACCACCACCACCTCTACACACGCCCACACCTCTCACACACACCCCACCCTCTACACCACCAACACCTCTACACGCACCACCAAACCCTTCACCACCCACACCCTCTACACAAAACCCACACCCTCTACACACACCCACACCTCTACACACGCCCACACCCCTCTACACACACCCACACCCTCTACACCCCCCACACCCTTACACACACCCACAACCATACACACCCTCTACACACCCACACCCTCTACACACACCCACACCTCTACACACACCCACACCCTTACACACACCCACACCCTTACACACCCTCTACACACCACACCTCTACACACACCCACCCTCTACACACACCCACACCCTTACACACCCTCTACACACACACACACACACTCTACACACACCCACACCCCCTACACACACCCCACACCCTTACACACCCTCTACACACACCACACCCTCTACCACACCCCAACCCCTTACACACCCTCTACACACACCCTTACACACCCTCTACACACACCCACACCCTCTACACACACCCTTCACCATGCCATACCCTCTACACACACCCACACCCTCTACATACACCCATACCCTCTACACACGCCCACACCCTCTACACACACCCACACCCTCTACACACACCCACCCTACACGCACCCACACCCTCTACACACACCCACACCCTACTCACACCCACACCTCTACACACACCCACACCCTCTACACAACCCACCCCTCTCACACACCCACACCCTCTACACACACCCTACACACGCCACCACCTTACACACACTCACCTCTACAAACCCACACCCTACCACACCTCTACACTGCCCACCCTCACACCCCACACCTCTACACACACCATACCCTTACACAAACCCACACCCTCTACACAACCCACACCTCTACACACACCCTACACACGCCACACCCTCTAACACACACCCACACCTCTACACACCCCTACACACGCCCACACCCTCTACACACGCCCTTACACACACCACACCCTCTACACACACCCTCTACACACACCCACACCCTCTACACACACCCTCTACACACGCCCACACCCCTACACACGCCACACCTCTACACACGCCCACAAATCTCACACACACCCTCTATCACATGCCCACACCCTTACACACACCCTCTACAGACGCCCACACCCTTACACACGCCCACACCCTCTACACACGCCACAACCTCTACACACACGCATACCCTCTACACAAACCCACACCCTCTACACAAACCCACACCCCTTCACACACACCCACACCCTCTACACACACCCTCTACACACGCCCACACCCTCTACACACGCCCACACCCTCTACACACGCCCACATCCCCTACACACGCCCACACCCTCTACACACGCCCACATCCTCTACACACGCCCACACCCTCTACACACACCCACATCCTCTACACAAACCCACACCCTCTACACACACCCACACCCTCTACACACACCCACACCCTGGTTGTCGTGTTGTAACACCAGCCCTGCAGTCCACAGGAAGCAGTCAATATCAGGGCGCCATGAGGAAACCCACCAGTGGAGTTGCTGCCTCAATTCAGTGGTGTTCAGTGGGGGGATAGATAAATCGATGATAGTTATAAAGGACAAGCCCTTTCCACCATAAAGAGGTGATATCAGAGCTATACACTGAGGCAGCCTGATGTGGCCCTTTGCGGTCGGCTGGGCTATAAGCAAATTATCTTATCTTATCTTATACACTGAGGGTCATTACGTGACTCGAGTTATACAAACACATATGCAATCTGCAACCTTAAAATGTGAGAAAAAACAACAACTAAATCTTATAAAACATGTTCACATCTCTTAAAAACTGATATATCACAGATACTTGCACAGATACTTTGGGGGGGGGGGGGGGTTTCTGTCCAGTGTAGGCAGGACGCCACCTACAACATGTACCCCCACCCCCTTCCCACCCTGTTGATACCAGTTGATAAGTCGTTGGGCCTAGGGTGAAGAAAGTCACTAAGTCCATCTAGTGCCTGCCTCCATGAACTCGGTCATACTGAGACCTTTGACCTTAAATCACCAAGGTCATGGACATGTAGAGAAAACTGAGGTTACCACAAAAGAGGCGGGACATGAAAGACTACAGAATGTTGTTCAGCGGTGATGGGTGGGGGATGGTAAAAGATGAGGATGTGGAGCCCCATTCTGGTTTTGGAGACTACATGTCAGCCATGTTCCTTTGATAAAATAGCCTGATGTCAAGCAGGCTGGACAGATACAATGTAAAGGTCACTGATTTTCTGCGTTGATAGCAGTGATATGTTGATTAACACTGTGAGATTGTTACGCAAGATAATTTCCTCATCAGTTGTTGTTTTTTCTGAAGCAGTTTGTTTCAAGAAACGAGAATAATAAGTATGAAGTCAACAGATTAGAACTGTAAACTCTGATTTATAATAAACATCCAGGTGTTTTGTTTGCTTGTTTTTTTTTAGAGTGACAACTTGTTACGTAGGATAACAAATGGCAAAAGCTATCAAAGAATATGAGGAAAATGCTTTCCACTGTCGATTAAATATATATTTTTGAAGTGTTGAATCAACTTGTTAGGCTGCAGCTACAATGGTAATTCACTGATTTTCTGCATTCAATAGCAGTCATGGTATCAGTATGACTCCAAACACCACAGTGCACCATAAACAGGGGTTCTTTTGCTTAAAGCAATGAAGTATATGATCATTATTACTGAGCATACTAATCATTATATTCTGATGTAGTTGATAGGAAGTAATGAACATTAAGCTGCGACTTAAGATCTTCATAACCAGATCTATGACAATTGGTCAGAATTTTTTTCAGGGGTGGTTCCTTTGTTAGAAGTATGCAAGGTGTGAAAAATGATGACTGGTGGTAAGTGTTAAAGTACAGAAAAAAAATAACAAACAAACAAACAATATATATAATATATATATATATATAAGAAGTATATAAAGGCAAGCACTTGGACAGCAAATTTGACTGATGCATCTTTTTTGTCTCCATATCAGGCCATTCACTTCAATTCCCCCTCTGGCAAATAATGTAATGAGTCATCAAAATAACTCCATAGCACTGAGCACATGATAACATTTGTGTGTAAAACATGTTTATTTGGTGCATTTATGTACATGTGCCCCAATTTATTTAATTTTTTTTTTTAATGACTTGTGAGTTGATTTTAATGTGGTGACAGCCCTGATATGGCCCTTTGCGGTCGGCTGGGCTATAAGCAACATTATCTTATCTTATCTTATCTTATCTTATCTTATCGTATGTGCCCCAATTAGCGTTTGAAGAGCAATGGCTGTCTACACTATCAAAAGTAATTACAAAACTGTTAGGAAACATATATGTGTTTCTGTTGTTGTTGTTGTTGTCGTACCCTGGCTAAAAGACTCCAGGGATCATCCAAACAGCCTAAGTACTTGAACACTATGGTACAAATGCATCAGCTGGGGATGAGAACATTATGTGTGTGACCGTTTTTGATTACCCCACCACATGGGCAGCCACACTTCGAATTTGAGGGATTTTGGAGACTGATAATGTTATGCTAGGGGTTGTCAGGACTGAAGACAATCCCCGCTTAACTATGCAGAGCATAACAACATTTTGATGTAGCCTTGGTGTTCTAGCCTATGTCAATTGGTCTGACACAGCCTTAAGCCAAGGCGGACCAGGACAGATAGTTGGCAGGTTTTCTATTGTGCAGACCTACAAATTTTGCTTGAGTGGTTTAAATAGCTCAGCGCATGAAAACAACCATCTCCTCAGTTTGTTTTCCTTTAAAAGAAAATGACATCATACTTAGTGAATGATGGTTCAGGCAATAAACTCCGTAAATAGTTCAGACAATACACTGAAGCCATTTCAAAGATAACTAAAGGAAATAAAGCCAGCTAAAGATAATCTGATCTTGTACTATACTTGCAAACTGAGAAAGCAAAATGGACTGCGAAAAGTAGTGTTTCTGGGAGGTCAGTTGGGTCTTTGGGTGAAATAGTCTTTGTTGGGAGGCTGTAGGGTCTTTAGATGAAGTAGTCTTCACTGGGAGGTGTGTGGGGTCTGTAGGTGAAGAAGTTGTTGTTGGGAGGTGTGTGTGTGTGTGTGTGTGTGGGAGGGGGGGGGGGGGCACTTTAGGTGTTGTAATTTTGGGTGGGAGGTCTTTAGATGAAGTCATTTTTTTCCCAGTTCTTTTTAGGTTTTCAGATGATGTAACTTTTGTTGGGAAGTCTATGGGAACTTTGGATGAAGTAGTTTTGTCGGGAGGCGTCTGGGGTCTTAAGATGAAGGGAGTCTTTTTCTTTGACGGTCAGTCCAATAAAGTAGTACCATCAGGACAATTTGTTTAATTGGAAAGTAGTCTTTGAAGGGACAGAAACTTTACTGGAAAAGTTTCATTAGGTTTTCGTCCATTGCCTGTAAAGTATACATAAACTCTGAATTGACAAACTGATTTGCAATAACATCTGAAGTCTCACTCACTCACTCACTCACTCACACACACACACACACGCACACACACACACACACACACACACACACACACACACACACGCACACACACACACACACACACACACACACACACACACACACACACACACACGCACTCACAAATACTCATATAATTTGCACCACGATTTCAGGACGCTGTTTCTACCATGTGCGAGAACCTGACGGCAGTGTGCTGACCAACATCTTGCGCATCATACGCGAGGCCTGCCGCAGAAAACGACTACGAAAACATGAACTTGCGTCACAGCAAAGGCAAACGAACAGGTAAATTAGAGAACATACATTTGCGCCAAAGCCCTTTTTTGTTTGTTTTGATGTGACGTCTTCCATTTGTACACGGTCACATTCAGGCTATGGCCATACCTCTGCCAGCGTTTGGCAGGGGTCAGTAACAGGTTGCCGCTGGAGGCCTGTGCTGACAGAAATCTCTGTTCATTGTAGACCAAACCCGGAGAATCTGTCCAATTGTCTCGCAGGAGTTTGTGTTGTATGTCAGTTATTAAGCAGGGTAATGTTAGTCACCCACAAGCATGACGGTGATCTATTCAGCCTTGTCAATTCAGTTTGCTTAACACTATCGACACAGACACTTGCTTAACACTGTTGACACAGACACTTGCTTAACACTATCGACACAGACACTTGCTTAACACTATCGACACAGACACTTGCTTAACACTATCGACACAGACACTTTCTTAACACTATCGACACAGACACTTTCTTAACACTATCGACACAGACACTTGCTTAACACTATCGACACAGACACTTTCTTAACACTATCGACACAGACACTTTCTTAACACAGACACTTGCTTAACACTATCGACACAGACACTTGCTTAACACTATCAACACAGACACTTGCTTAACACTATCGACACAGACACTTGCTTAACACTATCGACACAGACACTTGCTTAACACTATCGACACAGACACTTGCTTAACACTATCGACACAGACACCTGCTTAACACTATCGACACAGACACCTGCTTAACACTATCGACACAGACACTTGCTTAACACTATCGACACAGACACACATTCTGGTCTGTGTGCCCTGTTAACACTGCAACCACAGCATGGAAACTCTCTCAGGACACCTGATTTTTACCATTTTTAATTAATGTTCCTTAAAAGCCTAAATCCAACAGTGACTTTGTTTCTGTACAATGAAATAGAGCTATCTTTCATCTTCTTCATGATAAATGTTTTAAAAGTCAAAATAATTATCTTGTTGTTGTTTGATTGACTTGAAAATGACATACTTTGAACAAGGAGCATTGATTCAGTGCTTGAAGAGGCCAGCGGGTTGGTTGCTTTCTCTTCAAATTAACCAATGAAATCGACTGTTAGTAGCCTGGCTAACTGGTATGGTATGATGTAGGAAGGACTGTATCTGTGCGCTGACACCACTGGTTAAAATTTCTCCAGGAAATTCAGTCATATTTATTTTTAGAAGACCATCACTATCATTCTCACGACATGTCCCGAGTGACAGACCGCTTGCTGCAAGTATTTGTTTGCTCCACGTCACCAAGTGGTAAGTCTGCGCCGCGATCATTCTTGCGGCGTGTGGTGAAAAAGTTAACCTGACAATAGACTTTTTCCAGTCATGCATATCTCATCTTCATCAATGTGATTGAGCAAGGACAGTGTACATCCCAGTACAACATGGTAATCCACAGTGCTAACACTGCCCTCTACAGGCCCAACGAGGTGGACTCGGCCGGTTCCGCAGAGGTCTCCATCAGCTTCCTGGACTACGCCAAGCATCGTTACGGGGGAGTGTTCCACGACAGCCTGGTGGAAGATGTCAAGCAGCTGAAGAAAATCTTTGCTGTCTTCGCCGTCCTTATTCCATACTGGCTGGTCTATTTCCAGGTGTGTTTCAACTTCTTTTTCTTCTTCTTCAGCGTTCCAGTATCTGGTAGTGTGTGAACTCGTTTTACCCTGTTGGGATGCTCACACTATACTCGAGAGTATAGTCAGTTCACTCCGACTTCGTTGAGTGCAGAAATTTGTGGCAAGAGGTTGTGGAAAAAAGATAGATAAAAAATACGGTAGACGGAAAAGACAGTAGATGACAGTACAAAGGAGGAGACAGAGTTACTGAGAGCGAAAGGAAAAGGGGACGTTACTAGCACAGAATGTCCAGAAGGAGGGAGGACTATTTGTACAAAAGACCCTCCGATATCCCCAAGGGGGAGGGCGAGTTTCAACAATTAAAGTTTTGTGGGTGTGTGTTTGTGTGTGTGTGTGTGTGTTTGGAAAAGAAACTGACAAAGGGAAAAGCTGAAGAGATGTGAACCACTGGAATCCAATAAGTGCAAGCTGTTAGTTAGCAAGCCAGAGTATTTTGAAACTATAGTGTTAGTTTGTTTGGTACAGGAAATGTGAGGGTGAAAAAATTTGACTGCAGCTGTGATGATGGAGTTTAGCAGATAAGGTGTAGGCTGTGAATACCAGTCTGCAGGCCTCCTTGAGAATACTGAGAGTCTTGGTATTTAATCCGCCGACATCATTATTTATGATGGTTGCCATTTTGTGAGTAGAATTCTATCCAGGAGGGTTGTTCATTTGTTGACATCATTGTAACCGTTGGATGACACCATTGACCTTTACAGGACCTTGCTTTTAACCACACACTCCCAGTGAAGCGTGTCTTCTGCAGTTTATACATTTCACCTAGGCTTTGTCTTTTAAGAATATGGGTTGTTGAAGACCCACATCATTTGTTGAGGAGGAGATTTGGTTAACCCTCTGAAAAGTGCAATCATGAGAGATCAGCACTGTCAGAGGTCTATAGTCATGAGTGATGCCCAGTAAAGACCATTGTATATTAGCCCTATGCGACTCCTGTCATATTTCTTCTTCTTCTGCGTACGCAGGCTGATACTCCTGCGGACACTCCCTATATGGACAGACAAGTATTAATCCCATCTACCCAACAAAGGGAGTGGAGTTTTGTGTGTATGACCGTTTTTTTTATCCTGACATTAAGGCAGCCATACTCCATCTTGGGGAACGTGCATGCAATGTGTAGCGTATCATCCATACCAACGGCCAAACTGGCCTTCTCTTCTGAAAGTTGGTGATGGGATTTAGGATAAGATAAGATAATGTTGCTTATAGCCCAGCCGACCGCAAAGGGCCACATCAGGGCTGTCACCACGTTAAAATCAACTCACAAGTTATTTTTTTTAAAAAGAAAGAAAAAAAAAACAACGCACCTTTCACACATCTCTTTAAATGACATCTTCTAGAAACGCACCAGAAACTTTGTTAAAAATCTTTCATCCGTAAAATCTTAAATCAGATGAAAAATGTTTATCACGTTAAAATCAGCCCACAAGTCATTCATCACACAATTCTTTAAAACACGTCAAAAAACCCATCCGGAAGTTTGTTAAAAATCTTTTCACTGTAAAATCTCAGATCCGATGAAAAATGTTAATCTCTCTCAAAAACTCAAAGATCGCGTCGGGCAGAACATCTCTGACAAGATTTTCATGGACTCTGCTGTAAAATGTTTGTGTCTCACATCATGGAACTGCCTTGGCTTAAGGCTGTGTCAGGCTAATTGACATTGGCTAGAACACCAAGGCTACATCAAAATGTTGTTATGCTCTGCATAGTTATGCGGGGATTGTCTTCAGTTGTGACAAGCTCCTAGCATAACATTATCAGTCTCTAAAATCCCCAAAGTCGGAGTGTGGCTGCCCATGTGGCGGGGTAATCAAAAACGGTCACACACGTAATGTTCTCATCCCCAGCTGATGCATTTGTATCATAGTGTTCAAGTACTTCGGCTGTTTGGATGATCCCTGGAGTCTTTTAGCCAGGGTACGACAACAACAACAACAACAACAACATCATGGAAGTCCCAACACTCTAAAAGAACATGTTTCATTGTGAGTGGCACATGACATGGAATGCACCACGGAGCTTCTTCACTCTTTAAAAGGTACGAACAGTCTGATATAGTAATTGAAAGACAGTTTCAGCCTGCAGTTGGACAGTGAGGGTTCACCTGCCTCTGCGTACAGGCTGTACACAGGGGTGGTGCGGATAAAAAACAGTCATACACACAAAACTCCACTGCCTGTCTGTACAGGCAGTGTCCATAGGTGTATCAGCCTGCCTACGCAGAAAGAAAGAAAGAACTCTTTTATAGGGCTTTCAGGTGGGTCATTTTCTTCTTTCATTGTTCATAGAGATTTCAGTCATTTTTTTTCCTTTCATGTTTTGCAGGCAGCTTTCCAGTAGACGGGATTCAATTATATAAAACCTAGTTCAGATATTCTCTTTTTGTGTCCATTACACCAGATTGAATGCGCAAGATTTGTTATAACTTGAAGGTTTGACAATCTGTTCAAACGACAGGAAATTACCTTTGCTATGTTTTTTAGATACTGGTCACTGATTTGCTGCAAAGGAACTGTACCTGCAGTAGAAATACAGCCATGAATCCCGACAATCTGTCAGGTGGGCATCTTCATTTTGTTGTTGTTGATGTTGTACCCTGGCTAAAAGACTCCAGGGATCATCCGAACAGCTGAAGCACGTGAACACTATGGTAAAAATGCATCAGCTGGGGATGAGAACGTTACGTGTGTGACCGTTTTTGATTACCCCGCCACGTGGGCAGCCACACTCCGACTTTGAGGGATTTTGGAGACCGATAATGTTATGCTAGGAGCTTGTCACAACTGAAAACAATCCCCGCATAACTGTGCAGAGCATAACAACAATTTGATGTAGCCTTGGTGTTCTAGCCTATGTCAATTGGTCTGACACAGCCTTAAGCCAAGGCGAGGCATCTTCATTTTCAGATGCAGTGTTCCTGCGCTTCTCTTTTCCATTCACAGCTTTGTGCATCTGTCAGGTGTGCACCAACGTTCTCCTTGCTTTCAGATGCAGACGTCCTTCCTGGTGCAAGGTCTCCACATGCGACTGGCTCAGGTCTTCACTCGTCACATCCTGAACAACACGGGGACGTCCATGATGGTTCTACACAACGCTTCACACATTATGGATCCACCACAGGTAGTGTGGACCCTTTTGGCGCCGACGCAGATGTAATGCTGCTACACAGCCTATGGCCGATACTGCAGTTCTGCTTCGATTTAAGTGGAATCATTGCAAGACTGCTTGCTTTATCATTGTGACAAAATGAGAAAATATATAGTAGAAACTACAATCATTATTTTGGAAAAACAAGAATATAGCAAAAGTATTGATTGGGATAGAATGTTAGTCTCCTCATCATGCTGTAACCATGGCGGCTCAGGGTTCCCCATAACATGTGGATTTCAATTAAATGTGAACATGAGAATATTCAAACTTGATGTTATCACAGAAATCAAGGACCTGGCTGTCGCTCTTTTGCATCATGACTGTAATATTACTTTAGATAGTTGCAGCATGGCTGTCATTGTTTTTCATCATTTTGCTGATGTTACATTATATGGTAACAAACTGGCTATTGCAGTTTTGCATTATGACAGCAGTGCTACTACAGATTGTAGCAGCGTGGCTGTTGCTGTTTTGCATCATGATATTTATGTTACCACAGATAGTCGCAGCGTGGCTGTTGCTGTTTTGCATCATGATATTTATGTTACCACAGATAGTCGCAGCGTGGCTGTTGCTGTTTTGCATCATGATATAGATGTTACCACAGATAGTGGCAGCGTGGCTGTCGCTGTTTTGCATCATGATATTTATGTTACCACAGCTAGTCGCAGCGTGGCTGTCACCGTTTTGCATCATGATATTTATGTTACCACAGATAGTCGCAGCGTGGCTGTCACCGTTTTGCATCATGATATTTATGTTACCACAGATAGTGGCAGCGTGGCTGTCGCCGTTTTGCGTCATGATATAGATGTTACTACAGATAATCGCAGTGTGGCTGTCGCTGTTTTGCATCATGATATATATGTTACCACAGATAGTCGCAGCGTGGCTGTCGCTGTTTTGCATCATGATGTTTAGGTTTCAACAGATAGTCGCAGCGTGGCTGTCGCTGTTTGACGTCATCGTGCTGGTGCTCCTCCTCCCTCTGTTCGACCGTGTCCTGTACCCCTGGTTGGAGCGGCGCTCTGGCACGCCCATCAGCATCTCACACCGCATGGTGCTGGGGATGGTCTTTGCCGCCGCCGCCATGGTGACGGCAGGGGTGGTGGAGCACTTCAGACTGGACTCTTTCTGGCACCACGACGCCACCACCTGTACCAACGCCTCCATTCTGCAGTACATCGGTAACTGCCCGTCTGAGTGTTGTGTCAGTGGTATTGTTTCCTGAATTCTTTTACAGTTGATGGGTAGCATTCAAGAATGTCATAACCAACAATGATTCCAGTGGGTTAGGTGTTCTGAGAACTGATGACATTGACAATGGTATCGGCGAAGTATCATGAGAATTGGTAATGGAGTAATGATGACATCAACTGATTACCATAAGTGATAACACACTGATGATGACATCAGCTAGTTATCATTAGTGATAACAGATCAATGATGACATCAGCTAATTACCATGATATGTAACAGATTGATGATGACATCACTCAAATACCATGATCGAGGATGATGTGTTAATGACATCTGCAAAATAACAGATTCGTGATGACGTCAGTTAGATGTGGATTATGATATCAGTTAAGAAAAATAAAGCGTTTGATATCATTAAAAATGTATGGGTTTTCATATCCAACAGTTTGTATATACATAAAAGTAAAATAACAGTTAAATTTTTGATTAGAGAATGTTTGCATGAATTTGTAAATTTACATTGTTTGGCACAATTTCTTTCTTTCTTCTTTATGTACATACTTGCCTTCCCAGTATATACATGTATGAATGCAAATGAAAAAGATTTGAACAAAAAAAACAACAAAAAAACAGTGCAATGATGATCTTAGTGTTAATTGGTGATATCAGTTGAACGCTATGACGGAAAACAGTAGATTGATGATGACATCAGTTGCAAGCTGATAACGACAAAATACCATGATATTGGACAGCAGGTCGACAATGACATCAGTTAAGAGCAATGATAATTAGCAACAGATTGATGGTAGTCATGGGATGGGGACAGCTGGGAGATGGGGGTGGGGTGGGAAGTGGTGCTCTTGAGAGAGACCCTGATGAGGTGCTGATGAGAACGATGACGATTACAGACGGCACGATTTATGAAGCGGCAGACATGAGCATCCTGTGGCAGATACCGCAGTACGCACTGGTCGGCCTGAGTGAAGTGTTCACCAGCGTGGCAGGTGGGTGTGCTTAGGATTGGGTTTTAGTGCACAGGAGTTTCCTCATGCTCACAAACAAGTCTCATGTCACTGAGATTAAAAGTATAAGAGAAACAATACTCATATATACCTCTTTGTTTTCAACAAGACAAAAAAAAAAAAAAAAAAAGCTAAAAAATGCTGTGGATTTGTTCAGTCTGTTCTGGATCCTTTTCAGTTTGGCTTCCTCTGTCTTTACATGTTCTTTTTCAGGTCATTTTTTTTTCTCCTCATTTTGCTGTAACTCTCTCATTCTGGGACCTTGGTTCATTTGTGTGTGTGTTTAGTCATTGATTCACTTACTTATACATTGAACATATTTTTGACTTTTATTTTGTAAGGTTTTTTTTTTTTTTTTTCTTCATTTCCTTTCTTAACCTCTTCTTTACTTGCTTCTGTATTTCATTTACTTTCTACAGAATTTTTTTTTGGTGACTATTTCCGTAAGGAAAATAATCATAACAAAGTTTTTACGAGTATGATGATGTGAAATGATTCAGATCATTCAAAAATATCAATTTTAATCATAATCCATGGAAAAGCAGGTGGTTTGAATAAAGATGAAAATTCTTCTGTAAACAGGCTGATGTTTTGTTTCTTTGTTGTCATATTGGAGAAACTTGATATGCATTTACTGCAGGCCTTGTGAACAGCTGGTTTCCTTTGGCAGGACAGATGCAGCATGAAGATGTGTGTTCAGATCAAGGCCAAACCGGCTGTAGCAGGCTAATTCTGTGCTTACCAGTGTAGTCCCAGGGAACTGTCTGAGTAGCATTGGGCACTAAGATAACACTGGCAATCATGGTTTCTTTTTTCTTGCCCCCCTCCCGCCCCCCTCCGCCACATCCCTCATTCTACCCAGTTTCTTAGACACTGTAAAGAGATGCAGAATGTAGGACTTAATTTTTTTTTTTGAGTGATGATGGTGATTACAATTTTCAGGAAAGTTTCATTTTTGAACATTTGCTTGACATGTTTATTCTCAGGACATGGGTCCATGAATCCTCTTCCCCAGTCCCCCTCATCTTCAGAACAAAACCAGCACCAAGCAGAACACCACGTGAGGAGCCACTCGGCATTATCCCTGTCTTTGATGAATGCTTGGAGTGGCACGGCATGAGATACAGGACTATTTAACAGACGCCTTATCTCTTGGCAGTTTGAAACAAATTTTGGTGCTGATTTTTGAAACAGTACTGAGTTGTGACAGGTTCACTGATCATGAATGAGAATTATGAATTTTAAAAAATGTCGTTATAAATCAAAATGAAGAAGAGGGACGGAGGTCTGTCGAAGGCTCCGAGTAAGTGCTATTCCCAGCTGAGTGACCTGTCTAAATCCGTTGGTCGTTAAATCAAAATGTAGGTAAATTTTGTTACAGTTTGAATTTGTGAAGGAACCTGCCGAATCTGACCACAGAAAAGGTTTGTAGAAACAGTCATTGTAGAAACAGTCATTGTAGAAACAGTCATTGTCATTGTAGAAACAGTCATTGTAGAAACAGTCATTGTCATTGTAGAAACAGTCATTGTAGAAACAGCCATTGTAGAAAGTCATTGTAGAAACAGTCATTGTAGAAACAGTCATAATGGAGATTTTCTGAGAACGTGGCATCACATGTTGATATTCAGTTTCAAGGAAGTGAAGCAGTAAAATGTTTAAGAACCTCTTGAAAGATGCCTCCAGATTTTTTGTGTTCAGATCAGTATTTCATCATTTCTGATGAAGATCAACACCACAGGCAGCAGCCCAGTCACAGTGGAAGGCGAGCCCATCAGGGAAGTAGATTCCTTTGTCTACTTGGGAAGCGTAGTTGACAAGCAGGGAGCCACCTACCGAGACATCATGGCCAGGATAGGCAAGGCGCGAGCAGCATTCATCATGCTAAAGAACATCTGGGCCTCAGGAGAGATCAGAAGGATGTTAAGATTGCGTATCTTCAGTTTAAACGTGAAGTCAGTTCTGCTCTACGGCTGCAAGATTTGGAGAAAGACCAAGGCAATACAACAAAAAATTCAGACCTTCATCACCTGTCTGAGGCACATCTTCAAAATCAGATGGCCAGAGAAGATCAATAATGAAGATCTATGGAAGCAAGGACAGGAAAATCAGTGGCCAAGCAGATTCTGCGGAGGAAGTGGGGCTGGATTGGACACACTCTCAGGAAGCCAGCATCCAGCACCACACGCCAAGCCCTGACATGGAACCCGCAGGGGAAAAGGAAGAGATTCCGACCTCGCAGCAGCTGGAGGCGAGACACTGAGGCAGAGATGAAGAGGCAAGGGACCAACTGGACAGGCATTCAGCGAGCAGCCCAGAACCGAGTGCGATGGCGGAGTGTTGTTGATGGCCTCTGCTCACCCTTGAGCTATGGGCCTAAACAATTTCATCATATATGATCATATGTAATCAAGAATGAGGGCTTTCAGGTTTTTTGTTTTTACTGGCAGTTGAATGTTGACTTGTATTTTTACCAGAATTTTTGCATTACTTGAGCAGTCTTGTTTTCCATTTTTAACTGGGTTTACAGCTCTGGCAGGCTTGGTGGGTTGGCTGGACGATAAACACGAACTGAAGCAAAACAGGAATCATTGCAGAACTCCAGTGGCGATCTTTTTTGTTTCAAGATGTGCATTATAGGATTGAGGTTGCACTTTCTTTGATTTTTTTTCTTTCTTTTCTTTTTCTGTGTACGCAGGCTGATAATACTCCTTTCCCTGTACAGACAGGCAAGGATTAATCCCATCTACCCAACAAAGGGAGTGGAGTTTTGTGTGTATAACCGTTTTTTATCCCGCCATTAAGGCAGCCATACTCCAACTTTGGGGAAGGTACATGCTATGTGTAACGTGTCATCCATACCAATGGCCAAACTGGCGTTCTCTTCCAAAAGTTGGTAATGGGATCTGAAGTGTGTGCAAGATGTTATGCCTGCATTCACACACAGAACCTCGATTTATAGTCTCATTCGAAGGACTGTATGGGAAATGGAGTCATAACCAAAAGTAACTCTGAGGGAAAAAATCCCCCTGTACTGAAACAGCTCGACGGAGATTCGAACCTGCAACTCCAGGTTCACCAAGATTATGAGTCCAGCACTCTACCACTGAGCTATTCCGGCCCCCACTTTCTTTCATGATATGTTCTGCCATAAGCATGCTGGAATGTTACAATGAATGAAAACCCGAGTGGTGAGTCAACAAGAAAAGTTAATTGTCCAGTATCTGTGCCTGTCAATATCATACCGGCATGCACTTCCAGAAATGCAAGTAAGATAAGATAAGATAATGTTGCTTATAGCCCAGCCAACCACAAAGGGCCACATCAGGGCTGTCACCACGTTAAAATCAACTCACAAGTCATTCATTCACACAATTCTTTAAAATACATCGAAAAACCATCCGAAAGTTTGTTAACCCTTACGCTGGTTGTCGCGACAAATGTCGCGCCATTACGTCATGGCCGTCACTGGTTGTCGCGACAAAAGTCGCGCTGTTGGGTGAGCCTTGCGAGCCTAGTTTCACAGACACACGCAGATACGAAACTATGGCTCAGTGACAAACTAATTTGCATGAGTGACTGAGCGAGCCCCGGAACATGGGTTTTCAGTGTTTTAGCTTAGTTTATGGTTAGTAGCAGCTTGTAATGCATAGTGCGACTCGACTCGTCTGGCGAACAAAAATGGCGGCGCCCGAAGCAGAACATGATAGAATTAGGAACTTGAACGAAGATGTTTCTGCTGAATTTCTTGTGGAAAAAGCAGGTGAAGAAGAAGTTATGGACATTTTGAATGAACTGGGTGTGATGGGTGATAGTTTTGATTTAGATCAAGCACCATGCAATCGTGATTTTGAGATCGACACGGACAGTGACTGGACGAGATGCTATTCAGTGGGGAAGAAAAACTCAGTGTAGCGCTTACAGATGATCCTAAACCTTTCAAACATAAATGACGACAGTGTGGGCCGACTATTACATTTGTTGATAGTGAAGTGACCATTTTTGTTTTTTTGTGTGTGTTAGCAGCACATGATTTCACTGTGAAAACTGAACTGTACCTTATTCATTCTTACCTGAACTACCTGCATGAAAGACGGGTATAATCCACACTGACTTTCCTTTGAAAAAGGCTATGACTTATTTCTGGATACTGTGGAACACCATAGACTGGATTATTTGTGAACAACCTCGTGAGAATGACAAGCAGGATGTGCCACCTGTTTTCACCTGTTATTTTCACATTCTGGACAGGTCAGCACCTAATCAAACACTCACAAGCACCCCAGTTCTGTTTTATATTATTCTTTATTCAATTACTAACAATTTTCATTCTGCATGTCATGTTCAAATACTAACCGTTGAAAAGTTATGCATATCATACAAACGTAACTATTCTTTTCAAACTTTCCTTTTGGAAATTCACCAGACAACATACTTGATAGTACGTTGTTAAATAACCAGTGTAAGGGTTAAAAATCTTTTCACTGTAAAAACTCAGATCCGATGAAAAATATTAATCTCTTTCAAAAACTCTGAACAAGGTTTTCATGGAATCTGCCGTAAAATGTTTATGTCTCACATCGTGCAAGTCCCAACACTCTAGAAGAACATGTTTCATTGTGAGTGGCACATGACATGGAATGCACCATGGAGCTTCTTCACTCTTTAAAAGGTAGGAATGGGTTAAATACGAGTGGCCGGTGTGCAGCCGGCACAGAACTGTTTCTTCTTTACGACCACCAGACGAAGATGAGAGGAACTCCTTAAGGTTTGGACTGATCTGAAAGTGTTTGTTATCCGTTGGTGTATTCCAATCCTCCTGTCACTTTGTACATACACATGTACTTTGTACATGCTTTGTACATACACATGTAGACAGAATATGCATAAAACATACTTACACAGCATGCAGACACATATGCACACAGACTTAAGCAAAGGGCAGACAACCAACAGTCCTGTGTTTCAATGTTGGCCAGGTCTGCAGTTTGCAGTGTCCATAGCGCCGCGCTCCATGAAAGGCGTGATCATGGGCCTGTTCTACTTGTTCTCCGGCATCGGCAGTTTCCTGGGCACCGCCGTCGTCACCGGCCTCAGCTCCGGCAAAGTCTGGTTCCTCTCCCGCGACTTCGGCAACATCAACTGCCGCATCCCGTGCAGTGCGGCGCAGCCTCGGGTGGACAAGAGCTGCCACCTGGACTACTACTTTTACCTGCTGGCCGGCATCGAAGTGCTGGGGGCCGGTCTCTTCCTGGTGGTGTCCCGTGTGTTCCGCCTGGACCAGCACCATCGACACTGCAACGTCTCCTGCCACCATCTGATGGAGGCATCAGGGGAGTTCATCAACGAGGGCTACACGGGCCGTCAGAACGGAAGAGGAGGGGAAACCATCCAGCGATAGCTTTCTTGACGAGACGGGGGACCGAGCTGTGGAGAAAACTGTGGCTCGCATTATGATGCGACGGCTCAGCACTGCAAACCGATCGTGGGAAATGTTGCCGAGAGGATGGGCCGGGAAAGGTGCTCGCTGGTCACAAGATCGCCTTCAGTAGGTCAGAAGAGAATGTTCACGCAGAGCCGAGTTGCAGCATAACACTAAACAGTTACAGTGAACTCTTTTCAGTCCACAACCATAGAATTCTATGCTGTTGTGTTTGTCAGTTGGCCAGTGTTGCTTGACAAAGGTTACAATAAACTGAAATATTGCAGTTAATTCATGAGTGTTGCTTCAACTTCAGTCTTCCTTACAGCATAAAGATGTGAAGAATGGTGCACTCCCCTTTGAACAGGCTAGCCGTGGGTACAAACCCTCTCCATTTGGGGGTGGATTTTTACATATATATATATTTCCTTTTTTTAAAATGATGTATTTTTTGTATGGGAAAGAAAAATCAAAAACGTGAAAAAATAATTTTGTTGTTTTCGAATGGCCACAAAAAGAGAAAACGGTACAGCAGTGGTTTATGGGACACACCAATTTAAAGAGAGCAGTCTAGTGGTGATTTGGGGCAAGGTAAGGAAGGGTAAGGTAAAGTTGCTTATAGCCCAGCCGACCGCAAAGGGCTCAGGGCTGTCACCATGATTGAGATGACTTAGGGGATGCATCACCCATCAGGAACACCTAAACAATGAGAAGTACGGCTGCTGTTTATCTTATGCAACACCCATACAAAGGAGAGCAAGTGAACCAGTGATTTAGAGGACTCGGCATCTATGTAAAGAAGAAGGCAGTATGGTAACTTGTTCAAACTTACCACTGACCACTCTTTGAAAAAAAAAAGAGCGTTGCATCTACATATCAGAGGAAAGTGGGAGTACATGTGTGTGTGAAAGCAGACTTGGGAGAAACAAGTTCACATACGAATCAACATTTGTGATGTGTTGTCATGGAAGAATTGTATGCCTGCACTTTGGTCTTTTTTCAATTAACTTTTTTGTTTCACACACATAGAAGATGAATAAAATGGGGATTTAAGAAAATCCTGTCCGTCTGTGATTTTGGACGTTTGGCAGTTCCAGGACTTGGTTTACTTTTCCCGTTTTGGAAATGTTACCTTTTTTCTCCCATATCCGTCACCTGCAATCGTTTCTGCTCACTTCTTAATGTACAGGACTGTTGTCTTTCTTCCTGCGACTGTCTTGGGCATCCATACTCAGTCATCCGGGCAGTGCATGCGAGGAGTGGGGAGCATTTGATTTGTGCCTTACCTGCCAGACATGTGCCATGAATCTATTTTTTATTGTTGTCTGGTCTCTGTGTGCATGTATCAAAAACAGATGTAGTTTTCCTCATTAGAACTTTGTGCAGTTTGTTCAACATGTTTCAGTTTTACTCTAGGTCTATAAACGCATTCTGTGTGATGCTGATATCCTTCGCCGGACGGTGTGGGTCCATGTGGACCCAGAAGGGTCTTTAAATGCCAATATCTCGTATATTTATAGATATTTTTCAATGAAATTTTAGATATGCTCCAAACACACAAATTCTCTCCTTGTCCTAAAATTTCGAAAATATAGGTCAAAATTTCAAAAGGTAATTAAAGGTGACATTTTATATAGTCATTGATGACGGTGTGGGTCCGTGTGGACCCATGGCTCGCAAAGAGGGAAAACTGTGTTTACCCCTCCGCGGACATGGGTCCACATGGACCCACACCGTCTTCCGTGTATAGTCAAAAGCACCGTCCGGCGAAGGTGACGGTCCGGGTCCGTGTGGACCCATGGCTCGCAAAGAGGGAAAACTGTGTTTACCTCTCCGCGGACATGGGTCCACATGGACCCACACCGTCTTCCGTGTATAGTCAAAAGCACCGTCTGGCGAAGGATATGCCTGATGACCTAATCATGTACATTTTATGGAAGTAGTTCACAGCTCCAGAGGTTTGCAAAATGTTCCAGAGATGGCGTCTTTCCTCTTTGCCATTTATCATTGTTTCCACCATATTTCAACATGTGTCACAATCCTCAAACAAGATTGTGGTTGTTACCAGCCGCCGTGGCGAAGTGGTTAATGTTCAGAACTACCGGCTGGGAGGTCATGAGTTTGATTCCCATCAGAGCGATTTATTTGTGTAATTTTTCTGCCCCCAGCCGGCACTTACTCAGAGTTGAGTTTGCTACGGGCTCAGCTCAGAAGACTGGGACCACACAGTCGAGTGTCATCCACTAATCGGATGCGTCTCTGAGAGTGTTGCTTACCTGTCCTGACCAGCAAGGCAGGTACTTGTACCTCCCAGGCCTGGTTGATGCCGGGATGCATCAGTAAAGCCAGCGTACCAGCAGTCAGACCAGGATGGAAGTTTGTAGCATCATCTTCATCGTCCTCATCAATCAGGAAGAAAAAAGGCTGGAATTCTGTGGCCCTTTCTGCTCTGCTGTCATGAGCAGTTTCCACTGCCTGTCCACATGTCTGTGGTCTTGGTTCGATTCTCCGAGGGTCACCAATATCGGCAAATCCATGGGGACTGTTGTTGGATGGACGTGGTGGCGCCCTGTGGAGGGAGGACTCATTCATGCTGGCTCCGTGACTAAGCAGTTGTTGTTATCAGTTGGGGGCTTAGTAGGGAGTGTCTTGCATACGTTGCAGACCTGCTCACCCTTACAGTTTTGCTGTCATTTTTATGGAAAAAATTGAAATTACGGGAATTACGCCCCCCCCCCCCCCCAAAAAAAAAAAAAAAAATTACAGGAAAATTATCAAGGAAAGAAAATTGTTAAACGCGAAGTTTCGTCTGCTACCGTTTCGGTCCAAAGCAGTAAAAAGACATTTCCCAGCATACTTTGCGTCTTTTATCTCGTCAAAGATGGCGCTGAAACAGTCATACACGCCAACGGCTGGCTCTTCCAAATCTTCAAAAGTTGCGAAAGCATTACGATTATTTTTGTCCGAGATATTACAGCTACACGGGGGCCGGATAGCTCAGTTGGTAGAGCGCCGGACTCATGATCCTGGGGTTGCGGGTTCGAATTTCGGTATAGGGGGATTTTTCCCTCGGAGTTAACATTGGTTCTGACTCCATTCCCCATACAGTCCTTCGAATGAGACTATAAACCCGAGGTTCCGTGTGTGAACGCACGCATAACATCTTGCACACACGTAAAATCCCATCACCAACTTTCAGAAGAGAAGGCCAGTTTGGCCGTTGGTATGGATGACACGTGACACATAGCATGCACTTTCCCCGAAGATGGAGTATGGCTGCCTTAATGGCGGGATAAAAAAGGGTCATACACACAAAACTCCACTGCCTGGCTATACAGGGAGTGTCCGCAGGAGCATCAGCCTGCGTACGCAGAGAGAGAGAGAGAGAGACAGCTACACGAATTTGGGGTAAACAGGTCTGATGATGGATCAGAACAGACATGGCTGAACACCACCAAAGTGACTCCACAGCGGTGAAGTGTCTCCTCTGGTGGGTTGCCTCGTGACGACTCAACATCGACTGCTCCCAATGAATTGCTGGTGTCATGGGTGTGGCAAGTCAGGCCTGATTGTGGCTGTGGCTGTGGAGTCAGAATGAGCGGTATGGGTGCAATGCCACTAAAGCAGCACAGAAGGGACAGCAGCAAACAAATTGTGCTTCTGTTAGAGAATGGACCATCGCCACACCTGAAGGCTGCTCACGAGAGGGAACTTGATGTTTTGGACCAAGTCGCCTTATAAAGATTCTGGGCATCAAGTGGAGTGACTGTAGCAATGAGGGATTCAGAAATTGCTCAAGAGAGAGAGAGAGAGAGAGAGAGAGAGTGACTTTTGCAACCATGAAACCCATGAGATTGTTCATTACTGGAAGTTGCAATACCCATGACTGATATTCCCTACAGAGGTTTGGCAGCTCTCAATTTGTATCCACCTGTAGAAACTTCTGCGATAGCGATGGCCTCTTTCAGGTCCCTCTCTGCGACTGCCTTAGAATTAAAAAAAAAAAAAAATTGTCCGTCTTTCTTGTTGCTTACAGTTTTAATGCTGTTGAAGACCACTCTCTTTGCCCTTGGTCTGGAAAGTTTTGTACGCTTTTTTTTTTTTTCTGGTCACAATGCAAACAGCTTTCTTTTGTTGTAGTCTGACCATTTTGGTTGTGAGACTGTCAGCAGATGACACAGGCTGTTCATTCTCCAGTATCTAGGTGACCATGTGTTGTTTTTTTGTGTGTGTCTTTGTGTACTTATTTTGTGAGCTGGTCTACTTATAAATCATTGTGTGGCCAATGTCAATATGTGCTTGAAAATAAGTGATAGTTCAGTGTGTTGCAGATGATCTATTTCTCATTTGTTGAAAAATAGGTCAGCAAGTTCCATAGGTTGTGAATGATCTATTTCTCACTTGTTGACAGTAGGTCAGCATGGTCTATGTGTTGTGAATGATCTATTTTTCATTGTGTTCAAAATAGGTCAGCAAGATCTATGTGTTATGAATTTGCTTTTCATCGTGTTCAAAATAGGACAGCAAGGTCTATGTGTTGTGAATGATTTATTTTTCAATGTGTTCAAAACAGGACAGTTAGGTCTATGTGTTGTGAATGGTTTATTTTTCAATGTGTTCAAAATAGGACAGGAAGGTCTAGGTGTTGTGAATGGTTTATTTTTCATTGTGTTCAAAATAGGACACAAAGGTCTATGTGTTGTGAATTTGTTTTTCATTGTGTTCAAAATAGGACAGCAAGGCCTATGTGTTGTGAATGGTTTATTTTTTTTTATTGTGTTCAAAATAGGACAACAAGGTCTATGTGTTGTGAATGATTTGTTTTTCATTGTGTCCAAAATAGGACAGCAAGGTCTATGTGTTGTGAATGATTTGTTTTTCATCGTGTTCAAAATAGGACACAAAGGTCTATGTGTTGTGGATGATTTATTTTTCATTGTGTCCAAAATAGGACAGCAAGGTCTATGTGTTGTGAATGATTTATTTTTCGTTGCGTTCAAAATAGGACACAAAGGTCTATGTGTTGTGAATGATTTATTTTTCATTGTGTTCAAAATAGGACACAAAGGTCTATGTGTTGAGAATGATTTATTTTTCATTGTGTCCAAAATAGGACACAAAGGTCTATGTGTTGTGAATGATTTATTTTTCGTTGTGTTCAAAATAGGACAACAAGGTCTATGTGTTGTGAATGATTTATTTTTCATTGTGTTCAAAATAGGACAGCAAGGTCTATGTGTTGTGAATGATTTGTTTTTCATCGTGTTCAAAATAGGACACAAAGGTCTATGTGTTGTGGATGATTTATTTTTCAATGTTTTCAAAATAGGACAGCAAGGTCTATGTGTTGTGAATGATTTATTTTTCGTTGTGTTAAAAATAGGACAGCAAGGTCTATGTGTTGTGAATTATTTATTTTTCGTTGTGTTCAAAATAGGACAGCAAGGTCTATGTGTTGTGAATTATTTATTTTACGTTGTGTTCAAAATAGGACACAAAGGTCTATGTGTTGTGAATTATTTATTTTTCGTTGTGTTCAAAATAGGACACAAAGGTCTATGTGTTGTGAATTATTTATTTTTCGTTGTGTTCAAAATAGGACACAAAGGTCTATGTGTTGTGAATTATTTATTTTTCGTTGTGTTCAAAATAGGACACAAAGGTCTATGTGTTGTGAATTATTTATTTTTCGTTGTGTTCAAAATAGGACAGCAAGGTCTATGTGTTGTGAATTATTTATTTTTCGTTGTGTTCAAAATAGGACACAAAGGTCTATGTGTTGTGAATTATTTATTTTTCGTTGTGTTCAAAATAGGACACAAAGGTCTATGTGTTGTGAATTATTTATTTTTCGTTGTGTTCAAAATAGGACAGCAAGGTCTATGTGTTGTGAATTATTTATTTTTCGTTGTGTTCAAAATAGGACAGCAAGGTCTATGTGTTGTGAATTATTTATTTTTCGTTGTGTTCAAAATAGGACAGCAAGGTCTATGTGTTGTGGATGATTTATTTTTCGTTGTGTTCAAAATAGGACAGCAAGGTCTATGTGTTGTGGATGATTTATTTTTCGTTGTGTTCAAAATAGGACAGCAAGGTCTATGTGTTGTGGATGATTTATTTTTCGTTGTGTTCAAAATAGGACACAAAGGTCTATGTGTTGTGAATTATTTATTTTTCGTTGTGTTCAAAATAGGACAGCAAGGTCTATGTGTTGTGGATGATTTATTTTTCGTTGTGTTCAAAATAGGACAGCAAGGTCTATGTGTTGTGGATGATTTATTTTTCGTTGTGTTCAAAATAGGACAGCAAGGTCTATGTGTTGTGGATGATTTATTTTTCGTTGTGTTCAAAATAGGACAGCAAGGTCTATGTGTTGTGGATGATTTATTTTTCGTTGTGTTCAAAATAGGACAGCAAGGTCTATGTGTTGTGGATGATTTATTTTTCGTTGTGTTCAAAATAGGACAGCAAGGTCTATGTGTTGTGGATGATTTATTTTTCGTTGTGTTCAAAATAGGACAGCAAGGTCTATGTGTTGTGAATGATTTATTTTTCGTTGTGTTCAAAATAGGACAGCAAGGTCTATGTGTTGTGAATGATTTATTTTTCGTTGTGTTCAAAATAGGACAGCAAGGTCTATGTGTTGTGGATGATTTATTTTTCGTTGTGTTCAAAATAGGACACAAAGGTCTATGTGTTGTGAATGATTTATTTTTCGTTGTGTTCAAAATAGGACAGCAAGGTCTATGTGTTGTGGATGATTTATTTTTCGTTGTGTTCAAAATAGGACAGCAAGGTCTATGTGTTGTGGATGATTTATTTTTCGTTGTGTTCAAAATAGGACAGCAAGGTCTATGTGTTGTGGATGATTTATTTTTCATTGTTTTCAAAATAGAACAGCAAGGTCTATGTGTTGTAAATGATCTATTTTTTATTTGTTCAAAGTAGGCGACCACTGCTTGTGAACTGATTCATTTTTCATCAGTTTGAAATAGGGTTGCATGTGAAGAGCAGTATATTTCATGACTGTGCAAAATGTTTGGGATCAAAATGCTAAATGAAAACAAACATACATTATTATTTATAGCAGAAATTTGTTAGAGCTGCATGTTGTGTACTGGGTTTGATATGTCATTATTTACTAACAAAATTGTTTTTGTATCTCAGAAATTTGGACAAATATGTGTTAGTTGTGCCATTACATGTAATTCAGCATGGATACAGCTCTAAACAAAAGTAATTTATTATGATGCATACACATATGAGGTGCTTATAACTGCTCTGCTTTGTTTGCAACATATGCACTGTCATATTCATATAACTGCTTTTGGTTTGTTTGGGCCTTTTATGTTCTATGGTTGCGAGTTTTATCCAGATACAATGCTAGATGAAGAACTGGTTATTTTGCAACTTGAAGTGAGCAGAACATCAAATATTTTTTGACATCAAAACATTTACTGGATATATGTCTTATTCTGCTAACAAATGCATAAGATAAGATAATGTTGCTTATAGCTCAGCCAAATGCATTGTAGAATATCATTGAAAAAGCTGCACTTTGTAGAACAATTGTATGTAAAAATAAAGAATACACATTTCTTGGTGAAATGGTTGTATCAAAAATGATAAAAACAAAACCCAAAAAGAATATGAATATTTCTGCATGTTCATATGTCTATGATGGAGAGAATGTGTCTATGGCTACCCAGCTATCTGCATGATGGCGAGCTTCTTCAGTGTGTGTGTATGTGTGATGTGTACTATTCGCATGCAAGCTTGCTCTTTATATGTCTCCTTTATGCATCCCCATCCTTCCTCCTTGTTAGTAAAACTATCATTTGAGAACTGAATGTCCCCCACTGATCTTGGCTGACGCTGTCTTTTCCCCTACACATACTTACTGAGGAAGATTTCTATGACAGCGGAATCAATACCCAAGTTGATTTTTGGCACATGAAGTTCTGTTCTAGGGAATGTATTTGGCAAGGATTTGCCATTCCGTCATTTCTTATTCCCCATCAGAATGTTTAATCTGAAAGTGGATTACAGAGGGTGGGATTCCTGAACTCCTACACCCCTACTCCCCCCCCCCCCTCCCCAATCATCTCCATCCTTTATTGCTCCCTGAGACCCTTTCAAAACCATAAAAGTGCTTTAAAAAAAAGAAGAAAAAAAACAAACAAAAAAGAGAGAGATCTTCCTTGCAATTCGCTGCCCGAGTCCAAGATTTGCATGCATACGCTAAATGGCAAGTCTACAACACGCCACGAAGAAAACATGATGGTTCAAGTGACAACAGTTGTGGTAACATGTCACTGCGTGGCAATATTGATTTGACTTGGAACTCGCTCAGTTGTTTCATTTTATTCTAGGGAAAAAAAAACCCAAAGGCCTGTGGCAAATGATCCGAGCATTCAGTGTGCCCAAGGAGCTGGTGGTTCTGACCACTGTGGATGCGGCTTTTCTTCCAGTTAACAGACCCTCTCTGTCTACCCAGCTGGAAATGGGTACTGCTTCAGGTCAGAGAAGGTTAAAGGGGCAGGTAAGGCAAGGTAATGTTGCTTATAGCCCAGCCGACCGCAAAGGGCCATAGCAGGGCTGTCACCACGTTAAAATCAACTCACAAGTTATCCAAAACACAAACAAAAAGTTCACACATCTCTTTAAAATACACCTAAAAACGCACCAGATGGAGAGTTATGTTTCTCCACCTTCCCATCATGCTAAGCTCAAGACATGGTGAACTTTTGACAGTTGGCTGCTCTTATGGCCATTAGCCGATGGAACTCTGACCTTTATAGCCAGTCGTGTTACTACAGCCACTGCTCATCGCCTGAATTATCAGGGATGTGTGTGAGTGCATGATATCATTAAGCTAATAAGAGGATTCTTTTTAAAAAATGTGTGTGTGTGTGTGTGTGCGCCCGCATGCGTGATATTAAAAAGATTCTTTAAAAAAAATGTGTGTGACATCATTAAAAACTTTTTAAAATGTGTGTGTGTGTGTGTGTGTGACATCATTAAAAAGATTTTTTTTTGAATGACAGAGCCAAGTCAAGATATGCATATTTGGCGGCGGGGGGGGGGGGGGGGGGGGGGACAAAATTTGTCTCATAATCCAACCCCCCCGCCCTTCTCCAATGAGATGTTGATAAAATACAAACGGTTCACAATAGATATGGCTGGGTGGCTTTACAAAATGTCCTGACGATTCATATTCATCTTCCCGACGTTTCAAATTCAGTCCATGACACTTGACAATCTGGGTGTCTTCTACTCTAGCCTTGTAGTCCTAAGCCATTGTAAAGGCAGCTGCCAGCCCATTTTATTCCAGTATATAAATCAAATAAGATAAGATAATGTTGCTTATAGCCCAGCCGACCGCAAAGGGCCACATCAGGGCTGTCACCACGTTAAAATCAATTCACCAGTCATTAAAAAAAAAAAAAAAAAACTTTCACACATCTCGTTAAATGACATCGTCTACAAACGCACCAGAAACTTTGTTAAAAATCTTTCTGCCGTAAAATCTTAAATCAGATGAAAAATGTTAATCTCTCTCAAAAACTCAAGGATCACGTCAGGCGGGACATCCATATAAATCAAATGACAGTCACCACACTACAACCACACACACACCAAATTTAAAGCGGACACACACAGAAGACTGCTTCTGGAATATGAAGACAGGAAAAAGTTCATTAGTGCAGGGTTTGTACTCCAACAAAACAAGCACGAAAAAGGGCTATCCACATATCTGTTAAACCAGAATTCAGTCATTGTGATGCTTTTATTAATTTGGAAGGGTCAAATTTCCAAAGGTAAGGTAAGGTAATGTTGCTTACAGCCCAGCCAACCACAAAGGGCCATATTATTATTAGGGCCATCACCATGTTAAAATCAACTCGCAAACTTGTCATTTAAAAAAAAACCACACACACACCTTTCACGCATCTCTTTAAAATACACCGTCTAAAAGCGTACCAGAAACCTCTTTAAAATCTTTCTTCCGAAAAATCTTAGATCAAATGAAAAATGTTAATCTCTTTCAGAAACTCAAAGATCACATCAGGTGGGACATCTCTGAACAGGGTTTTCATGGGGTTTGCTGTAAAGTGTTTACGTCTCACATCGTGGAAGTCCCAACAATCTAAAAGAATATGTTTCACTGTGAGCAGAACATGACATGGAATGCACCATGGAGCTTCTTCACCTTTTAAAAGATGTCTGTGTGCAAGCGGCACACGACTGTTTCGTCTTTATGGCCGCCTCTGGAACAATGTAAAATCTTTCTGCCATCTTGTTTACAGTATTGTTCATCTCTCCATGGCAAAATGATCATCGCCGGAGACTTTAATATCGACTACGAAGATGACACAGATGCAAATACAGCTAAATTTAGAGACATTATTTACATGTTTGATCTGGTACAATATATATATGTGACTGAACCCACGCATGTGCATGGTCATATTGTAGACCTTGTTGTGTTTTGGCCATGGTGATATTGTAATGTACTAATGTGTGCCATAGCCTTACCTCTGATCATGTGTCTGTCCTCTGTGAACTAAAATGTTGAAAAACCTATTAAGCACCGCACCACCAAACTTATCCGCTCCATCCATAAGATTGGTGACTCAAAATTCAAATCAGAATTAGACTGCCTGATAACATCTGATATGTCTCTATCCGATCTGAACTCTTCCCTGAGCAACTTGCCCCTCCATCAGCTTACAGTCAGGTTAGACGGAGCCACGCCTTGGTACAACACAGTCGTCCCACAACTGGCTGGATTAAAATGTAAACATCTCCAGACAGAAAGCGTCGGTGCACCACTGGTCTCTGTCCATAAACAGACGTACAACTTTATTAAACGGAACATTGAAGACTTAGTTCAAAAAGCTAAGACTACTTTCTTCTCGACTCAGATCTCAGCCAGCAAGACGTGTAGGGAACTCTACCACAACATGAACCAAATTCTGGACAAAACGAAGACTGCTGTATTTCCCACCAATGTGGATCCCTCAAAACTACCCGATATCTCTGAATTTTTTCCGAGACAAAATAGTCACTATCCGTCATGTATTTCTTTCCTCTAGTCCTTCAAGAGTAACATTCACTTATTCCGACCCAACTTTGTCCAAGTTTGAACCAGCTACCACTTAATTTGTGAAAAGAGATTCTCCAGAAAACTGAAAAAAAAATCATGTCAACTTGATCCAATCCCGACTTCTCTCCTTTATGAAAATCTCGACTCCCTACTGCCTGTCATCACAGATATTTTCAACAAGTCTCTCTTGAGTGGTTCAGTCCCTGATGACTTCAAAACTGCCATTGTGAAACCTCTTTTGAAAAATCGTTGCTCAATCCAAATGAATTGAAAAACTTCCGACCAATCTCCAATCTTCCTTTCTTGTCAAGGTAAGGTAATATTGCTTATAGCCCAGCTGACCGCAAAGGGCCATATCAGGGCTGTCACCACTTTAAAATCAACTCACAAGTCATCAAAACAAAACAAAAAAAAACCTTTCACACATCTCTTTAAAATACATCTTCTAAAAACGCACCAGAAACTTTGTTAAAAATCCTTCTTCCGTAAAAATCTTAAATCAGATGAAAAACGCTGATCTCTTTCAGAAACTCAAAGATCACGTCAGGTGGGACATCTCTGAACAGGGTTTCCATGGACTCGGCTGCAAAGTGTTTATGTCTCACATTGTGCAAGTCCCAACAATCTTGTCAAAAATTCTAGAGAAATTGGTCCTCCATCAATTATCCCAACATCTTCTGAATGATCTTCTCAGTTTCCACCAGTCAGCCTACCATGCTGGACATAGCACAGTAACCTTTCATCCGAATCTTAATTAATTAAATGATATTCTAACATCTCTTGATGGCGACAAAGTATCTGTTCTTCTCCTTGACCTGTCTGCCACTTTCGACACAACTGATCACGAAACACTCCTTTCACGTCTGAGCACAAACTTCGGCCTATGTGACATTGCACTAAATTGGTTTAGATCATATCTGTCAAACAGACAGCAGTTCGTCCTTATTAACGAGAAACAGTCTTCTAAAATGTCATCAAACTTTGGTGTTCCCCAGGGGTCTGTGCTGGGTCCACTCCTTTTCATAATGTACACAACGCCCCTGACATATCATTAACAGCTGTTCTGTTCATCATGAAATGTTCACCGATGACACTCAGCTTCAACATTCTGACACGCTAGATAACTAAGACAATCTCGTCAAAAATCTTCAAGGCTGTCTCTCCAGTATCAAACAGTGGTTGTCTTCTTCTTCTGCGTACGCAGGCTGATACTCCTGCGGACACTCCCTGTATAGACAGGCAAGGATTAATCCCATCTATCCAACAAAGGGAGTGGAGTTTTGTGTGTGGATGTCTACTAATAAGCTGAAATTAAATGATGATAAAACAGAAGCTATCTGGTTTACAAAACACTCTCAAGCTCAGTCTTCATTTGTCAATAGTCCTTGGCTCCACTGACATCTCATTTATGCCATTTGTTCGTGACCTTGGCTTCTATCTCGACTCTGATCTCACCCTGATACACCACATAGCCAAAATCTGCCAAGCATCCTTTCTCGAACTCCACTGCTTCAGCTCTATCAGACCATTCCTTACAGAACAGGTCATGAAGACGTTGGCGTCTTCCTGCATTCTGTCAAGACTAGATTATGTAATGCTCTTCTCCTTGGTGTACCCGCAGCCTTACTCCAGCCACTACGACGTGTTCAAAATTCAGCCGCTTGCCTTATCTTCAAGGTGCCAAAACAGCACCATACTTCGGATCACTTTAAGAAATTACACTGGCTCAAAATTGAGCACAGAATTCAGTTTAAGTCAGCGTGTCTATGTTATAAGGTTATCACAGGTGAAGTGCCTACCTATCTCTCTGATCGCTTCGAAATATATTTTCCTACATGTCCCCTCCGTTCTTCCTCTGATGACCAAATTTTTCGAATTCCCTCGTATAACTAAAGCAGCACAATTCTAGAGCATTCTCATTTTCTGTAACAATACTCTGGAATTCACTGCCTTTCCATCTACGTCATGCCCCCTCCTTCCCAACTTTCAAGTCTGCACTTAAAACTCACCGCCAATTTGAAACGCCAGTTTCAGAATACCACCTGAAATATTACTAAATTACTACATGTCACTTGCACATTTTGCTCGTGTACAAATGAGCTGTTCGCCGTGTTATGTAGTGTATGTATGCGACATTATATTCCAGTGTGTGAGTGTGTGTGCACGTGCCTGTGTGTACGCGTGCGTGTGCTGTATGCGTGTGTGTATGTATGACTCATGAATGCAGAATTGTGCGTGCGTGTGTGTGTGTACTGCTTATAATTTTAGATGTTGAATTGTTAAAATTTGTAAGCCGCCCTGTAGCCTACGTTGTTAGGATGGGCGCAATAGAAATTGTCCTCAATATCATTATTAAAACCTCTTGGCAAACCATCTCCAAATAACTAAACAGTTCCAGTAGTTAGTCTGTGAATCTATGCTGGGAATTGAAATTACTGGCTAAAGCCAACAAGTTTAGAAGGGTCAAATTTCAAAAGCATCTCCAAATAACTAAACAGTTTCAGTAGTTAGCCTGTGAATCTATGCTGGGAGTTAAAATTACTAGCAACAGCCAAAAAAGATTTCTGTTTAAATAATTCTTTTTTTTTCCTTTCAAGCAGACAACAAACTTACAAACTTTTACAAACCTAAATCAGCTTTTGAACCTTTAAATAGTGCACCTCCATTTTTTTCTCTCCAAAGTTTCCCAGACTGTAATGAGAGTAGCCCAGTAGAACTAAAGAACTGCTGGACTGATGTCAGCAACAAAGTCTGTGATCAGTGAAAGCCTCAACGCAGGTGTATAAAAACACAAAAAGGATACATACCGACACTCCACCCAATGAACACCAAACGATGAAGAAAAAAAAAGAAAGAATATACGAGAAAGCCAAGTTTTCCAGGAAACAACAGCTTATCATTTATTCAAACGCTGACAGTATCAGTGCAAACATCTGGAATTAATCTTACTTTTAAAAAAAAGGTGGGGGGGGGGTGTGGGGGTGGGGGTGGCAAACCCATCTGCCATAGTGTATTGGTGAGTGTTGTGGACAAACAGGCTGGGAGGTCAAAGGTTCAAATCCCACCAGAGGCATTTTTGTGTGTGGGATGTTTGCCCTCAGTTGCATGTGCCTGGAGTCGAGTGTGCCATGGACTACTACAGAAAGAGCAGAACCACATAGCAGCAAGTCTGTCCACCCAATGGAAGCATCTGACAGCGCACTGCTCACAGGTCCTGACCAACACTTGAGGCAGGGGCATTGCCTGGCCTGGCTGACACAACACACTGCATCCTTCTAAGAGCACACCACTGGCTGGATCACTTGGTCTCAGGTCAGCACGGAACACCACTGTGTCAGCTCCAGCTGCCTTCACTACCACCACTGCCTCACCTCCAGCTGCCTTCACCACCACTGCGTCAGCTCCAGCTGCCTTCACCACCACTGCCTCAGCTCCAGCTGCCTTCACCACCACTGCCTCAGCTCCAGCTGCCTTCACCACCACTGCCTCACCTCCAGCTGCCTTCACCACCACTGCCTCACCTCCAGCTGCCTTCACCACCACTGCATCAGCTCCAGCTGCCTTCACCACCACTGCATCAGCTCCAGCTGCCTTCACCACCACTGCGTCACCTCCAGCTGCCTTCACCACCACTGGAAAAAAAAGACAGTGTTAAATTCTGTGTCCCTACATCTCTTACCCTCATGGTGACCTCATCTAACATTTCTTAGTCCACGCCCATGTCTGTGAAGAGTCTATGTCAGTCACCCACATCAGTCAGTTCACGGGGACTTTGTAGGATGGACATGGTGGCAGCCTTCTCAAGAGAGGTATTATCACTTACAACCTGCCTTGGCTTAAGGCTGTGTCAGGCCAACTGACATAGGCTAGAACACCAAGACTACATCAAAATGGTATTATGCTCTGCATAGTTATGGGGGATTGTCTTCAGTCATGACAAGCTCCTAGCATAACATTATCAGTCTCCAAAATCCCTCGAAGTCGGAGTGTGGCTGCCCAGTGGCGGAGGTAATCAAAAACGGTCACACATGTCATGTTCTCATCCCTAGCAAATGCACCAGTACCATAGCGTTCAAGTACTTTAGCTGTGTGCGGAAACCACACTGTTCTTTCGCCAAAAGGCCATCGGTTTCCAGTTTCCACATGAGTCTAGCATTGACCATTTTCTCAATCAATTTACAGACACAGCTGGTCAAAGCTATGGGACGGTAGTTTGATGGGTTAGAAAGATCTTTTCCAGGTTTGGGAATGGGAATAATGAGAGCTTTTCGCCAAGAAGGTGGAAAGAAACCAGTAGTCCACACATGGTTGTATACCTGTAGCAGTATGTTCAGACCTTTTTGCGGAAGATGTTTCAACAGTTTATAATGGATTTCATCTATACCTGGAGAGGAATCGCTGCAGGAAAGTAAGGCGGATTTCAGTTCATTTAACGTGAAAGGAAGATTGTAGTCTTCCATGTTGTTTGACGAAAAGTTGCAGGGTGATTTTTCTTTAAGGGCTTTGTTTTTGACAAAACTGGCTGATTTGTTAGAAGAGGAGGAATTCTTTTCAATGGTTGAAGCAAGCAGATTAGCAACTGCTTTTTTCTCTGTTATTAAAGAGTCCGAAAACTTGAGATGGTTCACAGTGGGACAGGTGTTCTTCCCTTTGATTTTCTTAATGATGTTCCACACTTTTTTCTTGGAAGTTTTAGATGTCAGCCTGGAGCAGAAGCTTCTCCAGGACTGACGTTTACTGATTTTAAAAGTGTGTCTCGATTTGGCACGGAGTTTCTGATGGGCTCGAGCGTTGGGACCCGAAGGTCATTGGTATACCTGATGCTGAGCCCGTTTACAAACTTTTGAAATTTGTTGGCAGTCTGAATCGAACCAGGGTGTTTTTGGCATTTGGAGTTTGTCGGAAGACACTGGAATACAGGTTTTAGCACATTTGATCACAGTGTTAGTCAGAGATTCTGCTGGGTCTGGACTATGAAGAAAATCAGTGTCCTGGAATTCCTTGGAAATAGTGGTTGCAAATAGATCCCAGTTTGCCTTCTTATAATTTAGATGTTGCGAGACAGAGACGTTTTCAGTTATTACGGGTTGTAAAAGAACAGGGAAATGGTCACTTCCGTGCAGATCGTCATGGACAGACCACTCATAGTCCAGGACCAGCGAGGGGTCACAAATCGACAAATCTAAACACGAAAGTGAACCTGTGGAAGAGTGGAGGTAAGTTGCAGATCCGTCGTTCAGACAACACAAATCCAAATCCGAAAGGACATCCTCAATAAGCAGACCTCTGGATGACGAACCGACACTACCCAAAGAGGATTGTGACCGTTAAAGTCACCCAACAGCAAAAAAGGTCGAGGAAGTTCTCCTATCAGACTGACAAGGTCCTGATGACAAACCGGGACAGAAGGTGGTAGATAAAGAGAACAGATTGTCACAGTCTTGTGGAGAGTGACTCTCGCAGCTACAGCCTGAAGGGAGGTAGTCAGAGTGACAGGACTATACAGCAGAGTTTTATGTATGAGAAGGGCAACACCGCCCGACAGTCCCAACGTGGATGGTTGTGCAGGTTTAGAAAGAATATTAAAGCCAGAAAGAGTGAAGGTCTTCTAGCTTTGAATTTGAGTTTCCTGAAGAGCCACAACGGAAGGTTTTATAGATTGACACAGAAGCTGCAGCTCCTCGAAGTTGGAATTTAGTCCACAGATATTCAATGGATGACTGTATTATCCATGGTGCAGAGGGCGAAAAGGAGAGAGATCAGGTCATCTCCTCATCAACGTCTGCTTCTAATGGAGTGAATTTATTTGAAAGTTGTACCGGACTGTTTGGGCCTTCAGACCTGCTGGCAGACTTGCCCACAGGTGAAGACGGTCTGGATTTGGGAGATGGTAGAGGTTTCTTCCCCATCTCCACCATCTCCACACTCGGTTGAACTCCCTTGCCCGCACGGGCACTGGACAGAGGAGTTTGAGGCGGGAGAGCTGGTTTTTTAATCTGCCCAGCAGCAGATGTTGTAGACTGCTGGGCAGTCTGAGGGGTGGCAGATTTTTTGCCTCCACCAGGGGCATTCACTTTGGGTTGGGAGGTGGTGGACCTGAGAGAACTATAAAAGGCGGCTTTGGCTCACCCCGGTCTCCCCGGCTTTAGCCGGTATCGACCGGGCGAATCCAAAAGCCGCCTTTTATAGTTCTCTACGAAGTATTCAAAGGAACGACCCTACAAACATGCATACTGTGTTGGGTTGTCCGTTTTCAATACTAATTTACAAAACTTTTCAGATTTTAGTTTTTGCTTAATCCTATGTTTTTCCTGATCATTTTCAATAACATCATTTTCGCGCAAACATTCATCAAATGCGTCTCTGTCTTTCATGTGAAATAAAACTACAGTCTTTAATTGTTCTCTAAAGTCTTTTAAAACGGAGTTATATTTCTGACATAAAATCCACACACTTATTCCAGCATGTCTTCCACTGAAAGCTAGTGTACACACACCACACATGCACACACACGAGTGCGCTGAAGTGAAACCATACCTCCCCGCTTGCCGCGCAGGGAATTCAATGACTTTCAAAAGCCTATTGAAATTGAAAGAAACTCTTATCACAGCAATCACACATACTCAGTAGACTTGATTCTACTGGGCATGCGTTTCGGGCGGTTGACTCTAATGCCGGCATTTCTACGTTCTCTAGGGTGCAGTTATGAATAGCGATCGATTTCTATTGCCTGCAGTTCTGAATAGCGAGATTTCTATAAGTGGCTGAAAGGATTTTGCTCAGTCATTCCCGCCTGAGGTAAAACAGATATAGACATGTTTCTTACATTCTCCTATCATAAGTCAAGATTTAATCATGTGATAGTAAAAAGACGTCACATCCGCCCCAGCACTGTTGTTGACGTTGGCAACTGGCCTTAGCTGTTTTATCATTTCCCTTGCTGGTGTCGATCTGTGAAGACGTGTGTGCGTTTTCTGTGAGAGAAGTGATTTTACCAGAAATATTTATGTCTCAAGACAGCATTTCTTCAGAATTAGAGAGAGAACTTCTGGAATCGCAAGTTGCTCATCAAAATCTATTAGATTTCTTAACACAGCCGTCAACTTTAATTCTACCTGGCATGGATCACGATTCTACTTTTCAACAAGCTCAAAATCTTCCGTTACCACCGCCAACACCAACGGAATTGTGGACAGGGGAAGAAATGCTCATTTTGCAAGAGAATCAAGACTACTTTAAAAAAATGACAAGCTGAATGAAATTAAAGCCATGCTCCAAGTGGCGGAATTTGCACAGTACTGGAAACAAGATCCTCACATAGCAATTACAGGCGAGCTCCAGCAATCCCAGTAACCGCTCCCGCGTGAACAGTGGAAGTTAACTGCTGAATCACAGCCTAAAATAGTCGGCAAGTAGGCCAACCGCTCACAGCGTGAACGGTGGCCTACTTGCTGGACTCCTGCCTTGGCTGCTTTAACGTTTACCTATTCACCTGCTGAATCACAGCCTAAAATAGAACCGCTCACAGCGTGAACGGTTGGCCTACTTGCTGGCATTCTTACTCCTGCCCCATGCCTTTTGCTGTTGTGGTTTGGCTGCTTCAACGTTTCAACTATTCATCGCTTCAATTCACCTGCTTAAAGGCTGTCTCAGACAGCCGCTGAGAGAACTTTGAAGAGATCTTGTGATTATTGATTCAGGACTCTGATAAGCGCTTTTTAGCGGCTGTCTCGAATTTACGACGTTCAAGTTGAACCACAAAAAGCCCCTTCACTTTCCTACAAGCACTGTCCTGTCTATTGTGTGTTTGTTTGTTGTTTGTTTGTGTTTGTTGTTTGTTTGTGTGTATGTGTGTTTTGTCCCACCCTACGCACGCACGCCCCCACCCCCCCCCACACATGCACACACTCAAGTCACTTCTAAGTTCTTAACTCAAGTCACCCCAAGTCACTTCTAAGTTCTTACTTAAGTTGTCCTCAAGTCATCCTCAAGTCATCCCCAAGTTCTTACTCAAGTCATCCTCAAGTCACCCCAAGTCACTTCTAAGTTCTTACTCAAGTCGTCCTCAAGTCATCCTCAAGTTCTTACTCAAGTCAACTCAAGATTGTAATTAAGTCATCCTTTAAGTACAACCAAGTTCTTATTTAAGTTATATTATAATTATCAAAAAAAAACAAAACAAGACAATCTATGTTTTTATCTTAAATAGTAGATGTCTAATATAGTACACACACGCCTCAAAAACGCGTCATCGTTAAGGATGTCTTGCTCAGCGTCCTCTGCGCGAAATCGGTCAGCATAGATCTTAATGAAGTTCTTACATCCTAAGCAACCACATTGATTACAATTCTGGTCTATGGTAATGTCTTTTATAGACTCCATGTCTTTATTTATTGACTCCATCATTTTAAACAAATAATAATCCGTCATGCTCTATTTTTATCAAAAAAATTTTAAAATTAAGTTTTTAAAATATTATTGCATTTGAAATGGATCAAAATTATCTTTTGTTATTGGCGGTGCTGGCGTGCTGTTGTGTTCGGCTTCTGTATTTAGCGGTGGAGATTGTTTGGGCTCTTGTTTTTGCCAGCGTTGTTTATATATTTTATAACCGTAATAACCGCCCCCAGCAGCAGCAAGAGCACCAAAAATGACAACAGTTTTAAGTTCAATATTCCATGAAGACTTTGGTGCCCTTGAATCACATGGAGTTTTTATAGCTGGCATTGAATCAACTTTTTCTGGCGTTGGTGGTGTTATGTTTTCATTATGAGTTATATTCTGTGATTGTAACATTATTTTTTTTGTCTGTTCCACTCTGCTAATTTTTTTCCTGCTTTAACACGCCCAGGATGAGGAGCTTTTCACTGGTCTCCACCTGATTCAGTGTTTTCTGCTGATTTTCTGGCTTGGTTACTTTCTCCACCTGATTCAGTGTTTTCTGATTCTGCTGATTTTCTGGCTCGGTCATTTTGAAGGGAAATAAAATCTATATGATTAAAAGTAATTAATCCCATGATTAACGGCGATAACAATGTTCCAAATCTGTAGTATAAATCACATCCTAGAGACTCTAATGACTTTGTTTAAAACTGGATCCTGCGTTAAATCATACATAAAATCTTGTTCAGAATCAATGGGAGCAAATTTACCGACTAGTTTAGTGTACAAACTAAGAACCGTTTGCCCAACGCTTTTTACCATTCTCGACCCCAGCTGCGCTTCATACTGTTATGATACTTTATAATGTCTTGCGGTGACATCTGTTGAATCTGTTCTATGCTGAATTCAGTTCCGAGGAACTGTTTTGTTTTTCCACATGCCGCCAAAGAATACAGTCTTTCCTTTTTGGGCATATAGCTTGCTCATCAACCTGGTCATTTGTAATCATAAGTTCAGAAGGTTTAATAGATCATCGGTGTTCATGTTTTTATTAATTATTATTATTTTATTTTTTAAAAATGAGCGCTGAAAAAACTGTTGCCAACCTTGTATACCATTCTGCCGTTATTGGAGGCCTAAGTATAGGATACACAATGCTTGGTAAAAGCTTGTTAAGAATTAAACCAGCAGATCTTGGCAAACTAGAACTTTGAGGATTTAGCAAAGCTAATTGCTATCATTGCAGCTTCGTTCGCTACGAAAGATTTTCTAGTCAAGCAAGGAATAATTCCAGACAGTATTAATATGTAAATAAAAAAATACATTTATAAAAAATGGCTTCACTCATAATGATGATAGGCGGCGCTGTGGTGAATGCGCTTGCTTTTAGCGGAAGTAATTACGCGTTTAGTAAACTACGGGATGACGGCGAGAGAAAAAGACATAACAAAGCTATGGAGCAACTAGCAGCTGCACAAGATCACTATGAAAAGCAGAGAATTGAGCAGTTAGATTTTATTAATAACACACTGAAAAACAGGGGCATGCAGCTTACACATTTAAAGATGTTGACCAAGCAATAAAAGAATATTATCTTGTAACAGGCAAACCAATCGAAACATTGCCACCACCAAAATTCAGCGACTTTTATCAACCATCAGAAAAACAAAAGATGCAGAAATCGTGTTTATTGTCGTTGGTATGACCATCGTGTATTTTGTTGCACATAATATTGGCTGAATAAAAATGAACAAAATCTATTATTCGCCAAAAGGATATTGGAAGGGAATCACAGCAATAAAAAAGCTAAGCCAAGCAGCTGGAGTCAGTGAACAAACAGCAAAGGAATGGTTATCTAAACAAGCGATTTGGCAAATTTATTTACCTGCACTAGACGAATACAGAGGACCACACTTTGTCAATACAACTCCAAACGACACCCATCAAATGGACCTTCTATATTTACCCTCTGATACGATTAGACGAAAAAGATTTAAGTACGCACTTACAGTCATTGACATAGCTTCAAGATACAAAGATGCGGAACCATTAAACACAAAAGAGTGCTTCTGCTGTTGCTGTTGCTATACAACTGATATACCAACGAGGTCCCTTAACTTATCCTCGCATGATTTCAAGTTGATGATGGGAAAGAATTTAAAGGCCAAGTGAATCAATTATTGTTAAAACATAGAGTTTACCATTAAAAGAGGCATCCCAGGAGTTCACAGATCACAGGCTTTAGTTGAAAACTTTAACAAACAGTTAGCTGAAAGACTTTTTTCCTACCAGTATCATAGAGAGCTGATTGACAATTCTCGCAACACAGAATGGTTAGAAGACTGCCCTCAGTTTTTGCGCGCAATGAATAATGAAGAATTTAAAGGGCTAAAACCAGTACAAGCAATCAAAAGAAAAACAATAAATGTTGCTGAAGGAGAGTCTTCATCCAGCAAACTATTGCCGTTTGGTTTGAAAGTAAGGTACCTTTATTTACCGGGGGAAGCAGAAGGGGACACTCGCATCAGGGCAACAGATCCAGTTTGGAGTGTTGATCCATATGAAATAAAAAGAATTGTAAAAATGAATCCGCCCGTGTATTATTTACGAGAAACTGACACAACAAAACAACCAGCTCCTCGAAGATCTTTTGTGAAAGAAGAACTGCAGATAATCCCACCAGACACAGTTCCGCTTTAATTAATTTTTTAATTTACATAAAAATGGAAGCTCAGAAGGAAGCGCAGAATGAAACAAGAATGATAAAGGAAGAGACCTGGGAATTGATACAGGAATCATATGATACGAGTTCTACTATTAAGGTAACATTTGCGGGGATTCATCGGCATCCAGATCGCCCGCTGCCCAAATTCCCAAATTTTGATTGTCAAATATGGGGAAAAGAATATCTTCTTATAATAAAACTTGAGGAATATGAAGATGGTATGTAATTATGCCGTTCTCCAGTGCCCAATTGCATATGAAAACTCTGGATTAACAAACACCCGTTTTGTGTTTGTTCTATCTAATGACTTCTTTGTTACAACAGTTGTGTTGATCTCATGTAGATTAGATCGCAGTTTTACGTTGTCATGATGAAAAGTCTTATTGCCAAACAATGCTTCTTTGTAGTTGTCATGCGATATGTTTGACTGCACAACACTGCGAGATATTCCCTTTGCTTTCTTAATGATTTTCTCCTGGCTCGAAATACTGTACATTTTCGACCTTAACCCCACATACTCCTTAATCACCTTTCCAGATAATTCATCTTTCATCTTTCCTAAAACCTTCTTATTAGTAATTGAATGCAAAGGCGAATCTTTAGGGTAATCGGATGTGTCGTACCATCCTGCATGTCCTTTCGCTACTTCTATTTCCATGTCTTTATAGATGTCTTCAGTAAGGATATCTATAACAAAACTATCTGTATCTGTGTAAAGTACTCTGGACTTAGGATACAGGGGTTTAAAGTAGTCATAAAGAAATTCTAACATCAAAAGCTTTGATAATTCTAAAACAGTAAACCCAATAAATACAGGTTTGCCCTAATTTGACTTTCTTTTTTTTCATCTTTATGCCAAAAAGCTGATCATGAAATCTTCTAAGTCCTGATAATTTGGTTTTGAAGGGCAGCTTAATTGCTTCATTCTCTCTGGTGACCAATCTAACATCTTTCGTTTGTGCGGATTTTCCATAGTCTTTCCGAAACAGTGTTGTTATCAGCTTGAAAAAGTCTTTTCGGGAAGCATCTGTGGATTTAGTTCTAAGATCAGTGTTCTTATTATGTAGGGTTTTCATGAATGTTCTTGATCAAAACCCAATTATTCGATGAACAGCTGTTAACTTCAAACCATGTCTTAATTAAAATTGGGTAAAAGTCTGTATGGAGACATAATCTTTTTTGCCCCGAAGATTAGGCACAAGTTTAGGCGGCTCTCTTGGATTCATCTTAGGCTTTCTCCCTGCTAATGGATAGTCATTATGAGGTCATGGAGTTCATGGGATATTCTAAGTCAACTTCTAGAATGTATCCACGCTGTTGACCCGGCGTCAAACTGCCCAACCACTTTATTGCTTTTTGAATTTATTTGTACCGCCGCTTTTTGTACATTTTAAAGTTGCGTAATGGAAGTGATTGCGCCATTGCCCATCCATACAGTTTGGGTTGCATCTAAATACATGAGATAGTTAGACCTTTTACTTGGATCATAGTCGTCCAAGTATATTACAGTTTGCTTTACAGTAATGGTGCGACGCCCCTACTAATTCCTCCACGCAATCCGTTTTCAATCATCTGGGAAACATTGGCAGGTCAGACAATAAATCAATCTGTACTCCAGTAAACTTTAAGAAAGGTCCCAACTCATCCCAGGCGCAGAAATATAATGCGCAGGATCCAGACTATAATGTTTCATGCAGGTCTTTCTATAATTTTCAAAATATCCGCCAACAAACAGACATCAGCATCAAGTATGAATCATGATAGTCTCCATCGTTTTACACTCTAACTTCTGCCCCGCATCTTGAGCTGTGGTAATCAGAATCAATGATGTCCTTTCCTCTAAGACTAGAAAAACGCGCCTTTAGGAGGAAGTGTGTCTTGTCAAACCTTTCCAACTGTTCATGGACTCATAAGGGTAAACGCCCTTTCTAACGAGAGTTGGGTCAAAATATTCTTCTGTTATTGGGCGGACTTTAAGGACATAGCTAGTGACTCTAATGAACCCATCATGTGCTGCATAGAGTCATAAAAAGACATGTTATTTAAAGTGAAAAAAAATGTACTTTTCGATTGATGTGCAATGCATGTTACCCTGAAGGCTTGTTTACTGCTTTCATTATAAGATGAGAGTCGTAACCTCGCAAGTTATGAAAGAATACAGGCAGCTTCCATGTCTTTGGTTCAAACTTTAGTTGAGATTGCATTTACTGTGTGCTGCCTCCTCTGAATTTTCCACTAATTTTGATCATGGTCTCTTTCTGTCGGATTTGTTGCTTCTTCACTGAGTTCTAAAACCCCCAAATCCAACAATGTGTGGCTGAGTCCATTACTGTTCTTGGTCTTGGGGGTCATTATGATTTCAGATAAGTTTAGATTATTAGAACAGTTTATTACGCACTTGCTGCATGCGCTGTAAAAATCTTCTAGCCGCATTTGGTCCTCTGTATAATTCTGGCGTTGAATGAGCGCCATCGACCTAACAACAATGAAAGCAAATGAACAAATCTGATGATTACTCATTAAGACTGTTTTTCGAAGTTTTTGTGGCGCTGGCCCTTCATAAGGAACAATGAGTGATTCGAAGTCTGCGTAAATACGTATGGAGAATTTTGCAGCCGTTTCCAGTTCTTAAAACTAACTTTAGATCCGGGTGGGGGCGTAATTAGTTCTGTATTACAGTCAACTGGGCCGATACAATGTTTCTTATGTTCGCTTGCGGCTTGAACAGATGGCATTCTTGTTAAAACATTTTCTACAGAATTCTTGTTTATTTTTATGCTTTGAAGTATGCCGCAATAATCTACTCATTGTGCGTATCAATGTGTAATGCGGCAGCGGTTGAAAACATTTAGTAGTAAGTCCACATGATTTTTGTCTGGATCGCCAATTGTTGGGTGTTCTTGGACATCTGATGGGCTGTAGATTTGTTTCCTCATCCCATGTGTAAACATTAACAGTTATTGGTTTGTTTTGTTCTTCAAACTGATCAATGGAATCCACGCTAACGGGAAATGATATTCCCCTAAAGTTAAGATCATTGATGTAAGGGTGATAGTTAGACACTCTCTCTGCGTTTTTGCGGGCGTAATGCAGCCTTGCGAGAAACACACCACATGAAACATTTGTTGTCTGTATTCTTTATGTTTAGAACTGCTCGTTTTGCTACTAATGCTGGAGGTATTGGAATGTAAAACCCGCCTACAATCGGCGCAATACTAGACTGTTTTAATCTGATCTCTAGACTTACCCTCTGACCAACCAGAGCCTCTCATTTTGGCTTCTTCAGCGGCCACATCAAACTGTGTAAGCAGTTGGTCTGCCAACCGGGTGTTAAGTCATTAGAGGAAAGAATAGTCTGCTGTTTAGTCGAGACCCAGACTTCTAGGTTTTCTTCATTTATTGTTACATAGTCGATTTTAAAACAGCTAACATTACTTTAACTGGTGGGTCTATTGTTAGTTTACCCCGGAACTTGAGAAATAGCATGACCAACACTTGCCCGTACGCTTGCTGGATTCAATGACTTCTAAATCAATATCATTCAGTGCTCTTGATAAATTTTCTTGCATTGCTTCAAAAAATTCGTCGGGTCCTTCATATATTTTATCCATGCTGAGTTTCTTTTCTAACTCAAAATATTTATTTAAATTAAAAAAAAATAATTAATCAATTCAACGGTCTTTTTGTGCTTGGACTCATAAACTAAAAGTATAAACACTTTGGGTTGTTAATGTGAGTTTTTAGAACAGAGTTTAATGTTTCGTTTACTTTTTTTAGCATTCCTTTTTTATTGCTCGGGGTCTGGCTTTTGAGAAAAACTTGTCCTGCCTTTCTTTGAAGATCAAACTTTTGTCTTTTGTAGTCATCAAATCGGCCTGTAAACGATTAATTCTTCATCCGTGTTGTTTGAGTCAGCTGTGCTTTATTTATAATCAGCTTGAAGGAAAACTAAGTTTAGCTGTTATTAGTTGAACCATGGCTGTGTGCTTTTGAAGTTTATTTTTTTATTTTTTTGCTAGCAGCACCTACACCTAATGAACATAGGCCAAGAGCCTAAAGACAAACCGCTAGAGGTAAGCTAAGGTGCACCAAAACCTGTTGTAAGAGGCCACACTCGTTCCTGCTGATAGAGCACTTATAGTCGATGCTCCAGTATTAACATATGTAACAGCATTAAGGCAGCAGAATACCTTTTTGGGTTTTTGCTATATTTTAAAAGGTCTTGCTCTAGTTTTTGTTGCATTTGTGTAATGTTGGTTAATCTGAAGGTTTTTATCCCGGGGGCTATCTCTTCTCTTGGCGACTCGGTGCTGTAGGACATTTGGAAAAACTTGAACAGACATGCTTTTTTTAAAAAAAAAAATAATTTAGTATTGTATATTTTCTAATCTGTTATCTTGAATTTTTCAGCTGCGCATCATATATTAAAAACAAATATACATTTAAGTGGTTTATCGACTCTTTTTCTTTATCAATTTGAATGTTTATTATGTCTCTAACGTTTCTCCGCTTCCATGTAAACCGATTATCCTCCGTTGCCTTAGGTCAACCCTTAAACGTATTTCGTTGTTAAATAATGATCAAGTCTAACACTGTGAAGATGCAGATCTTTAGACACAAGGTCAACGTCGGATTTCACACCTCCCGCCTCCAAACAGTTTTCTTATTTCATCAAAATGCTGATAAGGTTTAAGCCCGCTAGCGTAGATTTGGTTAGGACTACCCTCAATTGTACATTGCACTTTCGTTTTTTTTAGGATTAACAAAATTTTCAGTTTGTCTTTTGAATGGTTCTTCTCTTCGCAACAGCAACAAAATACCTTTAAGCGATCTTGCTGTGGCACTAAAACTAAATTCCATATAGTGTTGCCCTGCTTTTAGGATATTTAGAATGATGAATCACTCTTTCGAAATATATTGCTAATTTTGACTGATATTGTTGCGGATCAACCTCGCTAAGTTAGGATTGCTAACAACGTCAAACTCTAACGAGATGTCAGAAATGCTGTACTTCGCTTCGGTGTCTGTGGATATAATAACATGTTTGTAGTCATTAAGGTTAGTTCATATGACAATCTGTTTTTTAAATTGCTCCTTGAAAGTATGGGGCATGCGCTTTTAACAACTCAAATTCTAAGGGTAGGGAAAAAGCGTTTTTCCATACGCATAACTTACGGCTACAAACCTTTTGCCGTCTTTAGCATCTTCGGCGCCTATTCTATGTTTTAGGGCTTCTTCATTTTCGTTTCCCTTGAAACGCAAGATCGCTCTTTCATTCGCGGTTAGCCATAGATCAGAATAGGTTAAAATATGTCTGCATTGTGTAAAGAAAATATTTCTTGCCCTCAAGTTTTATAGAAATTTTCTTAACGATTGCCCGTCCCAAATTCTGGACAACTGTCTGTTTGGGTTGTTTCTGTGTGAGTTCTATTTTTAAAGAAAGTTTGCGCAGAGCCTGGCCAATCACTTCACCCGCTCCTAGGTCTGGAAATTTGACAGTAAGAATTTGATCTGAATCAATAGTAGATGGATTATTTGGAACAGTAATATTCCGCTTATTTCCCTTCACGCCAAAGGGTTCTTTCAGTCTTCTATGCGGGTCAAGAATGAGCCATATGTTTGTGACATTTTTTATTAAACAAAAAAAAAGTTTATTATTAAAGAAACATGGCAGGCATTGAAGGTGAAGAAGATTATGATGTTTTTGATCCTGGAGACGACATGAGTGAAATGACTCCTTTGATACAGCATCGCTCAGCGACCTCATTGCGGCGGGGAATTAACAGAAAGTACTGTCGGAGCATTTTACAAAGTTTAGGCTTAAAACCCCCCGAATTTATAGACCCTAATGATTTTGAAGTAAAAGATGATGGCCATTTGTTTGTAAGAAACGCCCAAGGACAACGCGTTCAGCTTACAACTAAACGAGCCCCATTAAAGTTTTTAGCCGTGGGTTCAATTAGACAAAGATCCCTGCGAGCGTACAAATCGCCTTGGCATTGCTAAACCAAAATTAGATAGGGATGCAGTTGCTAAACTTCAAAACACACTGCAAGAACTTCCAACAGCCTAACCAAATTACCAAACATGGAACTTAAAGATTTAAATCAAACAACGGGTGAATTAATAAATGCAATAGAAGCAGAACCAGTTTTTTAGAAGAAACAGCATTAAAAACAATTAATGATTCCCCATTGCCTTGCGGGAAATAGGGGCCCTTGATCATGCTTTGAGAAACATCAGAGGCGAATTAACAAACAATTTAGCAAAACTAGGTGAACTAGATGAGCATATAAAAAGAGAAAAAGAAAAACTCGTTGAGGCTGATGACGCAACTTAGGGCATGATATTAAAAGAAAGAATAACCCAAAGACTAAAAGATCTTGAGCAAGAGAGATCAGCAAGATAGAAGTGTTGTCTACTAACGAGAACAATTACGAACTCAAGTGAGCAGAATAAGAGAAACTATCCAAGAATTTTATATGAAGACACAACGCTAGCAGAACGAATCCGAACACTGTTTAGAGAGCAAGGTGTCACATTAGCAAGCGTTATAACAGCCTTAGGATTTGCATAAGTACACTGGTGATGGCTATTACGGGCGGCGGTGGAGGTCAAAGCCTAGCGCCTCCATCGCCATCCCCCCCGCCCGATAAATCATGGGTAAAAAACAGCTTGATTTATCTTGGGGGGTTTTTTAAAAAAATTAGCCCGGTAAAGCCCTGGATGCTTTACAGGTATATTAGGGGGTGTCGTTAGTGGCTTTTGTCTACTGCAAGCAAGTAGTTGGCTTTATGGCCGAGCACTTATGGACATTTGTTCTCTTAATGTTGGGTTAATATTTTGTAAATAAAGAAGGAGTAATCCTAGGCCAGTTAATCCAACAATTTGCGCTGTCTTTTCATATTCGTGGTCATTATTTTTTTGATTCGCGGTTTCAATGGCCTTTAGGATTGGATGACTTATTCTTGGGGGATCGGCTTGTTTGTTTACTGCTTGCAATATTATGGCTCAGAATTTATGTCGTTTTGTCCAACCTTCTGTTCATTTCCTGCAACAAGAATTTCATTGTTGTAGTTCTTTATTGTTCCTACCTGGAGTCTGAGGTCAGAAGGTGCATGTATAAACCAGTGCCAACAGCAAAAATCTTTCTTTGATCTTGCGAATTGTAAAAACATGTTGGTACCTTTTAATACTTGAAGGTAATTTAACTGTGAATTAATGGCGTCCTCTAAATTTGCTAAGTATTGTTTTTGTGCGTCAAAGCCAGTAGAAGGATCAGTTATGCTTGATCTTGCCTGTGCTTGCGAACCTAGCAAACACCAAACGTAAGTACGAATAGAGTCATTATTCGTTCTATTCCTGCTTTAGTTGGCCCTTAGAAGAGTCTAAAATAAATGTTGTCCATGCTGTTTTATGCTCTTGCTCTATGGACCCGAGGTGACAGTTGTGCTGAAGAGAAAGATGTGTAAGGGGGATTCCAGTCATAGTTATACTTTCTGTGCACGCCCCAAAAATAAGGGGTGCCTAAGCCATGATTAAGTCCAACTTTTGTCTAAAGTCTTCCTTAATGACATCGTCTAGAAAAAGCACCAGAAAAACATTGTCCTGAGCAACAAAGAGCGGACAGCAGAGAGGAAGGGAGGTGAACCTTATGGTGGTATTTTTGTGTCCCGTCAGCCATGGTTCCTCACTGGCTGTACGAGGTTCATTTGGATGAAAAAGATGCAGACGGAGGCTGGGTAATGCGGGTGGAGCAGCCCCTGTGGATCCAGCAGCTTGGCGTTGCCTTGGCATGCTGTGGCATGGGAATCAGCAGTTGTTTTTCGCTACGATCGAGTGCAAGGCATGGTGGACAGATTTGACTTCATGACAGTTTACCTTCCTCATTTAAGGTTTTACTTTTTTATTTACATTACATTCACACACACCCGATTCCCTTCCTTGAAGAGAAACTGAACTAACCATGCAGTAGCCTGGTGTGCAGGATGAAGTGAATTCCCCCAAAACCATGCTGACCCCGTTCTTCTAAGAATGTGTCCATCCATGCCGACCCACGCGGGGAAAATGCCTGCACTGTGTGGAACCCTAAATTTAGATTTGCGGGGAAAGCTGGAATGGTCCCAAAAGGGGGGCTGCACGCTTTGTCACAGGACGTTATCACACTCCTCCAACGTCAGCAGGCTCAAACAAGCCTGGACTGGACCCCTAAAGCAGCGAAAAGGGAAGATCACAGATTGCCCAGGGTTTTAAATTCATTACAAAGGCAATGGTCTTGCATGGATCCGATCCCAGCTGATTCTGCTCCACCGACAGCGAGGGACATGATCATCAGTTCAAACAACCACAGTGCCGAACTTTGTACCCACAGGAGTCCTTTTACTACGCACCATAAAGGACTGGAACGCCTGCCCGACACAGTTGTTGAGGCAGAGACTCTTGAACATTTGTGTCAAGAGCAAGAAGACTACAGGAAACTTTTTTTGTTGTTGTTGGTTTTTTTGCTGCACCAGCCCACAGTTTTAAAAAGTCAGGGAAAATTCAACATGATGACTGGGCGTTAATGGATAAGATTGATAAGATAAGATAATGTTGCTTATAGCCCAGCCGACCGCAAAGGGCCACATCAGGGCTGTCACCACGTTAAAATCAACTCACAAGTCATCAAAAAAAAAAACCAACCCCAAAACCCCCAAACCTTTCACACATCTCTTTAAATGACATCTTTTAGAAACGCACCAGAAACTTTGTTAAAAATCTTTCTTCCGTAAAATCTTAAATCAGATGAAAAATGTTAATCTCTCTCAAAAACTCAAGGATCACGTCAGGCGGGACATCCCTGAACAGGATCTTCATGGACTCCGCTGTAAAATGTTTGTGTCTCACATCGTGCAAGTCCCAACACTCTAAAAGAACATGTTTCATTGTGAGTGGCGCATGACATGGAATGCACCACGGAGCTTCTTCACTCTTTAAAAGGTAAGAATGGGTAAAATACGAATGGCCGGTGTGCAGCCGGCACAGAACTGTTTCCACTTTACGACCTCCCGACGTAGATGGGAGGAAGTCCTTAAGGTTTGGACGGAACTGAAAGAGTTTGTTACTCGTCTGTGTGTTCCAATCCTCCTGCCAGAGGTCTCTCACATAATCATTAATTTTGGGTTTCACATCTGAGCAGGGGATATAAATGTTGGACAGTTTCTCTCTTGTGGCGTTCTTGGCTAAACGATCAACCATTTCGTTCCCGCCGATGCCAACATGACCAGGAACCCAAGCAAGAGTAATGTTGTAACCGTCCGCTTTCAACTTGCTAAAAAGTTCAAAGAAATGTAAAAGTTCTGGATGCTGAAGGTTGCGGCCAGCTATGGCCTCCAAAGCTGACAGTGAATCCGACAGAACCAGAAAGTCCCTCTTCGTAGATTGTGAAATTATCTTCAATGCCAGAACCAGAGCAGTAAGTTCAGCGGAATAGACAGAAGCATCTGAATGTATATGTTCCAACAGTATCTGAGAAGGAGCCCCAGGGCAGTTGGCTGCACAGGCCACTCTATCTTCAGACTTGGAACCGTCAGTGAAAACTTTTTGATAGGATGGGAATTTGGAACAGAGGTCAGCATACATTACAATGCCTTGTACGCCAGAGAGCTGGTAGACTCTTTGCGAAAAGCTGCAAGATCAAAACGAATCTCTGGTGTGAAAAAGGTCCACGGAGGTTGATCCGGAAACTTGGAAAAATCGGACACAACTCCTAGGTATAGACCTGCATTCCGCACGTGAGGCCGCATATGAAGACCAAACGGCGGAATACATTTCGGGTTGTTTTCAAACTTACTTTGGAACGGAGGGTCACAGACACAGTCATAGGCAGGATTCTGCGGTTCTGAGAACAGTCGGATATAATAATTCAAAGACAGTTTCAGCCTGCGGTTGGACAGTGAAGTCATTATGAGCCTATAAAGCTAGTATGTCCCATAGCACTGGGCTCACGCACCAAGTCATTATGAGCCTATAAAGCTAGTATGTCCCATAGCACTGGGCTAACGCACCAAGTCATTATGAGCTTATAAAGATAGTATGCCCCATAGCACTGGGCTTACGCACCAAGTCATTATGAGCCTATAAAGCTAGTATGCCCCATAGCACTGGGCGTCATGAAAGGCTTGACTGAGAAAACGGTATTTGCTAATGCAGTTGTTTTGTTAAAGACAGAATTTGGAGATGGGGATTTCTTACCTTGATGTTTCCGTGTTTATATTATTTTGGTTGCTGAGTTAAGTTTGCATACTGTTCATGCAGTGTTTCTTAGTTTTTGGTTGTGCATTGTGACTTGTGCTGAGTGCAAGTCGATGTGTATTTCAGATGTATTGGTCAGTGGGGTGTGTCAATTCCCCTGTAGATAAGATGTATCTTAGGGTTTGACTTGTTGCCTTTTGGCAAGCAGTAATATCTATGTTCGGGTTTCATGCCCTTAGATATTAGGTGTCCGTGTATCCTTGTCTAGGCTAGGCTGTTTCAGCCTCCATCTGGAAGTGATGGTGAGGTGGCCTAGTGTGTGGTGCTGTATTGTTCTGGACATGCGGAGCAGTGCTCGTCCCTATGTCATCATCTGGCATCAGTGTTTGATGCTGTCTGAGGTGGGTTGGTAGCAAGCGAGTTTTCCTTGTGTGAACTGTAGTTTTCTGGTGCTGTTTTGATGTGTGATTTCTGAGTTTCTGTATACTGCTATTTGTTTGCTTTTTCTTTATTAAAAAAAATTGATCATTTATAATGATCATTTTTATTTTGGAGGAAGAATATTGTGACGTCAATGTAAAAAAAAATATTATGACATCAAGGTAAAAAATTAGGCAGACATGACGTAAATGATAAGGGACAACGGGAGCGAGAGGGAAAGAAGAAACGGACGGACCTTGTGTCCAGCCTGGAATTGTACTTGTTTTGTTTTGTTTTTATTCATTCGTTGCAGTTTCCATTGGGTGATTTTGTGTCAGTATTGCGTCGTTGCTGCTGTACCAGTGGAAATTCGATTCAGCTGTATTCTTTTTGTGGTTCCACGTGGTTCACTGTGCCTCGTCAATCATCAAATCAACAGTATTAGTCAGTGATTCGTCAGTGCTTCTGTACTTGTGGAAATTTGATTCAGCTGTATTGTTCTGGGGTTCGACGTTGGTTTAATGTGCTTTGTGATTCTGTGCTTCAGCTGTGTTCGTCGGTGGTTTTAGGTGGTTTCTGTGCTCTGTAGGTTTTTTTGTTTTTTGTTTTGTTGTTGTTTTTTTGGTTCAGTTGGGTTTGTCAGTGGTTCAGCGTGTTTACTGTGTTTTGTGGGACCCTAGTTCAGCTGTATTTATGGGCGACTCGGTTCGCCGCGTGGGTTCCCGGTTGGTGAATATGTGCTGTAACGTGGGCTTGATGCAGCCAAGTATATGTTTGATTGATAAGATTGTGTCAATTGTGACGATTTATTGAGTTTATTGCCTTGGTCATTTGTAATGTTGTGGTGTGTAGCCTCCTCGTCGGGTGCATGAGTGTGCGGTTGTGAGTATGAAAACTTTTATGCATGTGGAGTGAAAGAAAACAAACCCTGTATAAACGTACTACCTTCGTATTGATGCTGCCACTGTGTGTCGGGGGGACAGTTTAGCTAGGTCTGTCGTTTCTGTTTATCCCTCTATAGTAGTTCAGGTCTTAGTGAACCCAACACTGGGCTTACGCACTAGTCATTATGAGCCTATAAAGCTAGTATGCCTCATAGCACTGGGCTTACGCACTTAGTCATTATGAGCCTATAAAGCTAGTATGCCCCATAGCACTGGGCTTACGCACTTAGTCATTATGAGCCTATAAAGCTAGTATGCTCCACAGCACTGGGCTTACGTACTTAGTCATTATGAGCCTATAAAGCTAGTATGCCCCATAGCACTGGGCTTACGCACCAAGTCATTATGAGCCTATAAAGCTAGTATGGCCCATAGCACTGGGCTTACGCACCAAGTCATTATGAGCCTATAAAGTTAGTATGCCCCCATAGCACTGGGCTTACGCACCAAGTCATTATGAGCCTATAATTATAAAGCTAGTATGCCCCATAGCACTGGGCTTACGCACCAAGTCATTATGAGCCTATAAAGCTAGTAACTAAGTATGCTCCACAGCACTGGGCTTACGCACTATGTCAGCACAGGGTGGGGATGGGAGTGTTCCGTCCCCCAGACTAGTTGGTCCATGGCACCATCTTTCTTATCATCCAGTGCAACCCTCCCATCTCCCAGACTATGTTGGTCCATGGCACCATCTTTCTTATCATCCAGTGCAACCCTCCCATCTCCCAGACTATGTTGGTCCATGGCACCATCTTTCTTATCATCCAGTGCAACCCTCCCATCTCCCAGACTATGTTGGTCCATGGCACCATCTTTCTTATCATCCAGTGCAACCCTCCCATCTCCCAGACTATGTTGGTCCATGGCACCATCTTTCTCATTATCCAGTGCAACCCTCCTATCTCCCAGACTATGTTGGTCCATGGCACCATCTTTCTCATTATCCAGTGCAACCCTCCTATCTCCCAGACTATGTTGGTCCATGGCACCATCTTTCTCATTATCCAGTGCAACCCTCCTATCTCCCAGACTATGTTGGTCCATGGCACCATCTTTCTCATTATCCAGTGCAACCCTCCTATCTCCCAGACTATGTTGGTCCATGGCACCATCTTTCTTATCATCCAGTGCAACCCTCCTATCTCCCAGACTAGTTGGTCCATGGCACCATCTTTCTTATCATCCAGTGCAACCCTCCTATCTCCCAGACTATGTTGGTCCATGGCACCATCTTTCTCATTATCCAGTGCAATCCTCCCATCTCCCAGACTATGTTGGTCCATGGCACCATCTTTCTTGTCCAGTGCAAATCCTCCCGTCTCCCAGACTATGTTGGTCCATGGCACCGTCTTTCTTATCATCCAGTGCAACCCTCCTACAGAGGGCTTCTGCTATCCGCCACTTGGGACGCGCCTCAACGCCGTATAGTCCCAGCGTGATTTTTTTTTTTTTTTTTTGAGTATGGTATTTTTTCTTTTCTTTTCATTTTTGAGTGTGGGTTTTTTGTTTACTTTTTTTTTTTAGTGTGGTATTTTTTCACTTTTTTTTTTTGAGTGTGGTATTTTTTCACTCTTTTTTTTTTATTTTTATTTTTTTTAAAATAAAATACATACAAATCTACAACGGCATATATATTTCTATATATATATATACAACAACCATTTTAAGGTACATATTCTGTGGGTAAATTCTCTATTATTTCAAATAAAATCATTATTCTGACACATGTCTGTAGTATATTTACAATAAACATATAACAATGCAGTTTCTGTGAATAAATTCATTTTCTTCTCAATATTCCATGGTTAAAAACAAAAAAATCAATAAAAAGATCAGTTCATTTTCACTTTTTAACTTTTCATAAACAAACCAAAAAAATTCACTGAAGTACTTTTCCATTTCACACTTGAGTTCCAAGTTTTCCATGTCATACTTCTGTCCTATTAATTCATAATACTGATTATCTTTCCAACATCATCTACTGAACTCCACATTTCATTCTTCATCATCTGAAACTGCATATCATAACTTCCAATGGGGTTGACTGACAACTTTTTCAATTAAAAAAAAAAGAATAAATAAAAAAAAAGAAAAATAATACTACAAAACAAAAAACCAAGACTTTGTTTTACTCAATTTTGCATCCCAATATTTCTGTGTCGACACAATCAATAACTTTATAATACAGATCAGATGCAAGCACACACACACACAAACACAAACACACACACACACACACAGCCCTAGTGGTAACTAACACTGAAGAATGTGCAACAATTGCCCATCCTAACAGTGTTTACAATATCACTACACAATATCTATGTCAGTGTAATCACAACTTTCATTTCACACTTGATCTGCGAAGATCCCTTTCTTCTATTAAGAAAGGGTGAAAACTGTAGTCGCACCTTCTCGCCACGTTAAAGGGGGTGTTTCCTCAGGGGGACATGGGCAGGTTGGACGCAACCTCTGTTGTGACTAACGCGGCACGGGAGCGGACGACTGGCGCTATATTAAAACTAGATCTCGGCCTCTACAATCAAGGAAAGCCGCAGACTAGACCAGTCCAGATGGAGGAGTAAGGCCCCCACCGAGAAAGGAAGGAACTCTGTGCAGGCCCACCGGCGCGTGGACACGCCCTGACACTGCTCCAAGCCTTACCCCAGCCATGGGATAAATGGCAAGAGCCGAAGTCGGATGTGCTGGTCCTGACTTGTCAGGGGCGTAACGGCAGCACAACGCATCCCCGCTCACATGACAGACAACCTTGGAGAATCTCGATATGGTGCTCGACCGTTGAGGACCCGCCAGGGTGGAAGAGTGCCGAGCGAGAAACTCTATGGATCTCTGGAGGACCTCCGCCGGACGGCAGCCTTCATCAGTGCATCTGGGGTTCTTGTCTGAGCGAACGAAAGAAGAAGAAGAAGAAGAAGATTTCACACTTGGGTTCTCCTTTTTCCATTTCATACTTCAGTCCTATCAAATCACAATATTCATTATCTTTCCATCATCATCATTCTACTGAACTCCATATTTCATTCTTCATCATCAGAAACTGCCCATCATAACTTCTAATGGGGATAATTGACAACTTTTTAAATGAAAAAAAAAAGAAGAAATTTTTTTTAAGTATAAAAAATACAAGACTTTGTTTTGCTCAGTTTTGCATCCCAAACGTCATGATGTGTTGACACAATGAATAACTTTATATATAATCCCAAATCAGACACACACACACACACACACACACACACACACACACACACACACACACACACACACACACACACAGCCCTAGTGGCAACTAACACTGAAGAATGTGCAACAATTGCCCATCCTAACAGTGTTTACAATATCACTACACAATATCTATGTCAGTGTAATCACATCTTTTATTTCACACTTGGGTTCTCCTTTTTCCATTTCATACTTCAGTCCTATCAAATCACAATATTCATTATCTTTCCATCATCATCATTCTACTGAACTCCATATTTCATTCGTCATCACCTGAAACTGCCCATCATAACTTCTAATGGGGATGACCGACAACTTTTTCAATAAATAAAATAAGAATAAACACAAGAAAAGAAAAATGATAATATAAAGAAAACCAAGACTTTGTTTCACTCAATTCTGCACCCCAATATTTCTAATGTGTCGACATAATGAATATCTTCATATACAAATCAGATGCAAGCACAAATGCGCGCACACACACACACACACACACACACACACACACACACACACACACAACAGAGCCCTAATGGCAACTAATACTGACACTAACACATTTCATACTTTGGTTCTATTAATTCACAGTATTCCTTATGTTTCTATTATCATTCTACTGAACTCCACATTTCATTCTTCATCATCAGAAACTGCATATCATATCTTCCAATGGGGATGACTGACAAGTTTTTCACTAAAAAAAAAAGAATTAATAGAAAAAATAAAAATAATCCAAAATAATTTTTAAAATACATCACTTCCTTTTGCGTCCCTTTGGCATTTTGCATTTCTCTTCATGATGTGTCACCACAATGAATAACTTTATATACAATTATACATCAGACACACACACACACACACACACACACACACACACACACACACACACACACACACACACACACAAGCGCCCTAACAACAACTAACACTGAAGAATATGCAGCAATTGCACATCCTAACAGTGTTTACAATATCAACACCCAACATTCATGTCAATGTAATCACAACTTGCACTGGGATGACTTGTACAACCTTTTCAGTAATAGGAAAGAAAAAAAAGACAAAATTTTTTTTTTCAGTAACAAGACTTTTTTTCAGCTATTTTGCATCCCAATGCTTAAAATATAAGTAAACACAATCAATAACTTATTTAAAAAAGCAGATTCAAAAAGAAGAGAAAAAAAGAAAGAAAAAAAAAAGAAAAGAAAAGGGAATCAGCCATAATGGCAACTAACACTGAAGAGTGTGCAACAACGGCCCATCCTAACAGTGTTTACAATATTACTACATAATATCTAGGTCAATATCATCACAGCTTCCAAAGGAATGACTTACAACCTTTTCAAAAATAAACAGAAAAAGAAATTTCATAAAATAAAATGGGGAAAAAAACACACACACACTTTGCTCTCAGTTTTGCATCCCAAAATTTAAAATGCATGAACACAGTGAATGAATGTATATAACTTAAAAAAAATACAAAATCAGATATCACACACACACACACACACACACACACACACACACACACACACACACACACACACACACACACACAGCCTTAATGGCAACTAACACTGAAGAATGCACATCAATTGCCCATCCTAACAGTGTTTACAATATCACTTCCCAGTATCAACATAATCACAACTGACATAATACTTATTTTCTTGAAGGATCAATAAAAATCATAAAAGCATCACAATTCAATTGAATTAAACCATATTTTCTTTCTTAAACAGTTAAAACAAGAGAACTTGTTGCTTTTATGACATTTTTACTGAATAAGTAATTTCCATCAATCTTTTGATTCATTTCCATAACGTTATAAACTGATGTTATACACTGTATGCTCACATCTCCACCTATTTACACAACAAACATTAAACATACGCAACCAATTTACACACAACAAACATTAAACATACACAACCAATTTACACAACAAACATCAAATGTACACAACCAATTTACACAACAAACATCAAATGTACACAACCAATTTACACAACAAACATTAAACGTACACAACCAACTTACACAACAAACATCAAACGTACACAACCAATTTACACAACAAACATTAAACGTACACAGCTAAAGTTCCGGGGAGACACCTCTATTCCTCCTCATCGTCTCCATCGTATTCCACACTGACCAACCCCCTGGACCAAGACACAGTCCTCTTCCTCCTCCGCGTCCTCCTCTTGGCAGAAGAGGACACTGAAGAGGCCGTCAACGTCACGACAACGCCCTGGCTGCCAACGTCATCTTCCACAACGGGCGCAGGGCCGTCAGCGTCGTGGCAACTGACGACCTCCTCCTCTAGCAGGCCAGCGGCAATGGAAAAGCCAGGCTGGCAGTGCACACAGGGGCCTGATCTGCATCGTCTCCCTGAGGAGAACAGTCACCCAGCCAGCTCAGGACCTGGCACTGGGCGCTCAGCTCACGCCAGCCCTCCAACAGACTGGCGGCATCACGGCTGTCAGAGTCCTGGGGGTGAGGGGCGACGCTGAAGGGGTGGTCGTCCTCACCAGAGTCGAAGGAGCTGCTGTCATGGGACAAGACGCGAGCGTAGCGACAGCGACCGTGGCTCCGGAGCCCGCCGGGGACAGCAGGGAGGAGAAGCTCCTTGCGTTCTTTGTAGCGCAGGCAGCGCACCTTCCCTCGGCTGTCCCGCTGGTCTGGGCGCAGAGGCTCCAAGACGTGGTGGACGCAGTGGGGACCCATGCCTGCAACACAGGACACCAACTTGGTTTGAGCCACAGGTCACGCTGAGCATTGGGTCTGTACACATTCCTCTACACAATCTGCACTGTGCACATTCCTCTACACATTCTGCACTGTACACATTCCTCTACACATTCTGCACTGTGCACATTCCTCTACACATTCTGCACTGTGCACATTCCTCCACACTGTACACATTCCTCTACATGTTCTGCACTGTACACATTCCTCTACACATTCTGCACTGTACACATTCCTCTACACATTCTGCACTGTACACATTCCTCGACACATTCTGCACTGTGCACATTCCTCTACACATTCTGCACATTCCTCTACACATTCTGCACTGTACACATTCCTCTACACATTCTGCACTGTGCACATTCCTCTACACATTCTGCACTGTGCACATTCCTCTACACATTCTGCACTGTGCACATTCCTCTACACATTCTGCACTGTGCACATTCCTCCACACTGTACACATTCCTCTACACATTCTGCACTGTACACATTCCTCTACACATTCTGCACTGAGCACATTCCTCTACACATTCTGCACTGTACACATTCCTCAACACATTCTGCACTGTGCACATTCCTCTACACATTCTGCACTGTGCACATTCCTCCACACTGTACATATTCCTCTACACATTCTGCACTGTACACATTCCTCTACACATTCTGCACTGTGCACATTCCTCTACACATTCTGTACTGTACACATGTCTCTATACATTCTGCACTGTATACATTCCTCTACACAGTCTGCACTGTACACATTCCTCTACACATTCTGCACTGTGCACATTCCTCTACACATTCTGCACTGTACACATTCCTCTACACATTCTGCACTGTACACATTCCTCTACACATTCTGCACTGTACACATTCCTCTACACATTCTGCACTGTACACATTTCTCTACACATTCTGCACTGTGCACATTCCTCTACACATTCTGCACTGTGCACATTCCTCTACACATTCTGCACTGTACACATTCCTCTACACATTCTGCACTGTACACATTCCTCTACACATTCTGCACTGTACACATTCCTCTACACATTCTGCACTGTACACATTCCTCTACACATTCTGCACTGTGCACATTCCTCTACACATTCTGCACTGTGCACATTCCTCTACACATTCTGCACTGTACACATTCCTCTACACATTCTGCACTGTACACATTCCTCTACACATTCTGCACTGTGCACATTCCTCTACACATTCTGCACTGTGCACATTCCTCAACACATTCTGCACTGTACACATTCCTCTACACATTCTGCACTGTGCACATTCCTCTACACATTCTGCACTGTACACATTCCTCTACACATTCTGCACTGTACACATTCCTCTACACATTCTGCACTGTACACATTTTTCTACACATTCTGCACTGTGCACATTCCTCTACACATTCTGCACTGTACACATTCCTCTACACATTCTGCACTGTACACATTCCTCTACACATTCTGCACTGTACACATTTTTCTACACATTCTGCACTGTACACATTCCTCTACACATTCTGCACTGTACACATTCCTCTACACATTCTGCACTGTACACATTCCTCTACACATTCTGCACTGTACACATTTTTCTACACATTCTGCACTGTACACATTTTTCTACACATTCTGCACTGTACACATTCCTCTACACATTCTGCACTGTACACATTCCTCTACACATTCTGCACTGTACACATTCCTCTACACATTCTGCACTGTACACATTCCTCTACACATTCTGCACTGTACACATTCCTCTACACATTCTGCACTGTACACATTTTTCTACACATTCTGCACTGTACACATTTTTCTACACATTCTGCACTGCATACATTTCTCTACACATTCTGCATCACAACAATTAACTTGTTCTGTACACATTCATCAACACATTCTGCACTGTACACATTTATATTCTACACTGTGCACATTTCTCTACACATTCTACATCACAATAATTAACTTGGTTTAGGTCACAAGTCACGCTGAACATTAGGTCCGTACACATTCCTCTACACATTCTTCACAGGACTACACAGGAATCACAGTCATTAACTACATTCTACACAGGAATAACAGTCATTTACTACATTCTACACAGGAATCCAATAATCAACTACATTCTACACAGGAATCACAATTAACTACATTCTACACAGGAATCACAATAATCAACTACATAATAAATGATTTATTGCTCTATGAAAGACATGGTAGTATCAGTAAAATGTTCAAAACACATCAGCAGTACCGTCAACAAAAAAGAACACCGACACAAATGTGCTGACACATCAACCATCATCAGTGTGACACACAGACAACACCAATGAAATTACACCATGACGCTGCAACAATGCAGTGTACACTATGACAGACTGACAACTGTACAATGCAGTGTACACTATGACAGACTGACAACTGTACAATGCAGTGTACACTATGACAGACTGCCAACTGTACAATGTAGTGTACACTATGACAGACTGATAACTGTACAATGCAGTGTACACTATGACAGACTGACAACTGTAAAATAGTGTACACTATGACAGACTGACAACTGTAAAATAGTGTACACTATGACAGACTGACAACTGTACAATGCAGTGTACATTATGACAGACTGACAACTGTACAATAGTGTACACTATGACAGACTGACAACTGTACAATGCAGTGTACACTATGACAGACTGACATCTGTACAATAGTGTACACTATGACAGACTGACAACTGTACAATGCAGTGTACACTATGACAGACTGATAACTGTACAATGCAGTGTACACTATGACAGACTGACAACTGTAAAATAGTGTACACTATGACAACTGTACAATGCAGTGTACACTATGACAGACTGACAACTGTACAATGCAGTGTACACTATGACAGACTAACAACTGTACAATGTAGTGTACACTATGACAGACTGACAACTGTACAATGTAGTGTACACTATGACAGACTGACAACTGTACAATGCAGTGTACATGACAGACTGACAACTGTACAATGTAGTGTACACTATGACGACTGACAACTGTACAATGTAGTGTACACTATGACAGACTGACAACTGTACAACAGTGTACACTATGACAGACTGACAACTGTACATTGCAGTGTCAACTGTTGGGTTATAAACTGACGGCTCATGGATCATAAAAGCAATTTGGGGGAAGAAATTGTGAGCTATGTCTTGATTTTCTAAGAAAAAAATAAAACCCAACCAACCAACCAAACAAAAAAAACAAAACAGCCAGACTTCTTTTTTGTGTGAACACGTCTGTGCATGATTGTGTCTGTGTATGTGATCAGTGTCTGTGTTTTATGAGTATGTGTGGAGTATGTGCGTGTGTGTGTGTATGTGTGTGTGTATGTGTGTGTGTGTGTGTGTGTGTGTGTGTGTGTGTGTGTGTGTGTGTGTGTGTGTGCGCGCGCGTGTGTGTAATGCATGCATGTGATGTGCAAGTGTGTGTGCCTCTGTGGGGGGGGGGGGGGGGGAGGGGGGGGGGGGGGGGGGGGAGCGAGAGCGAGAGAGAGAGAGATGAATGCACGTGATGTGCATGTATGCGTGGGTCGTGCATGTGCGACTGCTGTGTTGATAATGTGGCTTGCGTATTGTCCATCTTCCTTCTCTTCATCGATCTCGTTTCATCTTCACTCTTCTACTCCACCTCTCCTACCCCCAGCCCCCTCCATCATCCTTTCATCTTCATCCCTCATCTTGTCCTCATCCTCCTCTTGTTCTTGTCACTCTTCCTCTTTGTCTTTTCTTTGTTGGACTGACTGGTCCCAACACCAGACTGTTTCGCTGCCTTCACTCTTCCTCTTTGTCTTTTCTTTGTTGGTCTTACTGATCCCAACACCAGACTGTTTCGCTGCCTTCACTCTTCTTCTTTGTTTTTCTTTGTTGGTCTTACTGGTCCCAACACCAGACTTGTTTCGCTGCCGCCTTTCTTCTGAGTTCTTTGCCATCAATTTCTGGCACAGACATTTTCAATGTAGCACTTGCGCCATAGTCTTTTCTTTTCTCTTTTTTTCTTCTTCGTCTGGCTCCTCTTCTCTATCATGACTACCGCCCTGCATCCTCCTCTCCTCCCCCCCCCCCCCCCCCCCCCCCCATTTCGTAAGAATTGATCGCAGAGTGCTTGCTTCCCTCTGTTGTTCTTTGGTAGTATGGTCTGTAACTCTGATTGCAGACCTTACATTCCTATGTGAACAGCAGTCTGACTGTAGACCTTACATTCCTGTGTGAACAGCAGTCTGACTGTAGACCTTACATTCCTGTGTGAACAGCAGTCTGACTGTAGACCTTACATTCCTATGTGAACAGCAGTCTGATTGTAGACCTTACATTCCTGTGTGAACAGCAGTCTGACTGTAGACCTTACATTCCTGTGTGAACAGCAGTCTGACTGTAGACCTTACATTCCTATGTGAACAGCAGTCTGACTGTAGACCTTACATTCCTGTGTGAACAGCAGTCTGACTGTAGACCTTACATTCCTATGTGAACAGCAGTCTGACTGTAGATCTTACATTCCTATGTGAACAGCAGTCTGACTGTAGATCTTACATTCCTTGTGAACAGCAGTCTGACTGTAGATCTTCCATTCCTACATGACCACTGCTCAGTGTGATGTCTGTGGGACAGTTGATTGTAGATCTTCCATTCCTACATGACCACTGCTCAGTGTGACGTCTGTGGGACAGTTGATTGTAGATCTTCCATTCCTACATGACCACTGCTCAGTGTGATGTCTGTGGGACAGCTGATTGTAGACCTTCCATTCCTACATGACCACTGCTCAGTGTGATGTCTGTGGGACAGTTGATTGTAGACCTTCCATTCCTACATGACCACTGCTCAGTGTGATGTCTGTGGGACAGTTGATTGTAGACCTTCCATTCCTACATGACCACTGCTCAGTGTGACGTCTGTGGGACAACTGATTGTAGACCTTTCATTCCTACATGACCACTGCTCAGTGTGATGTCTGTGGGACAGTTGATTGTAGACCTTCCATTCCTACATGACCACTGCTCAGTGTGACGTCTGTGGGACAGCTGATTGTAGACCTTCCATTCCTGCATGACCACTGCTCAGTGTGATGTCTGTGGGACAGCTGATTGTAGACCTTCCATTCCTACATGACCACTGCTCAGTGTGATGTCTGTGGGACAGTTGACTGTAGACCTTCCATTCCTACATGACCACTGCTCAGTGTGACGTCTGTGGGACAGTTGACTGTAGACCTTCCATTCCTACATGACCACTGCTCAGTGTGACGTCTGTGGGACAGTTGACTGTAGACCTTCCATTCCTACATGACCACTGCTCAGTGTGACGTCTGTGGGACAGACTACAGTGACAGCGCAAGGGCACAACTGATTCCGACACAGCTTCCTTCCTTCCATCCTGATCTTCCATCCATGCTGTGGTTCACAACTCCATCAAGTTGCTTTGGTGTGTCGGTGCTTCAGCTGTTGTTGTAGTTGTTGAACTTCTTTCTCTGTGTGTGTGTGCGTGACTGTGTGTGTCTCTGAAAAAGAGAGAGAAAGAGAGAGAGAGAGAGAGAGAGAGAGAGAGAGAGAGAGAGAGAGAGAGAGAGAAAGAGAGAGATAGGAAGAGAGAAAAGATGGGAGAGAGACAGAGAGAGACAGAAAGAGAGAAAAGGGGCAAAGAGTAAGCGAGATATATATATATATATATAAGAGAGAGAGAGAGAGAGAGAGAGGAGAGAGAGAGAGAGAGAGAGGGGGGGGGAGAAAGATACGGACAGACAGACAGACTATGAAAAGGCACCTGCATAACCTACACCTACCCAGGGGTAACTTATCCTTGTCCCTAGGGGTGCGGTCATACTGGGGACAACGCTCAAAGTACCAGACTTCCACACTCTCAACAAACACAAGCTTCCTGCACTTGGAGCCAGAGACAGGGGCAGGCTCTGGCTCCCAGACCCCACAAGAAACTGAGAAGTCCACACAGAGAGAAGCCTCCATCGCCCAACTCTAACACACAAAACACCACACACTTTCCCTTTTAGACTGCCTGAGTGTTAGCACTGTTGTGTGTGTGTGTGTGTCATTCTATCAGTTTTTTTGTGTACAGGGAGGCTAACCTTTCATTAGCTGATTCTTTCATCAGTTAATTCTATCAGTTTGTGCGTGTGTGTGCGAGGAGGCTAACCTTTCATCAGTTGATTACATCAGGGGTTTTTGTGTGCAGGGAGGCTAACTTTTCATCAGTTGATTCTATCAATTTTTTGTGTGCAGGGAGGCTAACTTTTCATCAGTTGATTCTATCAATTTTTTGTGTGCAGGGAGGCTAACTTTTCATCAGTTGATTTTATCAGTTTTCTGTGTGTGTGCAGACAGGCCAACTACTTATCAGTTGATTCTATGATTTTTTGTTTGTTTGGTTTTTTTTTGTTTGCAGGGAGGCTAACTTTTTATCAGCAAACAATCAAGGTCAAGAAACCACAGCAGGCCAAAGAATAAGTGTAGAGATGACAATGGCCAAAGAGTAAGTGCAGAGATGACAACAAGCCCAGTGTCATACCACAAGAGGGTTACAAAGCATACAAAGACAAACCAAGTGTAGCCAACAGCTGGGTCAACAGCTCAGTGTCATATGACACACACAGGGAAACAGCATCGTGGGCAACAATCCACATGAAGCTTAACAGCCCCCAGCAAGACATTGTCATCAGGTTATGGTGAACAGACCAGCCTAACAAGACGACCAAAAAAACCTTCATAAAACAAATATCCTAAATTAACAAGTCATGACGGAACAAAACAAAGCCAACAAACCATAACACAGCAACCAGCTCAGTCTTAGGAGCCACAACATGGCCCTAACACAAACAGAGAAAAACGAAAGTTTCTAGATACGGCAAAGGAGCCATCCACCACCAAGCCACAAGAAGACACCAGCACAGCCACGAGGCAGAGTACAGCAGACTAGGCCTGCAAGCCATGATTAGCCACCACCAGCATCAAGCCACAACAAGGCAAACCCAGCGACAGCCACAACAGGGCAAACCGAGCGACAGCCACAACAGGGCAAACCGAGCGACAGCCACAACAGGGCAAACCGAGCGACAGCCACAACAGTGCAAACCGAGCGACAGCCACAACAGGGCAAACCGAGCGACAGCCACAACAGGGCAAACCGAGCGACAGCCACAACAGGGCAAACCGAGCGACAGCCACAACAGGGCAAACCCAATGACAGCCACAACAGGGCAAACCCAGTGACACTGACAGCCACAACAGGGCAAACCCAGTGACACTGACAGCCAAAACAGGGCAAACCCAGTGACACTGACAGCCACAACAGGGCAAACCCAGTGACAGCCACAACAGGGCAAACCCAGTGACAGCCATAACAGGGCAAACCCAGTGACACTGACAGCCACAACAGGGAAAACCCAGTGACACTGACAGCCACAACAGGGCAAACCCAGTCACACTGACAGCCACAACAGGGAAAACCCAGTGACAGCCACAACAGGGCAAACCCAGTGACAGCCACAACAGGGCAAACCCAGTGACACTGACAGCCACAACAGGGCATACCCAGTGACAGCCACAACAGGGCAAACCCAATGACACTGACAGCCACAACAGGGCAAACCCAGTGACACTGACAGCCACAACAGGGCAAACCCAGTGACACTGACAGCCACAACAGGGCAAACCAAGTGACACTTACAGCCACAACAGGGCAAACCCAGTGACACTGACAGCCACAACAGGGCAAACCCAGTGACACTGACAGCCACAACAGGGCAAACCCAGTGACACTGACAGCCACAACAGGGCAAACCCAGTGACACTGACAGCCACAACAGGGCAAACCCAGTGACACTGACAGCCACAACAGAGTAAACCCAGTGACACTGACAGCCACAACAGGGCAAACCCAGTGACAGCCACAACAGGGCAAACCCAGTGACACTGACAGCCACAACAGGGCAAACCCAGTGACACTGACAGCCACAACAGGGCAAACCCAGTGACAGCCACAACAGGGCAAACCCAGTGACAGCCACAACAGGGCAAACCCAGCGACAGCCACAACAGGGCAAACCCAGCGACAGCCACAACAGGGCAAACCCAGCGACACTGACAGCCACAACAGGGCAAACCCAGTGACACTGACAGCCACAACAGGGCAAACCCAGTGACACTGACAGCCACAACAGGGCAAACCCAATGACACTGACAGCCACAACAGGGCAAACCCAGCGACAGCCACAACAGGGCAAACCCAGTGACAGCCACAACAGGGCAAACCCAGTGACAGCCACAACAGGGCAAACCCAGTGACAGCCATAACAGGGCAAACCCAGTGACACTGACAGCCACAACAGGGCAAACCCAGTGACACTGACAGCCACAACAGGGCAAACCCAGTGACACTGACAGCCACAACAGGGCAAACCCAATGACACTGACAGCCACAACAGGGCAAACCCAGCGACAGCCACAACAGGGCAAACCCAGTGACACTGACAGCCACAACAGGGCAAACCCAGTGACAGCCACAACAGGGCAAACCCAGTGACAGCCACAACAGGGCAAACCCAGTGACAGCCACAACAGGGCAAACCCAGAGACAGCCACAACAAGGCAAACCCAGTGACAGCCACAACAGTGCAAACCCAGTGACAGCCACAACAGGGCAAACCCAGTGACAGCCACAACAGTGCAAACCCAGTGACAGCCACAACAGGGCAAACCCAGCGACAGCCACAACAGTGCAAACCCAGTAACAGCCACAACAGTGCAAACCCAGCGACAGCCACAACAGTGCAAACCCTGTAACAGCCAGAACAGGGCAAACCCAGCGACAGCCACAACAGTGCAAACCCAGTAACAGCCACAACAGTGCAAACCCAGCGACAGCCACAACAGGGCAAACCCAGTAACAGCCATAACAGGGCAAACCCAGAGACAGCACAACAGGGCAAACCCAGTAACAGCCATAACAGGGCAATCCCAGTGACAGCCACAACAGTGCAAACCCAGTAACAGCCATAACAGGGCAAACCCAGTCACACTGACAGCCACAACAGGACAAACCCAGTAACAGCCACAACAGTGCAAACCCAGTAACAGCCACAGCAGGGCAAACGCAGTCACACTGACAGCCGCAACAGGACAAACCCAGTAACAGCCATAACAGGACAAACCCAGTGACAGCCACAACAGGGCAAACGCAGTCACACTGACAGCCAGAACAGGGCAAACGCAGTCACACTGACAGCCACAACAGGACAAACTCAGTAACAGCCATAACAGGACAAACCCAGCGACAGCCACAGCAGGGAAAACGCAGTCACACTGACAGCCACAGCAGGGCAAACCCAGTGACTGCCACAGCAGGGAAAACCCAGTGACACTGACAGCCACAGCAGGGAAAACCCAGTGACACTGACAGCCACAACAGGGAAAACCCAGTCACACTGACAGCCACAACAGGGCAAACCCAGTCACACTGACAGCCACAACAGGGCAAACCCAGTGACAGCCACAACAGGGCAAACTCAGTGACACTGACAGCCACAACAGGTCAAACCCAGTCACACTGACAGCCACAACAGGGCAAACCCAGTGACAGCCACAACAAGGCAAACCCAGCGAGGGTGTGGAAACTCACACAGGCCAACAACAAAGTATGACAACTAATCTGGCATAGCCATCAGATACAATGGCACACAGCAAGTGACCAATCTGAAGGCACAGAGCAAACAAGGAATCATCACACAAGGTGGAGCACCATGCCAAGTGATCAATTGTGGTGTGGTCAACACAAAGAGGGAGCACATCCCGACAGGTCAAAATGAAGAAAGGAATAGGAAGTAACCAAGGCAGCACCTCACAAGCAAACGATAAACTGTGGTAAGATGAAACAACACACAAAGAGGTGTGACAGTATAAAACAACAAGGATGAACAAGCCAAGATAAAACCGACAGCACAATGACTCGGGGCAAACAAGATGTGACAGGACAAAACGACACATTATGAACAACCGTCACATAGCAAACACAAACTGCTGATGTAATGTGTTAGTGTATGCATCGTTTTGCTCTGTCAGTCTGTGTTTCTACCCTCAGTCTCACATTTAGAAACATATTCTGATAATTCATCTTAATGTACGATTCACAAATGAACTGGAAGTGGAACCTATGTGTTACAGGTGAAAACAGACAAACAAAAATGCATGCTAAAAAGAGACGTTGACAGAGAGAGAGACACAAGCACTACAAATCACGGCGAGAGAGAGAGACATATAACTAAAATGAAGAGGGAGCAAGTGCAAGAAGAGGTGGGCAGTGGGGTTGAGAAGAGGAGGGAACATGCTCGGAGGAGGGAGAGAAAGAGCCAGTGCTCAAGGCACTCATGTGTGACTGTATCAATCACTCAATGCCTACTGGAGAAAAAAAAAGGAAGTTTGGACACAGGTTAAAAGGAAAATGTTGACTCTGATTTCCTTTTGAAGCAGTATGAGAATGAATCAGCTGTGTTTTAAACTTGATAATCATTAGGCCAAAAATACAATTTGTTTCCACCAACATGTGCAGAAAAGGTAGGGTAGGTCATTTTTTTTTTCTCTCTAACAAGTACTAGAATGAAGTTCAACACAGGGCTTTGTCACAGGACACTGTTTCTACGGGCAATCACCATTTTGCAAAGAAGCTCACAATTTACAGCAATGATCAATTCAAAGCAGCATCTTTTATAGTAGACCTGTCACATGACCCACAGTAAGATACCACACGTTCGACCCTAGCACAGCAACCCTTACTCCTCAGCTGGTATTTTAAAACAACTGAACTAATAATTAGATCCACCCACTGGGTTTCTGGTCCTTGTTTCATTCAATCTTCAATACTGCATCAAGTCATTAAGGAGTAACAGAACAAGCTGATCCTATACAACATTGCAATCATATTAGTAATTTAAAACCGGTTTTTTTCACTTCTTGTCTGCAAGGCATATTGGACTGTTAAGAATGGCACACTAGCTGCACTGCCTGTTGGCTCAAAATGCAAGAAATGTACATTTTGCCACACTAAAGTATGTCATGAAATGAGTTCAGGCATGAAACACCTTGGAAACTGATTCTTACAACATGATGTCAGATGGGCCAAAAATGCTAAGCCCCATGCTGCACTCTTCTCTCAGTGCTTTTCTTGTCTCATGACTCAACTGCAACACAGCCCTCTCCATAGTACCAAGCACAGAGTGCATGTCGCTTGTAATTTTCTTTGCCACTTGATACTAACAGGTGCTTTCAACACAAAAAGAATCTGTACGTTAGTAATTCTGTCCCCTGCTGTATTGGTCACAACTTCTCTCAGTGTGTACTATTTTCTGTCATTTTCTTTCTTTTGGGGGGAAGGGGATGACAGAGTCGGGTAAATACTAAATGGGCACTTTTTTTATTTTCGGTCTCGCACTCCACCACTGATCATTTCAAGGAATGACCAGTGTGACTGCAGGATATATTTTGCAGTCACATCCAATCTTTCACTTGAATTTGGCCACAACACCCAGCTCAAGCACTTTCTATGGGTCAAGTCATAACCATGATGGTGTGACCACTGACCCAGCTATCTTACCGTTAAAACAAACATTTCACAAGATGGAAAGTTCAGTATGTCAAGTTAACATGATACTGATAAGTCTCTACTGTCGCTACCACAAATACAAAATCAATCTCAAGTTACAGTAAAACAGTAAAAAAAAATCTTTTGACAAAATTTCTGTACTGCATAACCACAAAAGCAAGTCCCTTCAAAGAAATTTTGTCCTCAGTTTTTAGATCTGTGTGATACTGTTTCAAAAGGATTCAGAGTACACATTCTTGTTTGTTATCTGTTTCTGTGTTTAGTGAATATGGAAAGACACAGAGAACGATTAAGTAAGTTTAGAGAACAATTAAATCTGTCTAACACAAAGTAAAAATTCAACCAAAACACATCCACTGACATGCTGTCCAGAAGCAAACTGAAGAACAGCCAACAGCCAGAAGGAACAAGGCCGGGACCAAACACCAGACTCAGACCAAAGCCTGCAAGAACAACCATGCACCGATTTAAAAGAAAAACCAAACCTCAGACTGATGCAGCAACAGTGATTGCACATGACCTTTAACATCAACAGTGCAAAATCTGCGAAGGCTATCTTAACTAAGTCAAACATGATTATAAGCTTACTGCTTATCAGAGCGGTCAGTAGAAGTCAAGTACTAAGAAATAAGAAGGCAATGGTCTACTTTCCCACGGGTAACAGCCAGCTACATGGAAATTAAACTGGTAAAAAGTACTCAGTAAGCCTTCCAGAGGCCAAAATCTTGGTCCATTTTTCATCATCCAAACTGGTAAATATGCAAATACTGACTGACATTTATATATTACATAACTTAAAATGATGGGAGTTATGTTTGTTATTGTTGATTTGTAATTTCACACAAAAACCACATGTATTTGTATAAAACCAGTTTTCACAGCAACCTTTTCAAATCATTGTCACTTAACAGCCTAGTAATAGTAGTATAAGTATTATAAAACATTTTCATTCAATTCACATGCAGTGGATATCATAATAGTTAATACACTTGATAAAAAGACTAAGTTTATTAAATTAGTAATCTTGATGCTGTAATCAAACTGGAAGTAGACAAACACACACACACACACACTCGCAAACTGTGACAAAAAAAGCATAGGACAAATGCTCTGTTAGTTTACAACGCTTAGTGTTGAAGTTTAAAATATTTAATAAATATCTAAATATGACTATGAGTGAGTTTTTTCTGATATCAAACCCAGCTTTAATATCAAAACTGGACCAAAGCATCAAATCCATACTAAAACCATTTTACAATTTAAATTTTCACCTGATGTGAAATGAAATTCAACACATGAATGAATAGTCATAGCTGATCAAGGAAAGGTTTCACTGACAGAAATTAGCTTAATATCACATGAAAAGGTCTGGGAATGAACTGGAAATGAATAAGAAAAAGGTCTCTCTAATCTCTATGAGGATATTATATATCCTTGACCTGATGCCCAAACACCTGATCTATATTTGCTTTACATCCTCCGGCCTGCGCTCAAGACATGTGGGACATTTCAAGGGATCGATATGGTGTGGATACAGATTTGCTCTTTCCTACTGATATATAATTGCCGAAGTTGCTCGACTGGAAGGAAGGCAAGTGCTGGCAAATAATTCCACATCATTCAGTAGGCCTATGTCTATGAATGTCCAGTACTGACCCTATTCCCAATGTAATATCATTTAACGGTTGAACTGAAACCAATTTTTTCCAGTCAGATTCTTCACTGAATATCAATTCTCGATCAATTTTAAATGATCGAAAAGAAATTATACCCACATGGCGACCGCCATGTTTTATTTATGAGAACGACGACCACAAAGAATGGCATTCTGACTGACCGACAGTAAATCGCCGATTCGTAATGTAGCAAGCAGTCATGTTTCATTAGCGAACATCAAAATGTTGCAAGCAGTCATGTTTCATTAGCGAACATCAAAATGTTGCAAGCAGTCATGTTTCATTAGCGAACATCAAAATGTTGCAAGCAGTCATGTTTCATTAGCGAATATCAAAATGTTGCAAGCAGTCATGTTTCATTAGCGAACATCAAAATGTTGCAAGCAGTCATGTTTCATTAGCGAACATCAAAATGTTGCAAGCAGTCATGTTTCATTAGCGAACATCAAAATGTTGCAAGCAGTCATGTTTCATTAGCGAACATCAAAATGTTGCAAGCAGTCATGTTTCATTAGCAAACATCAAAATGTTGCAAGCAGTCATGTTTCATTAGCGAACATCAAAATGTTGCAAGCAGTCATGTTTCATTAGCGAACATCAAAATGTTGCAAGCAGTCATGTTTCATTAGCGAACATCAAAATGTTGCAAGCAGTCATGTTTCATTAGCGAACATCAAAATGTAGCAAGCAGTCATGTTTCATTAGCGAACATCAAAATGTTGCAAGCAGTCATGTTTCATTAGCGAACATCAAAATGTTGCAAGCAGTCATGTTTCATTAGCGAACATCAAAATGTTGCAAGCAGTCATGTTTCATTAGCGAACATCAAAATGTTGCAAGCAGTCATGTTTCATTAGCGAACATCAAAATGTTGCAAGCAGTCATGTTTCATTAGCGAACATCAAAATGTTGCAAGCAGTCATGTTTCATTAGCGAACATCAAAATGTTGCAAGCAGTCATGTTTCATTAGCGAACATCAAAATGTTGCAAGCAGTCATGTTTCATTAGCAAACATCAAAATGTTGCAAGCAGTCATGTTTCATTAGCGAACATCAAAATGTTGCAAGCAGTCATGTTTCATTAGCGAACATCAAAATGTTGCAAGCAGTCATGTTTCATTAGCGAACATCAAAATGTTGCAAGCAGTCATGTTTCATTAGCGAACATCAAAATGTTGCAAGCAGTCATGTTTCATTAGCGAACATCAAAATGTAGCAAGCAGTCATGTTTCATTAGCGAACATCAAAATGTAGCAAGCAGTCATGTTTCATTAGCGAACATCAAAATGTGGCAAGCAGTCATGTTTCATTAGCGAACATCAAAATGTAGCAAGCAGTCATGTTTCATTAGCAAACATCAAAATGTAGCAAGCAGTCATGTTTCATTAGCGAACATCAAAATGTAGCAAGCAGTCATGTTTCATTAGCGAACATCAAAATGTTGCAAGCAGTCATGTTTCATTAGCGAACATCAAAATGTAGCAAGCAGTCATGTTTCATTAGCGAACATCAAAATGTAGCAAGCAGTCATGTTTCATTAGCGAACATCAAAATGTTGCAAGCAGTCATGTTTCATTAGCGAACATCAAAATGTTGCAAGCAGTCATGTTTCATTAGCGAACATCAAAATGTAGCAAGCAGTCATGTTTCATTAGCGAACATCAAAATGTAGCAAGCAGTCATGTTTCATTAGCGAACATCAAAATGTTGCAAGCAGTCATGTTTCATTAGCGAACATCAAAATGTAGCAAGCAGTCATGTTTCATTAGCGAACATCAAAATGTAGCAAGCAGTCATGTTTCATTAGCGAACATCAAAATGTAGCAAGCAGTCATGTTTCATTAGCGAACATCAAATGTTGCAAGCAGTCATGTTTCATTAGCGAACATCAAAATGTTGCAAGCAGTCATGTTTCATTAGCGAACATCAAAATGTTGCAAGCAGTCATGTTTCATTAGCGAACATCAAAATGTTGCAAGCAGTCATGTTTCATTAGCGAACATCAAAATGTAGCAAGCAGTCATGTTTCATTAGCGAACATCAAAATGTTGCAAGCAGTCATGTTTCATTAGCGAACATCAAAATGTTGCAAGCAGTCATGTTTCATTAGCGAACATCAAAATGTTGCAAGCAGTCATGTTTCATTAGCGAACATCAAAATGTTGCAAGCAGTCATGTTTCATTAGCGAACATCAAAATGTTGCAAGCAGTCATGTTTCATTTGCGAACATCAAAATGTTGCAAGCAGTCATGTTTCATTAGCGAACATCAAAATGTTGCAAGCAGTCATGTTTCATTAGCGAACATCAAAATGTTGCAAGCAGTCATGTTTCATTAGCGAACATCAAAATGTTGAAATATCTCAGTGACAAACATCACATGGCCACATTTTTTTCCAAGTTTCTAGATCTAGTACTAACCCTGGGCACAAGAATAGCAGGGACGCAGGGCAAGCGGGCGGTAGACCAAAGGCCAGCAGCCGAACAAAGAACACGATGAGCAGCAGAACCACCAAAAACTGGTACAGGGAAGTGCTAGGCAGACAAAAACGCTGGCACTGGCGAGACAGAACGTTGAAGGCCCAAAAGACACACAAAAAAAAGCCCGCCACTAACTCGAAAAGAGAGTCGCTAAAGGCTTCCACTCCAACAGACGAGACGGAAGTGACGTACAACCGATGCAATCCCGGACTTCAAGAAACTCTAGCGGTGGTTCTAAAACTGGCATTGACATTGGTCAAGAACTAATAGGGCCTAAATAAATAAATACCAAACACAGCTGTACAAAAAAGACACATCCTTACAACGTGGGAAGACCATAAAGACTATGTACCCCAAAACTCACACAGGAATAAAAGAATTATGCCACAAGGAAATTAAATCTGATAAGCTCACACAAGCCATTCTGTCCGCATAGAAAGACACGCATCCAGCCATTCCAAAATAAAACAATTTGTGGATGATAAAGACTAGCGATCAAGGAAACCACAAACATTGTTGTGCAATTCAAGGATTTTTCCGGCCTAAAACTAAATAAAATCAAGCCACAAGCATATGGCTAGGATTTAAGAAAGAAAAAAAAAGTAAAA
>CM031619.1:2259995-2264995 GCA_018398815.1 Conus ventricosus
CCCATACCATACCTGACTCTGAGGCAGGTCTTCTGTCCGTTTCTTTTTCTTATGGGAGCACGATCCACATGACCCTTCATTTTTCTGTCGTCTGCTAGACTTTTCATTCCAAAACCTTGGTGTCCTACCAATGGCGCAGACACACAAGCAATCCACAAGTCAAGCATAATTCTGCCATTTTTGCTGACATATGGCATTGAACTAATTTACTGACCGTAAAATTCCTGGATGAAATCTTTTCCACTTTCAAAAAAAAATATTTTTTTTCTTTATCACAGGACCAGTGCGCTTTTCATCTAGTCCAAACTTTGTTCTTACCTCGTGACCTTTGCTGTGACCTGAACTCTGACATTTACCTGATCGTCTGTGAAACTTGCTTCATACACAATGCAAAATTGGCGAAAAACAAACCAAAAACAAAGTAGTAGTAGTATGTAGGGACGTAATCAATACATAGGCCGTTAAGCCTTTCAATGTCCCCTCGTGTTATTTTACTTTTATGACAGGGTTGAAAATGCATGCAATATAAATTTTCCTTCTTATTCATCAAAGCTTCTAAACTGTACTTTAAATTTCAAGTCTTCATCCAGCAAATTCTTAAAAACGTTAGTATTTTTAGCAAATTTAAGTGCAGTTGGCAAACTGTTCCAGTTAGCAGTAACTCTGTTACTGAACTTGAATCTCCCCATATTAGTATGAAACTGCTTAACAAATATTTTGCCTTCCGAATTTCTTGTTCTATCTGTTTTAACAGCCTCAAAAAAATAGTCCCACTGTATGTCCGTTTGCTGGTGAAATATTATTGAACACTTCAATCAAATCCCCTCTAATACGTCTGCCTTTTAAAGAGTGCAAATTTAAGTGATTTAATCTATCTGTATAAGACATGTTTGTACATTCTTGCAAAGAAACAAAAAAAAACATGTCTTTTTTTCCCCCAGACAATACACACTAAAGCACTAAACGGTATTCTGCAGACGACACTTAGCTTGAGAATGACGATGTGTAAAAGTGAGTTGGAAAGTGTGTACAGTTCAGAAAACTGTGTGTGTGTGTGCGCGCGCGCTTGTGTGTGTGTGTGTGTGTGTGTGTGTGTGAGAGAGAGAGAGAAAGAGGGGGGAAGGGTAAGAAGTGAGGTTCGTCTGGTCAACGACAAGGGACGTATGAGGGATGGGGTGTAGAGGAGGGTGGTGGCAGTATTGGTGAGGAGGGTGGTGGTGGTGGCAGGTGGAAAGTTGAAGGGTGGATAACAGTGCATGATGATGTGTCATGTTGAAAAGAAGGAGTGTGCCAGGTTCAGTGGTCTCCCTTTCCACACGCTTCTCAGTTACATTGCTGTGTGTGTGCTCGTGTGCGTGCGCACGCGCGCGTGTATGTATGTGTGTGTGCGCGCGCGCGGGCGAGCCTATGAAACTCATCCCGTGCATTTTACTGTGCGTTACCTGTAAGTGGAGAATTTGCTTGTTCAATCACTTTGTTTATGAAATTACTTATTTGTGTAGCCTTTATGATACAATGTTTCCAGCTATATGTCCTCCATATCTCTACACCCACCCCTACTCCCTCTCCTTCCCCTCTCCCCTCGACACACCATCTCTTATCCCCCTTCCCCCCCCCTGACCCCTTGTGGTTGATAAGATCCATCTATCTTCTTACCTTCCGCCAATCCCCCCCCCCCCCCCAACTGCCCCGCCTCCCCTCTCCCTCCTGCTCTCTGTTTCTGAACTGTGCCTACTTCCCCACCCATCCTTTCAAAACACTCATTTTCAAGCTGGCTGCATGCAATCTGGCAAGTGCCGGTTTTGTTGTTGTTTTTTTCTTCGCATTTCTCTTATGAGTTATGTGTGGCCTCTGATCAATGTACACTTGTCTGTTTATTTATCTATTTTTCAGTCTGTTTCAGATAACTGTGAGTCTCTGCTCTGTTGTAAGTGTGTGTGTGTGTGTGTGTGTGTGTGTGTGTGTGTGTGTGTGTGTGTGTGTGTGTGTGTGTGTGCGTGCGTGCGTGCGTGCGTGTGTGTGTGTGTGTGTGTGTGTACGTGTGTGTGTGTGTGTGTGTGTGTGTGTGTGTGTGTGTGTGTGTGTGTGTGTGTGTGTGTGCGCGTGCGTGTGCGCGCGCGATGATTCTTATGAGTGTTTATGAAGGGGTGTTTTATGCCAACATCACTTCGAAACAGCCTGCGCACATCAGTGATCCTCGGTATTGAGCTTAGGTCAGAATTCAACCGTCCCAGCTTGAACGCTTTCCAGACAAGCCATCAGGATTCATTGTGGAACCGTTTGTCGAACCCCTCCCCCAACCTCCATCCCCAAAATGCTTGCAGGACATGGAGAAGAAATGGCTTCTCGTCTGAAGCGGGATTTACATATTGAACGACACGGGTGGTGGTGGTGGTGGTGGTGATGGTGATGGTAGTGGTGTTTAGCTGCTTCTGCAAAAAATGCATTTCTCAAGATCTCCTGGTAAATTTACTTGCATCGCCATCCTTCCCTCCCAACCAGTACTTCGTTGTTTGTTTGCTTTTCTTCTCACTCTCTTTCTTTCCCCTCCCCTCCTTACCTGGTTCTTCGGTTTCCTCCCTATTAATCCTGGCCAATCCTCTCAATCCCCCCCCCCTATCCTGCTCCCTCTTTCCCCCTCCCCGCTCTCTCTTTCCACCTGCCTATGATGCTGATATATCCTTGGACAAGCGAGGGACTGATGCCTTTTGTGGGATCTTCTCTGTGGACGTGGGAATATAAAAATAAACCCATTCAGTTTGGATCGTATACTCTTTGGTGGGAGTTACAGAACCAATAGTGGACCTTTCCCACCTTTATTGACAGAGAGCAAGAGAAGAAAACTCCATTCCATCACTCAGAGGTACAATTCGACGATGATTGATCAGAAGAAGATTGTGTAAATTCACAGTTCGCCTAAGAGTATGGTTAGGGTCGCAGTCGCAGTCATCCTTCTGGATTCTTGGGCCCTCAGGGATCTGTACAGCGTTTTGCCCCTCAGTCAAGGGGGACAGAGTAGAGGCCGATCGATGGATTGTCCACCCATGGATTCTTCAGCCAGGATTTCCGACGATTGCCCCACTAACTGTGCCTCGTAGGATAGTCGGTCACGGAGGTACGAGCCCGAAGCAGACAAGTTGACAGAGAGTCGGTGGATTGTCAAGAGAGGTTCTCGTTTGCCGGTGTGTGTGTTGCTCACCCCCCCCCCCTCCCCTGAAGTCCTCATCTGTCTTACACAGTGTTCTCTGTGTTAGATGCAGAGAACCTGGATTCTGCAACATCTGGATTTTGGTTAACATGAGATGGTCTATCATTGTCCAGCACTTGCATCCATCTACAAAGACAGATAGTTCATTTTGGTTAACCTGAGATGCTCTATCATTATCCAAGTAATGCATTTATCTGGAAAGACAGATACTTCAAATTAGCACAACAGCTATCCTGGTTTATACCATACCCAAACTTGCGTAAGTGGTGTCCAATTGATACGCCCTGCATCGACGGTCTACAAAACCATATTGCAAGAGATGTCCACTGACGCACGAATATGACAAGACAACAACCTTCGCCCATATGTAGGCCAATATTGATGATGGTTCGAGAGAAAAAAACAACAAAAAAACCATCATTCGTCTTCATGTTCTATTTTTATCATTTCGTGTCCGAGAGGGAAGGACCATTGCCAAGGGAAAGAACCGGCAACTTTTGTGGCTCTTGCAGGGGTTACTTCCCTCGACTGCAAAACTTGATGAGCGAGGAAAGTGCCATGGCACCGTCTCTTCCACACCCCCCCCCCCCCTCCCCACCCGATTTGCTATCCTATAACTGTCCTCGTCCCCTCCTCTACCATGATAATGAGCTATCCTCTATCTCCTTTCTGACTAAGAGAAAGAAGACGCAAAAACAAAAACAAAAAACCTCCCCCTTCCTCCCACACACAACCCCCAAATGCCAGAATTTCGATACAAAGTGATGTTAAGGGGAGAGTGCAGCAAACAACACACACACACACACACACACACACACACACACACACACACACACACACACACAACAAAACGAGGCATGATGTAAAAAAAGAAGAAGAAAGAAATGTAGGTCTATATGGTCCATTCAAATGAAAAAGCGTGCTCTTCTGATTAAAAAGCATTGAGGGAAAAAACAAACAAACAAATAAACAAAACAGACAACACTTTTCGTTGGAATATTTTATTCTGCTTTATTACAAGCTGCATCAGATAAAACCATCAGCTAAAAAGGAAACTATAAAGGAAAACCAACGTTTGATTTTTTTGGTTAAATTACGAGATCGATGTGCTACGAATGCGACTGCAGCTGCAACTGCGACAGCAGTGCAAGAAAACAAATGTGAACATCTTGAACATGAGAAACTTATATTATCAGGTTCCCACTGACTCTGAAAAATGCCTCCCTCTCTCTCTCTCTCCCTCTGTCTCTCTCTCTCTCTCTCCCCCTCTCTCTCTCTCTCTCCCTCTGTCTGTCTCTCTCTCTCTCCCTCTGTCTCTCTCTCTCTGTCTGTCTCTCTCTCTCTCCGCTGCAGCTGCGACTGCAGTGCAACCAAACAAATATGAATAAAATCATGGACATGAAAAACATATATCATGTTCCTACATACTAAAAAAAAAATCTTTTCTCTCTCCCTCTCTCTTACACACACACACACACACACACACACACACACACACACACACACACACACACACACAACATACATACACACACACACACACACACACACACACACACAACACACACACACTCAAAAAATCTCTCTCTCACTAATGATAAATAATAATGATAATAATCATAATAATAATGTGTGGAAAAAAAACATACACAGACCACGGGTAATGCCCCACACAAACAAAATGCTCATTTGTGATAGAAATGTGATGATGAGTTACACACACCACAATAAGAATTTCATCATGACCATTGCTGGAAGGAAAAGGGGAGAGAAAAGTAAGGGTTGAGACCCC
>CM031619.1:2269995-2272495 GCA_018398815.1 Conus ventricosus
GAGAATCGAGACCTGGCGGTAGCCCAGAACGACATGGAGCAAGCACGGTCGTTTGTGGAACGTGAGGGTGCACGGGATCAAAGAGGACAGCGGCTTGGAACGGAGACAGTGCAGACTGCATTCAGAAATGTGTGGACGTTTTCACCAAGAAAATGGGTGTGTCTGTGCGTTCTGAGGACATTGAGATCGCTCACCGTGCAGGGACCGAGGGCAACGACGGTGGACGGGGACCACAGCAAACCAAGACCCATTTTTCTTCGTTTTTTCTCCAGGCAAAAAAAGTCTGAAGTTATACACAATAGAAAGAAACTTAAAACAAACTGCATATCAGTCAACGAGGACTTGACCATGGCGAACTATAAACTTTTAAAGCAAGCAGCCAACCATTCTGCAATAATGTCAGCCTGGTCAACCAACGGAAAACTGATCGCTAAGCTGAAGAATGGTGTTACTACGCGACTGACTGTAGGTACTGATCTCAATCAACAGATACAACCAAAAATGAATCCTTGAAAAACCCATAGAGTCTGGCATACGATGGACAGATAGACATCTCTCTCTCTCACCTCTCTCCTCTCTCTCTCTGCGCTTGTCTACAAATACACACGCGTACGCAGACACACATGCACACCGTTGCGCGTGCACATAAACAGGCACACACATACGCACACATTGTCAGCATAGAGTATGTTTGTAGGTATTTTGATGTACCTGTGGACGCCGTAGTTTGTGTCAGTACATTTCGTTATAGATAATGCATTGTGGGGGAAGGGGGGGGGGGGGAGAAATCAACCACTGTATATCTTTAAGGTGACTATTAGAAGAATTTCCTTCCAACCTTCCAGTCTCAATTGTATGTCTTTACACTGAAGTTGACTGGGGACACTAGAATGATTCCTTTTTGATTCCTCTAATCTGTGGTTGGTTTAAATCTGTTAACTCATCTATTTATTGATGTAATTTCCATCGGTGACTTGTGTGCACTGGTGTTTGCCAACAGATAGGTATGTGTCTGTATTTTGACATGATTCTGATTAGTGCCAGTCCTTCTACCAAAGTTTAAAAACACAACGAGCTCGGACACACACACACGCGCGCGCACACACACATGCACACCGACTTGATCAGATTTTGTGGTGTGTGTGGGTTTTTTTTGTTTTTCTTGTTGTTGTTTATTTCAATTTTTTTTAATTTTTAATTTTATTTTTTTTTTAATTTTATTTTATAAAGGTTTTCCAGAAGTGTCCAGAACAAAGTTTTTTGTTGTTGTTTTCTAAGTAGGTTTCTAATTTTAAGGTAATCTGTTGCATTCCATGTTGGAAACTTTGTCATGGTTTGTGTCTTTTTCCAGCTGTAAATATGTTGTTTAGACTATGTCATGCAAAACAGTTTAAGATTACCTTTGATTACATCAGTCGATATGTAAGTTATGAACCTATTTTCCTTTTTTCACTGCTCTCTGTCTCTGTCTGTCTGTCTGTCTGTCTGTCTGTCTGTCTCTCTGTCCTCTCTCTCTCTCTCGGTCATCTCTCATGGAAATGGTTTGTCCTGTTTAAATATCAGTGGAGAGTACCCCTTCTCGCTTTGAGCGAGGGCAGCATTTTTCTTTCTTTCTCTTTTCACGTATTTTTGATGTTCCAGACGGTTGGTGATTTCCCTTAGATGTGTATGTTTAATATGAATATATCTGGGAACAACAATATGAGACTGGGACTGTGGATAAAGTTGGAACACACACACGCGCGCACACACAGATGTAAATGAAATTGGGTCAAATGAATGTATAAGGTTTTGCATGTGATAGGGAAGAGGAGTTTTCTTATTCTTTTTTCCCCCCTCTTCCTCTGTCTGTCTGTCTGTCTGTCTCTCTCTCTCTCTCTTCTGTCTTATTTGTAGCTGAAATCATACTACAGTTTGGGGGGGGGGGGGGGGAGGGGAGAGACAGGATAGATGTGTTGATACACGAACAGATACGCGCACGCGTGCCCCCCCCCCCCCCCCCCCACACACACCACCTCTCTTCTTCTTTCTGTCTTCCTCTCTCTCTCTCTCTCTCTCTCCCACCTCACACGCGCGCGCGCGCGCGCGCACGCACACACACGTACACTGACTTGATCAGATTTTGTGTGGTTTTCTTAAGGGTCTCAAGACGTGTCCAGAACAAAGGTTTGTTTTTGTTTTGTTTCGTTTTTGTTTTGTTGTTGTTGTTTTTTCTAAGTAGGTTTCTGATTTTAAGGTAATCTGTTGCATTCCATATGGAAACTTTGTCATTTGGTTTGTGTCTTTTCCCCAGCTATGAATATGTTATTTAGACTATGTCATGCAAAACAGTCTACGATTATCTGGAATACATCTGTCAGATATGTAAATTATGAACCTATTTACCTTTTCAGGTGCTCTCTGTCTCTGTCTGTCTCTCTCTCTATCTCTCTCTTGGTAATCTCTCATGGAAATGGTCGTTGTGTTTAAATATCAGTTGAGAATAGCCCTTCCGCTATGA
>CM031619.1:2274995-2284995 GCA_018398815.1 Conus ventricosus
TGTGGAATAGATGGCTGCATTTATTTTTCTGGATTGGGATGGCAGTTTTGGATCACAGTTGCATCCACAAATGGTGGTCGAATTCTGTTATAACATTTTGAGTTTAAATCAATAAAGTCATATATTATGTAATATATATATATATATGTTAGTGAAATTCAATATAACTTGCTGTGTGTCTTATTTGGCTACAGGTGTCGGAATTTGTGTTAACTAGATGTTACGGAGAAAGTTATCTACTTGAATGGGTAATTATGTATGATGTGATGTTATGGAACGTAACGGATACTGAAATGGAATGGACAATGCGAGATTGCGATCACTGTGTGCTTTTTTCATCTTTCATAACTGCATGTGTGCATTCTCACAAATGATGCGGTTCAACACGCGCGCACACGCACGCGCCTCACACACTGGATTATACTGGTGTTTTTTGTTGTTGTGTTGTTGTTGTTTTTAATTGCAAGGTGTGATGATATGTCTAAGTTTCTTTAAGTTGTGTGAGTGTTGTGTGTGTGTGTGTGTGTGTGTGTGTGTGTGTGTGTGTGTTTTGTTGTTGTTGTTGTGGCTGTTGTTGTTGTGTGTGGAAAATTTGGTCTGGTCCATTTGGCCGGTGTTTGGTGTCTTTCTTCGGTGTAAAGTTGTGATCTTAATTGTGTAAACAAAACAGTCTAACAGTACAGTAAATGATATCTGTCACTCATCTAAAACATGAATACTTCTCTCTCTCTCTCTCTCTCTCTCTCTCTCTCTCTTCTCTCTCTCTCTCTCTCTCGTTTGTGCTTCTGCGTTTGAAGTTTCGGTTTCTTTTCTTCAATGAAGATTCCTGTTGTACATCTGTGATTGAAAAAAAAAGTGAATCAGATGCCTCCTCCCCCCCTTCCTCCCCCTTTTTGTGTTTTTGTTTGTTTGTTTCTTTGTTAATTTCTTTGTTAACCATAGTTATGTGGAAACACATGCGCGCATCCCTTTAAGTGCGCGCACTCGAAAATATGTCTACACGTGTACAAACATTTAACTGTTGCGTACGCTGGCACAGTATCTGTGAATGTTTACAGTAAACTGTTTTGATATATTTTGCTTGGCAGGCAAAGATCCTGCTGCTATCTAATTTTTCTTTTTGTGTCTTATATAATGCACACACTCCTTTTTGGCTTCTAATTGAACTGGCTGCATATTGATCTAATTTTGTTGTCTTTTATTGGCATATTTAAGGTTTGATTTGTGCTTATAAATATGTATTTTTCTTTTTCTTGTCCTTTAAGATTTTTTGTCTATTACGACTCTGTTGCTTTCTTTAAGGTGGATATATTTATTCTATGGTTTTCAATGTATATGACTAAAGGATTTGAAACGGATGTTTTAGAAGAGAGTGTATGATTTTTAATTATTCATTTCAAACATTTGTTAATTATGGATAGTAAATATATCTGTTATTTCAGTAAATTGTCAGGGCCTTAGTAATTCACAGAAAGACGTGATGTCTTTCATTATTTGAGAAACAAAAAACATTTAGTCTATTTTTTGCAAGATACGCATTTGAGAAAAACATGGAGCAATGTATTGTAGCTGAATGGGGATACCAGGGATATTTTTCAAGTTTTGCATCAAATGCAAGAGGGGTCGCAATTTTGTTTAATAACAATTTTGAGTTAAAATCAAAAGAGTCATTAAAGATAGTTCTGGAAATTATATAAATTGTTCCAGCAGAAATTCAAAATAACAACTTCCTCTTCGTCAATATCTATGGACCAAACAGAGATGATCCGGAATTCTATGATAACCTAAAACAGAAGATTAATGACATAAACGTTGAAAATATAGTAATGGCCGGGGATTTTAATCTGGTTCTGCAGCTGAGAAGGATTACTATAATTACAAACATGTAAACAATTCCAAAGCGAAAGAAGTAGTTGAAAACATGATTGAAAGCTTAGAGCTTAAAGGTCTACTTTAGAGATTTTTGATAATTTGTTAAAAACAGGTCTACATGTCATAACTACGGTATGGTATTCATTTTTTAATAAAATCGTAGAAAGAATTTAATAGATAAAAAACGACTTTTGCACACCTGTTTCAAACCCCGCGCGGTAAACCGAAAACCGTGACGTCACTTGATGGACTGGCCGTCAGCCGCGACCTACACAAGCCAACGCCAAGTGAAATCAACACGAGTTGCGAACCCTACAGCCTAAAAAGTCACGAGGGGTAGGCGAGTGCAGCCGCTCAGCAGGAGACGGATATTCTTTGCACACATTTCCATCTGATCCAGATACTCGAAAGAAGTGGATTCGGTTCGTGCAACCATGCCGGCAGCTAAAGTTCTTTCTACCACGTCAGTTCCAGCTGGACCGCGGAAACGAGCTATTCCGACAATTGCCGAGCGCGTTCGAGTGGATCAAAAACTTCGTCTGCATGTGCGCGTATACTTTGAAGGCGGAGTGGTAAGCTCGTACAGATGAGTACGATAGTCGCACGTTTATTCTGTTCTTATCTATGGACAGATCACACTTGTTAAATTGAATGAACACGTTAAAGCTTGAAAAGGAGAATCTCCGCTCGCCGTCCACGCGTGATCGCATCAAGAAGTCAGTCGGTAGCCTCCTTCGAGACTTCGGTAAAGTCCGTACGCCTTCGGAATGCTGTGTTCGGGCGTCCAGCTGGAACTGAACTGACGTGGTAAAAAGAACTTAGCGTTCAAACTGATAAGGTACAGGCCTTGCAGAAACATCCCCAGAGTCACATTGGCTGTCGCAATCATAGTCACTGCTTTTACAGGATAAATTAAATACCGAGCGAGATGCGCAAGAACCATCAGAATCGCTTTCTGTCGCCGTCGCTGTGACGTCATGTGACGTCACATCCAAGAGCAGTTAAGCCATGCCAAGATTTAGTTGATTACCTCCCGTTTTCTTGATTACAGGTGAAAATGCCCACTTTCGCGGATCGATTTCGTGTGATCGGGAGCGAATCGGATGTTTATTTTACCAATTTATCAAACATTTCATATTTCTGCATAAGCTGACCAATTATCGAAAACCTCTAAAGTAGACCTTTAATGACATCTGGAGAGATTTAAACCCGGAATGTCTCCGTTACACATGGAGAAGAGCCAACCCTTTTCAACAGACCCGGTTAGATTTTTTTCTCATTTCAGATTCAGTTGTTTCATTTGTAAATGACGCAGATATTGAATGTGGATATAGAACCGATCATTCTGCAATTTCACTAAGCCTTAAATGTAAAGAAACTGTCAAGCATCATACCTTCTGGAAATTGAATGTATCCCTTTTAAAAGATAAAGAATATGTGCATGAAATAAATATGGAGATTGAAAAAGTCAAAGAAGAATATACAGTAAATGCGGTTGAAAAGACATTGGATGAAAATACACAGCTTTCTGTCCCAGATGATGTCTTCCTCGATTTTCTGCTGATGAAACTTAGATCAAAAACAATTGCATATGCTACAATGAAGAAAAAGAAATTGGCAGATGAAGAGAGGCAGCTAGAAGAGGATATGCGAAAACTGGAGAAAGTTGAAAAGAAAACGGGAGAAGACATATTAATAATGAAAATGAAGAAAGAACAATTAAGACATATTCGTGAAAAACGAATGGAAGGGGTATTATTAAGGTCCAGGGCTAGATGGGTAGCTGATGGGGAGAAAGTTAGTAAATATTTTTGCAATTTAGAAAAGCGACACTATGTTAGTAAAAACATGGCTAGACTCATAGACCAGCAAGATATAATTTTGACAGACCAGAAAGATATCATCCAAGAAGTGCAGAGATTTTATGAATCATTATATGCTGAATCTGTAGTAGATGACTGTGAGATTAGAAACTTAGTGAATAATATCCCTTGAATAAACGAAACAGACGCAGAAAGATTAGAGGGAGAAATAACGTTAGAAGAAGCTACATATGTTCTGAGTAAAATGAAAAATAATAAAAGTCCAGGCACAGACGGCTTTAGTGCAGAATTCTTTAAAGTATTTTGGAAGAAATTAGGTGGATTTGTCGTAAGAGCACTTAATGCGAGTTTCAGAAAAGGAGAGCTATCTTGTGTACAGAGAGAAGGAATTATAACTTCTATCCCTAAAGGTGATAAACCAAGGCAATACATAAAAAACTGGAGACCTATCTTACTTTTAAATGTGATTTATAAAATAAGATCATCCTGTATAGCAAATCGGTTAAAGCAAGTTCTACCAAATATAATTGATGAAGATCAAACAGGGTTTATCAGAAATAGATATATTGGAGATAATGTAAGATTGATATATGATATGATAGCTTATCTAGACAAACATAATCTACCCGGATTGCTTCTGAATATAGATTTTGAAAAGGCTTTCGATTCGATAAACTGGAACTTTATGTTTAAAGTACTGAAAGCATTTGGTTTTCAAAATGATATATGTAGATGGATAGGTACGTTTTATAAAAATACTAAATCATGTGTAATTGTAAATGGTCAGGTTTCGGATTGGTTTAAAATTAGAAGAGGCTGCAGACAAGGAGACCCTCTATCTCCTTATATATTTGTGTTATGCGTAGAAATATTGGCTATTATGGTCAGACAGAATTCCAATATCCATGGGATCTCAGTCAACAATGTTGAACACAAGATTTCTCAGTACGCTGATGATACAGAATTCTTACTTGCAGGAGATAGGAGTTCTTTTGAAAACTGTATAGATGTTCTTGATAGGTTTGGTTCTGTGTCAGGCCTTCATATGAATGTAGGAAAAACTAATGTCGTTTGGCTGGGAAGTGAGAAAAATTCTGAAATCCGTTATATGGAACACTTAGGTATGGAATGGAATCCATCTAAATTCCGAGTTTTAGGAATGTGGTTCACTAATGACCTGAAAGAATGTGTAGATATAAATTGCTCGGAAAGACTAGCAGATGTCAAACACTTATTCAAAATATTGGTAAAACGACAGTTAACACCCCTCGGTAGGGTAGCAATATTAAAATCTCTTATCCTCCAAAGTTGACACACCTCTGGTTACTATTACCAAATCCACCAGACATATTTTTTCAAACATGTCAACAGGCTTGTTATAAATTTGTTTGGAATAAGAAACCAGATAAGATTAACCGAAAAACTGCACATAAAAGTATAAAAGATGGCGGCATTGGTCTTCCTGAACTAAAAACTTTTGTTTTATCTCTGAAGCTGTCCTGGATACGTAAAGCTGAGATGTCAACTCATAGATGGCGAAATATTCTGTTGTTTAACTTTCCTAAGTGGTCGCTTATGAAAAAATATGGTCCAGAATTCGTTTCCAAATTCACTAAGTATAATCAGTTTTGGGCTGAAGTTCTTGATGCGTATAAAGTTTTTTATTACAAGTGTTCCCCCCAAAACTCCACTGAACTTCTTGCCGAACCATTATGCCATAATAAGCGATTTCAAATCGGAAAGAAGTGCATTGTATCGAAAAAACTAAGCGGCAAAGATATCAACTGTCTCGACCACTTTTTTGATGACAAAGGAAAGTTTTTGCCGCATGCAGTTTTTACAGAAAAATATAATGTAAATATTGATTTTGTCACTTTTGCTGGCTTTAAATCGACAATAATGGACTATATAAAAGCGTCTGGTATCACTATAAAAAAACGACAAGTACATAAACTCATCATTGTGCTTTAAACATCTTTTCGCTATAAATAAAGGCCCAAATTGTATTATGATATCATCATTGCGAATAATCCTAAGCCAAAATGTTGTGATAAATGGGACATGAAATTGTTGATGCAAAATGATTGGAAATCCTGTTTTTTGCACGCGCATAAGATACGTGATGTAAGGCTGCAGTGGTTTCAACTGAAAATATTACACAGGTGTTTATGCACAAATATTGTTTTAAAGGAGATTGGAATTGTTGAAAGTAATAACTGTAGTTTTTGCAGCACATCCAAAGATAGCATTGACCATATGTTTTGGAAATGTCACCATGTACAAGTTTTTTGGAATGCTCTCATTGGCTTAATGAAAGAAAAATGTTTGAATGCTGAAAATGTCCTTTTGACAGAAGTACTCGTACTATTTGGTTATGACAATACGATTGTGGGTGACACCGTCTTTTACTTTATAATACTATTTGCGAAGTATTACATATACGTTTGTAAAATAAACAACGCCCTGCCACAAATACAAGTATTCATAAACAAATTAAAATTTAGATACAAAATTGAGGAACATATTGCATATTTGAAATTAAACCATGCAGATTTTTTGACCAGATGGCTGGCATACAGACCATTGATGGATACTGTTTAACATTTATACCCTTTTCTCTTTCTTTTCTTTTCAAAAACAAGTTGCACTAATAGATTTAAAAGTGTAAGATGAAGTGTGTAAATGAACACGTTTTTGTGCATTATTAGAGGCCTGATTTCAATATTTTGCCAAACATAATGATGTGAAAACATCCCTGTCAGGATGATTTTTCTTGATACATCCACCGCTCTCTCTCTCCTCTCTCTCTCTCTCTCTCTCTCTCTCCTTCTCTCTCTCTCTCTCTCTGTCGTATTTGATAATGTTTGCATGAATATGTGAATTCACATTGTTTGGGGTGATTTCTTTCTTTCTTTATGTACATATTGTCTTCCCTGTATATATACATGTTGGAATGCAAATTTTAAAAAAGGTTAAAAAAAAACCTCACATGTTACCAAGTCTGGCTAGAACACAGATCAGATCCTTGACCATGATTATGATGTGACATCATTAGCTACGCCCCTGAATGATCAACACAGAAATGTCAGGCCTACAACCATGCCCCACAATGTTTAGGGCCGAAGGGCAGGACGTCCATTGAATTCCTCACCGTTAGATTAAAAGAAGAGATGGGGAGAAAACATATATATACATATACGCGTGCGCGCTGTGCGTGCGTGCGTGTGCGTGTGCGCGTGCGTGCGTGGGTGCGTGCGTGAGCAAGCGAGCGAGCGAGCGAGTGAGTGAGTGTGTGTGTGTATGTGTATGTATATGTGCGTAAGTGTGTGTGTGAGAGAGAGAGAGAGAGAGAGAGAGAGAGAGAGAGAGTGTGTGTGTGTGTGTGTGTGTGTGTGTGGAGAGAGAGATGTTAACATTCACTCGGATATGCATTCCTACGCATAGACACATCTACACAAATGAATATACTTGTATTCATCTAACAAACGTAAACATTATATATCTATATGCATACACAAGCATGTATATGGAATACCTGCAGTTTGAAATAACGGCCATTACAGAATCAGACCTCGGACTAACCCCCACCACAAAACCCAGCAGCTCACCTTGAACGAGCCACATCTGAAGACGGGCTCTCCCAGCCCAAAGAAGGCGAAGTTCCTTTTGGCCAGGGCCACAATGTAGTTGTAGCGCGGGTCCTCCAGCACGAACTTGAAGACGTAGGAGCTGTGCTGCTTCGCCAGGTAGTTGGAGAACTGGCCCGCGTAGGCCACGGAGATGTTCCTGGCGGGACCCAGCAGGTCCTTGGCCCGCTCCACCATCCGGTCCTCCTTGCGGAACTCCAGGAAGTTGTTGCCGAAGATGGTGAAGATGGGGACGTCCCGGTGGAGCAGGGAGTACCCGCCCGTGGCGTACAGGTTCCGGTCCAGGAAGACCCCCGTGACGTCATCACGGGTGGAGAGGTGGTAGAGGCACTGGTTGACGTCCTGCGTGTCCCCGGCCTCTTTGAAGCCTCGTTTGTTCCCGCCTCGCGAAAGAGTCGCCCGTCAAAGTGGCCACATCGTGATACTGGCTGAGGGCGAACAGCACCAACACCATCGCCAGCGCGTGTTTCTGACATCCAGCAGACAGGAACACTCGGCGAAGGCTGGAGTGGATGAGAGCGGCCCAGGTGACGAGGATAAGGACGATGACGTTGTGGACGAAGCGCATCTCCTTGTGCCCTTTGCTGGAGTACAGGACCAGCAGACACAGCCAGGACACGCAGGTCCGCAGGGTGACGCCTCGCCAGCTAGGCTGGGGTTCCGCCTCCTCCAGGTCCTTTTCCCAGGCCCCTGCAGAGGACCTCAGATGATGAACGAGGTGCAGGACCGCACAGACACAGCAGACAGCCGAGAGCAGCATCATCCCCACGTTGTCGAAGAAGATGTCCAGGATGTACTGGTTGATGTCGTTGGTGCCGAAGACCAGGGAGGAGTAATCGTTCTCCACGTTGAACCTGTACCAGTTGTAAGGCGTCAGCACGCCCCAGCCGTAGCACCAGAAGTCGTCCAGCACCCCCACCACCACCCCGCCCACCGCCCCCAGGGCACACACCATGACGTCAACGTAGCGCGTGCAGAGAGGCCTCCAGTGGGGGAGGAGAGCCAGCACCAGCAGAGCGGAGACGTCGATGCGGATGTAGACACACATCCCCAGCGCCAACCCAGCGCCGAGGTTTTGTAGAAAAGCAGCGCACCTCTGTTGGAAGGAAACTGTACAGGGAACAGAATCTGAGCCAGCGAGTTCCTTCTTCGTGGAACGCGTCCCCGAAGACGTCTGGAGAGCACCAAGGTCCTCCCAAACCCCCAGAGAACCGTTCCTGTTGATGTCCAGCTTCTCTGCCCCTTCGGCTCGGGCAGTGGATTCGTGTTTCAGGCCGTTTCTCGTCTCAGTGCCACGGTGAGTGGAACCGTTTGCTGACGGCGTGGGTCTCTGCTTCTGACCCGTCCTCTGATGTTTCGGTTTACCCTTCGTTCTGGGATGGTTGCTCTGATGCCTTGAGGGTGAGGGTTGCGAGGGCTGGTCTTTAGCTGATGCCTTGCCGTTACTCTGAGTCTTGCCCTCGTCCGCTTTCTCCAGTGAAGGGGGAGGTTCGGGAGGGGGGCTGACCAGGGCGTGCAGGTGGGAGAGGACCCAGAACACGGGCGCCGCCAGCAGGCTGTTGACCAGGGTGTGGGTGCCCAGCACGTGGAGGTGGGCGCTTGACGCCGTCAAGATGGCCGCCAGGCAGGCCGTGTCGTGGGACCGGAAGACGGCGCGCGCGTAGCGGTAGACCGCCAGGGGGAGCGCGCAGGCCGCTAGCGTGTGTGCCACTTTCCAGGTCTGCGACAGCAGGTCCATCTCACGTCAGCCGTGGCAGAACTGAGCCACCCCCTCCACTCCCTTCCTTTCTCTCTCCCTCCCCTCCCCCCCTCTCTCTCTCTCTCACTCTCTCTCTCTGTGGATTCTTCTTCTTCTGCGTACGCAGGTTGATACTCCTGCGAACACTCCCTGTATAGACAGGCAATGATTAATCCCGTCTGCCCGACAAAGCGAGTGGAGTTTTGTGTGTATTACCTTTTTTTTTTTTTTTAAATCCTGCCATTAAGGCAACCATACTCCAACTTCGGGGAAGGTTGTGCATGCTATCTGTAACGTGTCATCCATACCAACGGCCAAACTGGCCTTTTTTCCCCGAAAGTTGGTGATGGGGATTTTACGTGTGTGCAAGATGTTATGCGTGCGTTCACACACGGAACCTCGGTTTATAGTCTCATTCGAAGGACTGCATGGGAAACGGAGTCAGAACCAATGTTACCTCCGAGGGACCACCCCCCCCCCCCCCCCCCCCCCTGTACCGAAACGGCCCGGCGGAGATTCGAACCCGCAACCCCAGGATCATCAAAGATTACGAGTCCGGCGCTCTCTGCCAGTGAGCTATTCCGGCCCCCTTTCTCTGAATGAAGTTCACTTTGTTTTGTTTTGCGTTGCCCAGTACTTCGTGATTTAAGAGCGAACTAGTTATATTCCTGCCAAGTATTATCGCGGGCCATCATTATCTAGTCTTGCTTTTTGTCGTGAAGAAAAGAAGGTGTTACGATTGGGTTTTCTGTTTGTTTGTTTGTATCTGTACAAGTCGTTTAAACGGCGTAACAGTATCATATAATGACTATTGTTTTTCATGTATACGCCAGGGATATTTTTGTATTGATTTTGTACACCAAAGTGCGTGAAACGTTTTCTGTCAGTTTTGCATGTTTTCCCTTCAAATGGGGTTTGGC
>CM031619.1:2289995-2357495 GCA_018398815.1 Conus ventricosus
AATAGTTGTTCCAGTACATAAAAACGGAAAACCAAGAACAGATCCGCATAGTTATAGGCCAATTGCTCTCACTTCTCATACTGGTAAACTGATGGAAAAAATCATAACTGTAAGATTAGTTCATTACTGTGATAAAAAATAATATAATTCCAAACAATCAGGCAGGGTTTCGCTCTGGTAGGTCTACAATTGATCACTTACTAAAACTTTCAACAAATATCAAACGTCAATTCGCTCGCCGACAAAATGTTCTTGCTACTTTCTTTGATATAAAACGAGCGTACGATCAAGTATGGCATTCACAACTACTGCTGAAACTTAAAACCAATGGATTTCGGGGCGTATGTATCAGTTTATTAAAGATTTTCTATGTAATAGGTCAATACAAACAAAAGTGGATCACTCGTATTCCACTTCAAGAAATTTACATATTGGAATTCCTCAGGGCTCACTTATTGCTCCATTTCTTTTCAATTTACTGATACATGACCTGCCTCAAGTACTGTCAAAACATACAGTTGTAGTACAGTATGCAGATGACATATGTATGTGGACGGATGCTAATATAAAGAACAGTACTCCTGTTAGAAAACTGAAGCACATTCAAACCCTGTATCAATGCGAATTAGACAAAATAAGTCATTTTATGACCCAGAATGGTCTGAGTTTCTCTGTTGATAAAACCCATATGATGTTTTTCAGTGTTGGTAATTCTCCCAGAAAATTGCCGAACTTTCATATTGATGGAAGCGAACTTCAGTTTAAACATACAGTAAAATTCCTTGGTGTATTTTTCACTGCAAAACGTTCGTGGAAAATTCATATAGAAAATACTTTAACAAAAGCTAGAAAGTGTTTAAATATTCTCAAAATTGTCAGTAGGCACTATTGGGGTCAAGACACTCCATGTTTGATTCACCTCGCGACTGCCCTAGTCAGGTCAAAACTCACATATGCACAGGAAATATATTTTACGGCTCCAAATTATTTACTGAAGAAATTGCAGTGTGTGGACTCAAAGGCGTATAAATTAGCATTGGGCATACCTGTGCATGCTCCAACTCTAGCTACATATAAAGAAGCAGGAGTTATAGCTCTAGATGATTATCGCAGGCTAGCTACTGCTAAATATGTTCTAAGAAGTAGCTCTGTTGATCATTTTAATGAAGTAGAAAGAACATTAAGATCCGATATTCACTTTCCGAAAAGGGCAAGAGAAATAAAATCACTGACAACAATTGCCACTTACACTTAAGACATTCAAAGCAAATCAGGATTAAACGATAAAGATATATGTAGGTGCCCGCCATTCTCTCCCATTCCTTCATGGGAATTAATGAAAGCAAATTTTGATGTTGACTATGGTATATTGAAAAATGAAAATAGCCCTCACTATGCAGCATTTTCTTTTCGATCGCATGTTGAAGCTCTATATCCGAACCATTTGGAGGTATATACAGACGGTTCAGTGATAAATGATGGAAATGCCGGTGCTGGATTTGTTGTTCCTGGCTTAAAGAAAGAACAAGCTTATCATGTTGGAAAAGGCCATTCCATTTTCTCTGCAGAGCTGGTAGCTATTCCATGGCCTTAAGGTATATTGCAAACCTTCCCATGATTATTTTACGAATTCTTTTGTGTGTTGATTCAAGATCTGTTTTACTGTCGCTAACTTCAACTAAGCTAAAGGAAAGAGCTGACATTATAATTCAAATAAGGCATCTTGTTAATTTTCTAATTCAAAAAGGTTCTGATGTAACTTTTTGTTGGGTCCCTTCTCATTGTGGTGTCCAGGCAAATGATTGGGCAGATAGAATGGCAAGGAAAGGTGCAAGGAATGCAAATGGCTGCACAACTGTAAAGATTCCATTATCTGTAAAAGAGGGATATCATCTTCTGGAGGCAGTCTATAAAAAAGCCAGCCACAATGTCACAACTTTTGACAGTAAAGACTCCTTATTGCAAAAAGGTATTAATAATGAGTCACGAGAAGTTAGCTCTTTATGTTACAGACTGAAACTCAATGCGTTAAAATGCAAACATATAAACCACATTAGGTGTCCCTGTGGAGAGAGAATGTTAACGTTCCATATTTTATTCTATTGTCCGTTCACAAAGCAATATTTGCCCGATTATCCGGCAGTCAAAAACAATACTAAAGATGACGATCTCAAAGCCATTATTGATGATAAATCACTTCTTGTCACTGCAGCTAAATCTCTTCTTCGGAGTCCTATAGGGACAGCTCTGTAGTTTGCTCGTTTTGAAATTAAAAAAACTTAAATTATAGGTATTGTTTATTGATTTTTTTTTCTCTGTCAAACATGGTATTACGTTGATGGGGATATGAAATGACGGGGTATTCCTATTTGTGATAAAATACTAATGTCATTCAGGATGATTTTAAGGTCGTCTAAAAACACTATTTTGTGAACAGACGCTAAATCAAACAAAACAAAACAAAACACACACACACACACACACACACACACACACACACACACACACACACACACACACACACAGATACTCGCTCACTGATATACAGATACCACTCACCCCCAACCCTTTCTCTCTCTCTGTGCTATAATGAGCGAGTCTCTCTCTCTCTCTCTCTCTCCCCTCTCTCTCTCTCTCTCACACACACACACACACCACACACACACACACACACACACACACACACACACACACACACATACAAACACACACACACATACAAACACACACACATACAAACACACACACACATACAAACACACACACACACACACACACACACACACACACACACACACACACACACACACATACAAACACACACACACACACACACACACACACACACACACACACACACACACACACCACACACCACACACACAACACTCTTTTCACGGGTGGTACAGGACTGCTCTAAAGGCAGGTGAAGGCAGTGCTTCTCTGGGTCCTCCCCAGCACCTTCGGGTGTTTCTTTCTCTAGCTAACGTACCACAATCATTCGGGCAAGTTATGATTATTATAACATATAGGCACGAAAGATATGACATTGTAGAACCATGAATTGGCCAACGCACCACAATCCTCAATAAGCTAAGTTATGAGTATAATGTCTAGCTGTTCAACGTTTGATTTCATTGAACTAGAACTTAACCAGCACACCCCAATCATCAAAGCAAGATATGCCTCTGATAGCTAGCTACACAAGCTGTAAATCCGTTGAACCGTATCCTCCAACCAGCGAGAACCAGTTCTGTAGCCAGTGGACATTGCCACTGAAGAAAACAAAAGTAACAGAAGCTTGATGTGGTGTGTGTGTGTGTGTGTGTGTGTGTGTGTGTGTGTGTGTGTGTGTGTGTGTGTGTGTGTAGTGTGTGTGTGTGTGTGTGTGTGTGTGTGTGTGTGTGTGTGTGTGTGTGTGTGTGTGTGGTGTGTGTGTAGTGTGTGCGTGTGTAGTGTGTGTGTAAGAATTGTGTCGTGGTGTCTCAACTACTGGTCACTCCGACGATGCCCTTGAGTGACGGACATTCCGTCAGACCAGTCGATCTCCACTGCATTCATATTCTCTATTCAGTGTGGCGCGTGGAAAATGATGTCTCCTCGCTATGCCATTTATATCATGTAAACATAAACACTGGTACAGACCGAACAACTCGGCGCGGGATGCTTTTGAAATACATTTCCCCTTTCGGAGCTTTCGCCTGCGGCGAAGGACAGGACATGAATCCATCCCGCTATTCCCCCTTGACCACCCCTCCCTTTCCACCTTCACCCACATCCTTTAACCGCCCCCCCCCCCTCTCACTCACAACCCCACCCCACCCCACCCCCTCCTGTTCGGTCATCCTCGCCCCCCTCGCCTCCCCCCCCCCCCCCTCCTCTCAACAGCTTTCTTGCAGTTCCCAACGAAACTGTCGACTTTTCCACGGGTGAATCTGCTGATAACTGCTGCTAACAACTACCGGACAATTGCAGGTAACAACTTAAGGGTAAATTGCTGGTATGATAATTTGCGGTCATCGCCGGAGCAAAAAAAAATGTCCTGCCATCTGCCGGGTGACAGCGTTCTGTCAACTGCTGGTAATAATTTCTGGCACCAGCAGAATTCTGGCACTCTGCTAGTAACGGTTTGCCGGCAGCTGCTGGTTACAATTTCCTGTCAACTGTTGGTAAAAAAACAAAACAAAACAAAAGAATCCTTATGAACCGTCGTTAACAAGAATTTGCTGTTAACTGCAGGAAACTACTTTCTGGTAAACTGGTGTTAAGAATTTCCTGACAACTGCTCCTAGCAGTTTGATGCCAACTGCAGGCAAAGATTTTTTTTTTTTTTTTTTTGGTGCCAAATACTGGTGACAAGTTTCTGTCATGCTGGTAACAAGTTCCAGTCAAATGCTGGTAACACGTTCGAGTCATCAACTGCTGGTAACAAATTCCAGTCATCAAATGCTGGTAACAAGTTCGAGTCATCAACTGCTGGTAACAGGTTCCAGTCATCAAATGCTGGTAACAAGTTCGAGTCATCAACTGCTGGTAACAAGTTCCAGTCATCAAATGCTGGTAACAAGTTCCAGTCAAATGCTGGAAACAAGTTCCTGTCATCAAATGCTGGTAACAAGTTCCAGTCATCAAATGCTGGTAACAAGTTCCAGTCATCAACTGCTGGTAACAAGTTCCAGTCATCAACTGCTGGTAACAAGTTCCAGTCATCAACTGCTGGGAACAAGTTCCAGTCATCAAATTCTGGTAACAAGTTCCAGTCATCAACTGCTGGTAACAAGTTCCAGTCATCAAATGCTGGTAACAAGTTCCAGTCATCAACTGCTGGTAACAAGTTCCAGTCATCAAATGCTGGTAACAAGTTCCAGTCATCAAATGCTGGTAACAAGTTCCAGTCATCAACTGCTGGTAACAAGTTCCAGTCATCAAATGCTGGTAACAAGTTCCAGTCATCAACTGCTGGTAACAAGTTCCAGTCATCAATTGCTGGTAACAAGTTCCAGTCATCAACTGCTGGTAACAAGTTCCAGTCAAATGCTGGTAACAAGTTCCAGTCAAATGCTGGTAACAAGTTCCAGTCAAATGCTGGTAACAAGTTCCAGTCAAATGCTGGTAACAAGTTCCAGTCATCAAATGCTGGTAACAAGTTCCAGTCAAATGCTGGTAACAAGTTCCAGTCATCAAATGCTGGTAACAAGTTCCAGTCAAATGCTGGTAACAAGTTCCAGTCATCAAATGCTGGTAACAGGTTCCAGTCATCAAATGCTGGTAAAAAGTTCCAGTCATCAACTGCTGGTAACAGGTTCCAGTCATCGAATGCTGGTAACAAGTTCCAGTCATCAAATGCTGGTAACAAGTTCCAGTCATCAAATGCTGGTAACAAGTTCCAGTCAAATGCTGGTAACAAGTTCCAGTCATCAAATGCTGGTAACAAGTTCCAGTCATCAAATGCTGGTAACAAGTTCCAGTCATCAACTGCTGGTAACAAGTTCCAGTCATCAATTGCTGGTAACAAGTTCCAGTCATCAACTGCTGGTAACAGGTTCCAGTCATCAAATGCTGGTAACAAGTTCGAGTCATCAACTGCTGGTAACAAGTTCCAGTCATCAAATGCTGGTAACAAGTTCCAGTCAAATGCTGGAAACAAGTTCCTGTCATCAAATGCTGGTAACAAGTTCCAGTCATCAAATGCTGGTAACAAGTTCCAGTCATCAACTGCTGGTAACAAGTTCCAGTCATCAACTGCTGGTAACAAGTTCCAGTCATCAACTGCTGGTAACAAGTTCCAGTCATCAAATTCTGGTAACAAGTTCCAGTCATCAACTGCTGGTAACAAGTTCCAGTCATCAAATGCTGGTAACAAGTTCCAGTCATCAACTGCTGGTAACAAGTTCCAGTCATCAAATGCTGGTAACAAGTTCCAGTCATCAAATGTGGTAACAAGTTCCAGTCATCAACTGCTGGTAACAAGTTCCAGTCATCAAATGCTGGTAACAAGTTCCAGTCATCAACTGCTGGTAACAAGTTCCAGTCATCAATTGCTGGTAACAAGTTCCAGTCATCAACTGCTGGTAACAAGTTCCAGTCAAATGCTGGTAACAAGTTCCAGTCAAATGCTGGTAACAAGTTCCAGTCAAATGCTGGTAACAAGTTCCAGTCAAATGCTGGTAACAAGTTCCAGTCATCAAATGCTGGTAACAAGTTCCAGTCAAATGCTGGTAACAAGTTCCAGTCATCAAATGCTGGTAACAAGTTCCAGTCAAATGCTGGTAACAAGTTCCAGTCATCAAATGCTGGTAACAGGTTCCAGTCATCAAATGCTGGTAAAAAGTTCCAGTCATCAACTGCTGGTAACAGGTTCCAGTCATCGAATGCTGGTAACAAGTTCCAGTCATCAAATGCTGGTAACAAGTTCCAGTCATCAAATGCTGGTAACAAGTTCCAGTCAAATGCTGGTAACAAGTTCCAGTCATCAAATGCTGGTAACAAGTTCCAGTCATCAAATGCTGGTAACAAGTTCCAGTCATCAACTGCTGGTAACAAGTTCCAGTCATCAATTGCTGGTAACAAGTTCCAGTCATCAACTGCTGGTAACAAGTTCCAGTCAAATGCTGGTAACAAGTTCCAGTCAAATGCTGGTAACAAGTTCCAGTCAAATGCTGGTAACAAGTTCCAGTCAAATGCTGGTAACAAGTTCCAGTCATCAAATGCTGGTAACAAGTTCCAGTCAAATGCTGGTAACAAGTTCCAGTCATCAAATGCTGGTAACAAGTTCCAGTCAAATGCTGGTAACAAGTTCCCGTCATCAAATGCTGGTAACAGGTTCCAGTCATCAAATGCTGGTAAAAAGTTCCAGTCATCAACTGCTGGTAACAGGTTCCAGTCATCGAATGCTGGTAACAAGTTCCAGTCATCAAATGCTGGTAACAAGTTCCAGTCATCAAATGCTGGTAACAAGTTCCAGTCAAATGCTGGTAACAAGTTCCAGTCATCAAATGCTGGTAACAAGTTCCAGTCATCAAATGCTGGTAACAAGTTCCAGTCATCAAATACTTGTAACAAGTTCCAGTCATCAAATGCTGGTAACAAGTTCCAGTCATCAAATGCTGGTAACAAGTTCCAGTCAAATGCTGGTAACACGTTCCAGTCATCAAATGCTGGTAACAAGTTCCAGTCATCAAATGCTGGTAACAAGTTCCAGTATTCAAATGCTGGTAACAAGTTCCAGTCATCAAATGCTGGTAACAAGTTCCAGTCAAATGCTGGTAACAAGTTCCAGTCATCAAATGCTGGTAACAAGTTCCAGTCAAATGCTGGTAACAAGTTCCAGTCATCAAATGCTGGTAACAGGTTCCAGTCATCAAATGCTGGTAACAAGTTCCAGTCAAATGCTGGTAACAAGTTCCAGTCATCAAATGCTGGTAACAAGTTCCAGTATCAAATGCTGGTAACAAGTTCCAGTCATCAAATGCTGGTAACAAGTTCCAGTCATCAAATGCTGGTAACAAGTTCCAGTCATCAAATGCTGGTAACAAGTTCCAGTCATCAACTGCTGGTAACAAGTTCCAGTCATCAACTGCTGGTAACAAGTTCCAGTCATCAAATGCTGGTAACAAGTTCCAGTCATCAAATGCTGGTAACAAGTTACAGTCATCAAATGCTGGTAACAAGTTCCAGTCAAATGCTGGTAACAAGTTCCAGTCATCAAATGCTGGTAACAAGTTCCAGTCATCAAATGCTGGTAACAAGTTCCAGTCATCAAATGCTGGTAACAAGTTCCAGTCATCAAATGCTGGTAACAAGTTCCAGTCATCAAATGCTGGTAACAAGTTCCAGTCAAATGCTGGTAACAAGTTCCAGTCATCAACTGCTGGTAACAAGTTCCAGTCAAATGCTGGTAACAAGTTCCAGTCAAATGCTGGTAACAAGTTCCAGTCAAATGCTGGTAACAAGTTCCAGTCAAATGCTGGTACAAGTTCCAGTCATCAAATGCTGGTTACAAGTTCCAGTCATCAAATGCTGGTAACAAGTTCCAGTCATCAAATGCTGGTAACAAGTTCCAGTCATCAAATGCTGGTAACAAGTTCCAGTCAAATGCTGGTAACAAGTTCCAGTCATCAAATGCTGGTAACAAGTTCCAGTGAAATGCTGGTAACAAGTTCCAGTCATCAAATGCTGTAACAAGTTCCAGTGAAATGCTGGTAACAAGTTCCAGTCATCAAATGCGGTAACAAGTTCCAGTCAAATGCTGGTAACAAGTTCCAGTCAAAAGCTGGTAACAACTTCCCGTCAAATGCTGGTAACAAGTTCCAGTCAAATGCTGGTAACAAGTTCCAGTCAAATGCTGGTAACAAGTTCCAGTCAAATGCTGGTAACAAGTTCCAGTCATCAAATGCTGGTAACAAGTTCCAGTCAAATGCTGGTAACAAGTTCCAGTCAAATGCTGGTAACAATGTCCGGCACACTGCTTTTAACGAATCTCTTGTTAAATGTTGCTTACAATTTTCGTCCAACTATTCCGAACTGTTGCAGGCAAGCTACTGGCAACAAATCACTTCTTGACGAACCCCAAAGATGGAAACGCAAATACATGTACTTCCAACATCAACGCCATCTCTCTCTCTCTCTCTCTCTCTCTCTCTCTCTGCGTGCGTGCGTGTATGCGTTCGTGCGTGCGTTCGTGCTCGCGCGCGCGCTCGCGCGCGCGCGTGTGTGTGTGTGTGTGTGTGTGTGTGTGTGTGTGTGTGTGTGTGTGTGTGTGGTGTTTGTGTGTGTGTGTATGCGTGCGTGCGCGCGCGCGAGCGCGTGCGTGCGAGCGTGCGTGTGTCTCTCTCCCTCCCTCCCTCCTTCTTTCTGTGTGTGTGTGTGTGTGTGTGTGTGTGTGTGTGTGTGTGTGTGTGTGTGTTGTGTGTATGTGTGGTGTGTGTGTGTGTGAGAGAGAGAGAGAGAGAGAGAGAGTGTGTGTGTGCGTGCGTGCGTGCGTGCGTGCATGCGTGCGTGCATGTACGTGCGTGTGTGTCTGTGCGTGTGCGCGCGTGCATCAATCAATCAGTAATTTCCTGACTATGACGGAAATTACCAATTACTTCGCCTCTGCATCCTCCCCCCCCCCCTCCCCACCCTTCATCCATCCTCGTTACACATGGCATCATTTAGACACTGACACATCAAGAATCGATACACGACTGCATCAACATTCAGGTGTGTGTGTGTGCGATGTTCGTGTCAGCAAGCTGTGGCTGTTGACAGATAAATTCAATAAAGCGGGTCCTCTGCATAACGGCAGGGTTGAACATCCCCCGTAGGCATACGTTCCCCCCCTTTGGATATGGACACGGTTTTTAGTTTAGTTCCAGCGGGGCCCACGATCCCGCGAAAAGACACAGCTGCTTTTAGCTGCCGAAGGGCGGCCGTTTCTATGAGAAAACACACACAGTTTTCGCTCCTTAGGCACAGCCATTTTTTAGAAGAAAAAACTGCTACGTTTTGCTTTAGAGGGAAGCCATTTTTATGAGAAAATACTGCTGTGTTTTGCTTTAGAAGGCAGCCATTTTTAGGAGAAAAAACTGCTACGTTTTGCTCAAGATGGCATCCATTTTTAGGAGAAAATACTGCTACGTTTTGCTCTACAGGCAGCCATTTTTAGGAGAAAAAACTGCTACGTTCTGCTCTAGAGGCAGCCATTTTTAGGAGAAAAAAACTGCGACGTTTTGCTCTAGAGGCAGCCATTTTTAGGAGAAAATACTGCTACGTTTTGCTCTACAGGCAGCCATTTTTAGGAGAAAAAACTGCTACGTTCTGCTCTAGAGGCAGCCATTTTTAGGAGAAAATACTGCGACGTTTTGCTCCAGAGGCAGCCATTTTTAGGAGAAAATACTGCGACGTTTTGCTCTAGAGGCAGTTATTTTTTTGAGAAAATACTGCGACGTTTTGCTTTAGAGGGAAGCCATTTTTATGAGGAAATACTGCTACGTTTTGCTCTAGAGGGAAGCCATTTTTAGGAGAAAATACTGCTACGTTCTGCTCTAGAGGGAAGCCATTTCTTTGAAAAAAAAGTACAGCTACTTTAACTCCAAAGAGCAGTCACTTGTGTGGCCAAAAAACAAAACAAAAACGCTGCTTTTTGCTCTGGAGGAAGTGGGGGGGGGGGGGGGGGGGGGGGGGGGGGGGGGGGGGGGGGGGGGGGGGGGGGGGGGGGGGAGGAGGGGGGTATTATTTCTGTGATAAAATACAGTGCTTGACGTTAAACTCCAATGGTGGATGATTTCTGGACAAGTGCAGTGCTTTAGATCCGGGAGGCAGTCATGTCGTGACAGACTACAGCCGCCTTGAAGTTCCAGGGGCAGGTCAGTTTCTATGACAAACTACATCACATTTAGCTCCAGTGTGCAGTCATTTCTATGACAAACTACAGCCACATTTAGCTCCAGAGAGCAGTCATTTGTATGACAAACTACAGTGTTTTAGCTCCAGAGTGCAGTCATTTCTATGACAAACTACAGCCGTTTAGCTCCAGGGGGCAGTCATTTCTATGACAAACTACAGCCACATTTAGCTCCAGAGAGCAGTAATTTTTATGACAAACTACAGTTTATTTTGCTCCAGAGTGCAGTCATTTCTATGACAAACTACAGCCACATTTAGCTCCAGAGAGCAGTCATTTCTATGACAAACTACAGCCACGTTTAGCTCCAGGGAGCAGTCATTTCTATGACAAACTACAGCCACGTTTAGCTCCAGGGGGCAGTCATCTCTATGACAAACTACAACCACATTTAGCTCCAGGGGGCTGTCATTTCTATGACAAAGCACTGCCATATTTAGCTCCAGAGAGCAGTCATTTTTATGACAAAGCACAGCCAGATTTAGCTCCAGAGAGCAGTCATTTTTATGACAAACTACAATTACATTTAGCTCCAAGGGGCTGTCATTTCTATGACAAACTACAGCCACGTTTAGCTCCAGGGGGCAGTCATTTCTATGACAAAGTACAGCGCCGTTTCGAGCTCCAGACAGTAATCATTTCTATGAGGTGATACTCACGTGTTCCATCTTTAGATTACTCCGGTTTCTGAGAGCTGGTGCACACGTTTGAGAGCCCCAGACATTTCAGTGAGAGGGCTCTCAACGCGCTTATTTCCATGAGATGGAGAAGCAAAACAAAAACTCACACGGTTTAGCTCCTGTGGGGACGTATTCGTTTCTGTCAGAATGCATAGACATTTTCAGCTCTAAGGGCCAATTCTTTTTATGAGACAGTCTATCCGCACGTAAATCCCCGACGGTCTTCATTTTAGAGCCAGTTTCAACTCCAGTGGGAAACTCCCCCCCCCCCCCTCTCTCTCTCTCCCCCATCTCATTTCCTCCCCCCCCCCCCCCCCCCCCCTCCGCCTCCTCGCCCCCCTCCCTCCATCCCCACACCTCTTCCCTCCAGCGGATGTTGAGTTCGCCCGTCACGATTCAATGAGCTCACTGACACACACACACACACACACACACACACACACACACACACAACATGCCTGCAGTTAAACATTGTTCATGGCCGAGTGAACACCGTGTGTAGGAAAATCGCACGGTTCGTTGATTGTGTCTTCGACATGTTCCCACCAAAACCGCAAATCACATCAAGGAGATATATGCGCACTGAAAAACAGAAAGCAATGTTAGAAAAATAGGTGCAGTAAGTACACTTAAAAAAAAAACCCACACACACAAAAAAAAAACACGAAAGAAAAGTACAGAAAAGAAAAGAACAACACGAGACTGCTTTGAATTTCTGAGACCTTTGACATGATGCCATTTTGAGATGCTTGCCTTGGTGCAATGTTTAGGTTTGTTTGTCGCTTTCCCCTCAGCCACGGATCTTCGGTTTTCTCCTATCATTTCTGCAAATACTGCCAAAGAATGACGTCACATTTTGAAGTCACTTTTTTTTTCACCTTTTCTGCTTTCTTGATATTACTGCTCCTGTGTCGCTCACTCCGCACACACACACACACACCACACACACACACACACACACACACACACGCACACACACACACACACACACACACACACACACACAGAGCTAAGATCCCCAGACACAGACTACCGAATATCGCCGTACCAATTCAGCACATAAACGTAAAAACGGCCGTTCCACACGTGAATGCCGACGGCCCTGTCTACCAATCACAGCGAAGCTGACAAACCCGGGAATCACGTACCGCAACATCCATGTTAATATCTATACCGAAAAGAGACACGACGAGAGAGAGAGAGAGAGAGAGAGAGAGAGAGAGAGAGAGATGCAGACGACAACTGGGAGGACCGGGGTCGACACTGAAACAAAATCGATTTTCAAATTCACCTCCGGCTCCTTCCCCAAATTCAAACCCACCCCACCTTCCACAGAAACGGGATAAGTACCTTCTTTTTTATTTTTTTTTAAAGACCAGAGAGTTCAATAAAGGAATTTTTTTTAAAACTATAATTACCATAATTCCGCCCCCCCCCCCCCCCCCCCCCCTCTCCCCAACAAAACAAAACAAAAAACTTGTAACGTTCACCTATTGGTAGGAGAATCGCGAACGACTTCCGTGCCCCACGCTGCGTCACAGCTTCTCGGGGAAGAGAGAGAGAGAGAGAGAGAGAGAGAGAGAGAGAGGGAGAGAGAGAGAGAGAGAGATGCAGACGACAACTGGGAGGACCGGAAACAGGAGATTTACAGTGGAATGCTAACGACTGAGGGGGGCGATGGACATACAGTGTAGGTAAGAATTTAAAAAAAAAAAAAAAGAAAAAAAAAGAAAAAAAAAGAAAGAAAAAAAGAAACTGGGAGTGCAGACGACTGAGGAAGAGGAAGAGAATACAGAGTATCACAAAGAAAGGAGAAAAAAAGAAAGAAAGAAAGAAAGAAAAAGGATAAAAAGAAAGAAAGTGGACTGGGTTTGAATTACAGAGAAGGAAAAGTAAAAGGGGTAGGATTGGCTCAAACGACGAAAAATTGAATGGTTGTGAATCCTTTAAAAAAAAAAAAAAAAATAAATAAAAAATAAAAAAAAAGAAGAAGAAGAAAAAGATGGTATAGATGCGAATATAAGACGAGGAAATGGGTTGGTGTGGGTGAAAGAAGACGAGAAAACAGCGAGGTGGTAGGGGAAGGCCGAGGAGAAGAAAGGAGGGGGAGGGAAGTGAGGGGAGGGGGTACAGAAGATAAGAAATGGAATGGGCGCAAATTGACGGACGTGGACATCAACCTCTGCTACAGACGGGATATCAACCACTGCTACAGACGATGATGTCAACTTTTGCTACAGATGATGACGTCAACCTTTGCTACAGATGATGATGTCAACCTTTGTTACAGATGATTCCGTGAACCTTTGCTACAGATGTGGATATCAACCTCCGCTACAGATGATGATGTCAACCTTTGTCACAGATGTGGATGTCAACCTTTGCTACAGATGTGGATGTCAAGCTTTGCTACAGATAATGATGTCAACCTTTGCTACAGATGTGGATGTCAACCTTTGCTACAGATGTGGATGTCAACCTTTGCTACAGATGTGGATGTCAACTTTTGCTACAGATGTGGATGTCAACCTTTGCTACAGATGTGGATGTCAACTTTTGCTACAGATGTGGATGTCAACCTTTGCTACAGATGTGGATGTCAACCTTTGTTACAGATGCGGATGTCAACCTTTGCTACAGATGTGGATGCCAACCATTGCTACAGATCATAATGTCAACCTTTGCTACAGATGTAGACATCAACCTTTGCTGCAGATATGGACATCAACCTTTGCTACAGATATGGTCGTCAACCTTTGCTACAGCTATGGACATCAACCTTTGCTACAGATATGGTCGTCAACCTTTGCTACAGATATGGACATCAACCTTTGCTACAGATATGGTCGTCAACCTTTGCTACAGATATGGACATCAACCTTTGCTACAGATATGGACATCAACCTTTGCTACAGATATGGACGTCAACCTTTGCTACAGATATGGACGTCAACCTTTGCTATAGATATGGCCATCAACCTTTGCTATAGATACGGACATCAACCTTTGCTACAGATATGGCCATCAACCTTTGCTATAGATACGGACATCAACCTTTGCTACAGATATGGACATCAACCTTTGCTTTAGATACGGACATCAACCTTTGCTACAGATGTGGACATCAACCTTTGCTATAGATACGGACATCAACCTTTGCTACAGATATGGACATCAACCTCTGCTACAGATGTGGACATGACACCAAGACACGGAACAGATTGTTCTATGAAAACTAAAGACCTGACGTTTACGAAAGATATAAGGACAAATTTTATTTTCGACATTTAATGTGCCATTTTTGAAGGACAAAAAAGTGAACAAGACATTGATGACAATACGATTTCAGGCCATGTCATTTTCCCTTCTGATAGAAATAACATTTATTTTGTGCCAGTCAGGTTATCCTATCTAACCAGACACGTCTTGTCTTTCATTTCAGAACACGAACACCTAATATTTGTTTAGCCACAAAGAACGAACGCGAAAGGAAAAGGTAGCAATTTCTTTTTGAAATAACCACTGAGAATCAATTCCAGAGGATACATGGACCGGAGTAGCTCAAGTGGCCAAGCGTCGGACCCATGATCCTGATGATCCTGGTGTTGTGAGTTCGAATCTCCGCCGGCCTGTTTCAGTGCAGGGGGGCTTTTCCCGTCAGAGTTAGCACCGGTTCTGGGTCCACTTCCTGAAAAGTCCTTTGAATAAATGGAGGTTCCGTATGTGGACGCACGCATGACATCTTATACACATGTAAAATTCACCATCACCAACTTTTGGAAAAGATAAGTTTGGCCGTTGGTGTGGACGACACGTATAAATGTAGCATGCTTCCTCTGTGGAAAAAAAAAGTTGAGCAACTGGACACGACCCATACCCCTTCTTAACGCACTTTTACATCAAACGATCAGCGCTGCTGAGAGCTGGATTATACCCGTTTTGCATAGTTAAATATTGAGGATCAAAGACTTTTCATGACAAACGGCTCCATCAGCAATAAGATCGGTTTACCATCACATTAGCCTCAGAAAAGAGTCGAACCATAATATCCACAGATTTATGACCGTGTTTGGATGTTGAGATGGCCTTTGATTTTCTGAGCTGGCGTTTGTATGAGTAGTATCCCTCCCACCTTCAACTGTGGCCCGGACGAACAGACACTGAGATCACCGTGTTAATAATGGTTAAAGAAAAAAAAAAGGAGTTAAGTTTCCAGTTTCAAAGTACGCTGGAGAGCTGTATGACCTTTCGAAGCGTTTGACGACGATAACACTTCCATGGGCGCCATTCTTTGCCCTTAGACAGGCGTCTTTGTGTAGTTTCCTTTCAGTCTCAGTTCAAACAGAACAGCTCTTTCATTTTCCTCCTTTGAAAAAAAACAGTGTGTGTGTGTGTGTATGTGTGTGTGTGTGTGTGTGTGGTGTGTGTGTGTGTGTGTGTGTGTGTGTGTGTGCGCGCGCGCGCGCGCCTGCGTGAGCGCGAGCGCGCGTGTCTGTGTGTCTGCGTGCGTACGTGTTTGCCTGCGCGCGCGCGTGTGTGTGTGTGTGTGTGTGTGTGTGTGTGTGTGTGTGTGTGTGTGAGAGAGAGAGAGAGAGAGAGAGGAGAGAGAAGAGAGAGAGAGAGAGAGAGAGAGAGAGAGAGAGTGTGTGTGTGTGTGTGTCCGTGGGGAACTTGAACGTTTGGATTTTCCACTAGGTGAATGTGCTAGCAATCACCACCAAAGGTGACAGAACAAAAGACGCCTTTCCAGCCATCCCGTGCATGAAGATGTCACCGACTGGTAAAGGCTGCAACTTTTCGATGAATGCTTTTAGCAATACGTCCCATATTACAAAAGTAACATTTTCTTGTAATTCTTCTCATCCGTAATCAGACGCAAGTATAGCTGTTTACACTGACAAAGACAGATTCAGAGATATTTCTATGCGAGTGGTTTAACAACATCAGCAATAACACCACCACCACCGCACGCATGAACGCACACGTGCGCGCGCGCGCACACGCACACACACACCCCAGAGAGGGAAGAGAGAGAGAGTGAATACACGAGTGCACGAGTGAATGAATGAATAAAAGAGACAGAGACAGACATGTAGATGGACAGAAGACACAAGACAGACAGACAATCCAGTTCAATTCAGTTAGTGTTGCTTATAGCCTAGCCGACTGTAGGGGACGTGGGGGGGGGGGGGGGATGGTCAGAACTGCAGAGGAAGGGAAAAAGCAGGAGAGAGAGAGAGAGAGAGAGAGAGAGAGAGAGAGAGAGAGAGAGAGAGAGAGAGACAGACAGACAGACGGACAAAAGAGAGACAGACAGACAGACAGACAGACAAACAGCTAGACAGACAGACAGATAGGATAGAGAGAAACAGACTCAGACTGAAAGAGAGAGAGAGAGAGAGAGAGAGAGAGAGAGACAGGGAGAATGTGTATGTTTGTGTGTGTGCGCGGGGGGGGGGGGGGGGGGGGGGGGGGGGGGGGGGGGGGTCGGGGTTCGCGCGTGAGTGAGAGAAAGAGAAACAAAGAAACAGAAGGCAGAGAGCGAGAGACAGACCGACAGACTGAGACAGAGAGACTGACAGACAAGCAGACAGACAGACAGAGAGCAATCCACACGTACAATAATACAATTCTTCTGGTCACTTACCGCTCAACGCTCACTCGCTTCCGGTCACTGAAAGCACGTCCGGCGTTTCTTTTTCCCCGCCCCCATCGTCTAGGCCGCCACACTTCGTCTTCGGAGGGTGGTAGGGTGGATGGGTGGTTGGGTGGAGAGTTAGCCCTGATTAACTATCCTTGAACTTCAACCCGTCCACAGTTCCCGCTGAATCAGTCCTGTCGAAAAGAAACTCCCCGGCTTGCAAGACAACACTTTTACACAGCTAAAAACCAAACGCACACACTGCCCTCATAGAACGTGTTGGAAGATTCGTACGGTTTAAAATTTTAAAAAACCTCTTCTGTTGACCTACCCTGGTCACAAAATTTGACAGTGGAAACAAACATAAAAAAAAATGTTGTGACTGTCCGGTTCGCGAGAGAGCGAGCAAGTGCCTGTGTTGGCGGATATCCCCCCCCCCCCCCCCCCCCCCCCCCTCCCCGTGCGCAATAAAAAAAAAAAAGAAAAAAGGAAAGAAAGAAAAGTAATGCCGAGATCCTAAAGCGACAGACTATTATGAGGGTCGTCTTTTCTCGGCGTTTTTTTTTTTTTTTTTTAATTCTTCTTCTTCAACACTTGCACGACAACTTTGGGAAAACCGGTCCGCGCGAGATTTTCCAGGGCGACCTGTGTGTGTGTGTGTTGTGTGTGTGACAGGATAGTGATATGCTCCGTGTGTGTGTGTGTGTGTGTGTGTGTGTGTCAATTTAGGGCGTGCGCTGTCGTGGTCCGTGCGAGCGAGTGTGTTGCGCTGACTGACTTCAATATTGCTCGGGGGCTTCTCCTCTGCTATTGATAAGAAATGCAAACGCCAGCGAGACGAGTCGAATCGCCCCCAAGACGCGGGGGGGGGGGGGGGGGGGGGGGGGGGGGAGGGGGGAGGGAGAGAGAGAGAAAGAGCACTAATTCATGATAAAGTGGTAAAGAGAAATAGTCTGTTTTCAAACAAAGCAGAATGAAAAGATAAATAAATTAATAGATTTAAAAAATGACGAAGCAGAAAAAAAGCGCCAATTAAAGCAAAAGCCAGCATTCAAGCAAGCAAGCAAATCCCCCTAAATAACAATGAATATTTCGGCTACTATTGAGAGAGAGAGAGAGAGAGAAAGAGAGCATACATAAGAGATAAAGAGAGATGAGGGGGAGGAGGTTGGAAGTGGGAGGGGGGAGGGAGAGTAAACACTAAAAGGAGAGAGACGGGGGAAGCGGAAAGGCATTCACGAGAGAGAGAGAGAGAGAGAGAGAGAGAGAGAGAGAGAGAAATTTCTCTTTGGAACTCAATCAACGACATACACACGCACATGTACATACGCACGCAAGCCCACCAATAAACGCATATGCGCGCGCGTCGCACACATACCGACACAGACACACACACGCACGCAGTTTTCATCCAAACTGCTGCCTATTTTTGTAGTCAAAGGTACAAAGGTGTGTCAGTTACTAACTTGTAGGCAGTTTTCATCCTAGCTGCTGTCTATTTTTGTAGTCAAAGGTGTGTGTGTGTGTGTGTGTGTGTGTGTGTGTGTGTGTGTCACACACACACTCGAACACACACACACACACACACACACACACACACACACACACACACACAGAACCATCTCATACCCGTCCTACTACAATAAATCTCTTTTTGTTTCTTTGAGCGCGAAGACTGCACCATAGTAGGTCTTCCACCCTTGTCAATGGTGTTTGCGTGTCGACAACATTTGACGACCAGTTGACGGACCAATTTCCTGTCAGACGAGTTTTTGCCGCCAGGGGGCGCCGAAGATCATTCTGAAGGTATAACACAATAAGTTGGCCCCACCCCACACCCACCATTCTCCCCGCACTCTCTCCCATTCTTTAAAAGAGCTACGCAGGATTTAAAAAAAAAAAAAAACTTAAACATTTTCTTTCCCTGTATCCCGTTTGCATGCCTACATAGTTCTTGTGATGTTGCTGGTCAGTGTTCAGAATGTTTAGTCATCTATTTCCTCCTCTTTCATTTTTCTGTTCAATTGTGCTGTGCTGGTGGCTGTATTTGTGTGTGTGTGTGTGTGTGTGAGTGGCCCAGCACGTAAAAAAAAAAGCAGTGAGTCGCGTGGATAATTTGCAGGGGGGGGGGGGGGGGGAGAAGGGGGGCGCTGGTGGGCAGCCTTAACTGGCGAACAGATTTTCAATAAAACAACTTCATGATATACACGTACTTGTATGCGGCAGGCAAACGAGTGGGACAACTTCAGCTAATCATACAAGGTAAACGAAAGTACTCCAGAGATAGAAATTGAAAAAACAAAAACAAAAGAAAAGAAAGAAAGAAAGAAAACGAAGTAAGACCTGAAAGAGTCCTCTCTCTCTCTCTCTCTCCCCCCCCCCCCCCCCCTTCACCTTATCGTGTGTAAGTAGCTGAGGGGTTAAGGGTGACAGAGGTCAGACATGGGAGAGAGCCACGGAGAGAGAGAGAGAGAGAGAGAGAGAGAGAGAGGGGGGGGAGGGTGGAGGGAGGGAGGGAGAAAGGAGGGTGGGAGTGGATTGGGGGCTCTGGTCGTGTACTTACTTGGGCGTGGTCTCCATGTTCACTTCAGACGCGTTCTTATTCGGACGGCAGTGATTGTGATTATGGTGGTGTGTGTGTGGGAGAGCCGGTGTGTGCGTGTGTGTGTGTGTGTGTGTGTGTGTGACAGAGACACAGAGAGAGAGAGAGAGAGAGAGAATGATGAGTTGTGTATGTCTGACCAGTGTGTTACGCTGATGCGCCGGCCAGACATGTACGTGCTGAGTCGTATCCTCGTCTTAAAACCTCTTAGTCAGTAATTCACGTCTCCATCGGCTTGCAATCACGCGCAGTGTGGTCTCAAAACTAAGCGGATCCGGTGTGGCGTATATAGACAAGTCCGCACGCGTGACACGTAGCCTACTCCTTGATGAAACAGAGCCTGAAACATTTGCGGGTAATAGTAGCATCTAAAAAGATAACTGGTTTTGCATCAGACTATAATCATTTAGAGAGAGAGAGAGAGAGAGATGAGAGCGAGAGAGAGGGAGGGAGGGAGAGAAAGAGGGAGGGAGAGGGAGGGAGAGATAGAGAGGGGGGGGGGGGGGGAGAAGAAAGAAATGGGGAGAGTTGAACAGAGTGCAGGGCAAAGCAGAACAGACAGTCTAGAGGGAGGAACGGAGATGGACATGTAAATTGTTATATTGAACCATTGAAAAATCTTACGCAATGTTTGCCTCCCTTTTCGCTGTCTTGTCTGATCGTCCATTGAAATAAAAAGCCAGTGCAGGATGGCATCCTATAAAATCAACATCTGCGCCTTATGTGTACACAAAGCGTATCAAATGATTATTTCTGTTTTTTTTAACTGAGAATCAACACAAACAAAGATATTAGTAATAATAACTGGCGCGAAGTAAAATAATTGAATGCCGTTCGAATGCAGCCTGCCTTCTGTGAAAATAATTTAACGTGTTTTTCCTAAAGAAGATAGTGTTACTCATTTTCAAACATAGGACCTTCAGCTTTTACGTTACGTCCAATCATACGTCTTGGGTTTTAGATTTTAAAAAAAAAGAAAAGAAAAATACCGAAGAAAGACAAAAGTTTGGACAGGAAAAGTTAAGAACGAAAGGTTAAAAATGATCCGGAGTCCGCTACGCATTATTGCAATGCGTAAATGAACTCAGAGCGGAAATTCTGGTAGAAGAGAACCATTCAAAATAGTCGCCGGAGAATGGCCAAGGTCGCCAAGGACACAGCATAACACGAATCTACATAATATATCCGTTTACTGGACACAGAAGAATACATTCCTCCTACCCTCCCTCGCCCTCCCCCTTAAACACTGTAGAAAAGAAAGCACAGTAAGAAGAATCATATTTCATGGTAGAGCTGTTAGTTCTCGCTGCTTTACGTTTACCATGCATAGCACTGTGTGTGTGTGTGCGCGCGCGCGCGCACGTGTGTGTTGTGTGCGTGCGTGCATGCGTGTGTGTGTGTGTGTGTGTGTGGTGTGTGTGTGTGTGTGTGTTTGATGTGTCTTTGTCTCTGTCTGTCTCTCTGTGTATGTGTGTATTCACGATCTGTCACGCCTTGTACCTGTCCCATCGGTGGCAAAACGCGTTCAGGCAGTTGTATCTTAGTCATGGGACACCGACTGTACCGGGGTGACATTCTTTCTCTAGTGGAGTGCCCCCCCCCCCCCCCACATGTCCAACACACACACACACACGCACGCAAGCACGTGCACATACACACATTATCTCTCTCTCTCTCTCACACACACACACCACACACACACATATATATATTTATATATTGTTGTATTAAAAACAAGTTAAAACCAAGTTTAAAACACCTACAAGGCTGTTTCTCGCTGTGCGGTCGTCAGTACTGTTCTCTCTCTCTCTATATATATATATAAACATACACATATACTCAGGCAAGCAAGCGCACACACACACACACACACACACACACACACACACGCGCGCGCGCGCGCGCTCTGTGCCCCACCCCCCCACACACACACAAGTACACATATACATCAATTGTACATGCTCATATTCATACACAAAATAGACTGATATATACACGAGTGAAAAGCAATGATTGAAGCAGATTGATATATACACGAGTGAAAAGCAATCATTGAAGCAAGTAACAACCGAGAGTCGGACAGGTTAAAAAAAAAAAAAAAGGGTGGGTGAAGGCTCCACTTATGCAAATTACACCCCAACTCCCCCCCCTCCCCCGTCTGATCTACCCTTATCCCCCCCCCCCTCTCCCAACAACGAAGAAAGCGGGGGGGGGGGGGGGGGGGGGGGGAGAAGACGGGGTGGGGTGGGGTGGGAGGGATGAGGGGAGAACAGAGTGCAAAGAACAGAGAAAAACACAAGAATAAAGCAACAAATAATACATTGTTTTTTGTTGTTTTTTTTATCTTTCTCAACTCCAAAATAGCACATCCGGCACGTGAGGAGTGGGGTGGGGAGGGAGTGGGGGGGGGGGGGAGAGGAGGGGAGGGAAGAAGGACGGTGGACAGACTCATACATGTCCGGGTTGTCTGTCATGTTGATTCACCGTTGGGTGTGTAGAGCGGAGTGGTACGATGCGTGTAAGGGGTAATGTGAAATTGACCCAAGCGTGCGTCTTTTTCATGTATTATGCGGAGTTCGTCTCTCGGCTGGGAGCTTGAATAAATGAATGAATGAACGAACGTGTGTGTGTGTGTGTGAAGGGGTGGTGGGTGGGGTGGGGGGCGTGCGCGTGCGTGCATGCATGCATATGTGTGTGTGTGTGTGTGTGTGTGTGTGTGTGTGTGTGTGCACGAGCGCGCGCGCGTGTGTGCGTGTATGCCTGCGTGCACGCGCAGTGTGTTTCTAATTCTGCCATACCCGCGATGTATTCGATTTTGTTTGTTTATTTAATAATCTTTCAAAAAAATCATGCTTTGCGTTTCGTTTCGTTTTGTTTTAAAGAGTTCCTTGACCTTTTAACCTGTATGAGAAAGGAGGATTGTATCGAAAGAACATTGCATGACAGCTACCCCATTAAGTATCATGCTTCCATATGTCCAACACTCCAATTCAGGTTCGGAGTGTGAGGTCATTCAATGCGAGGTTTGTATGCCCCACGCAGCACGCCTTTTGAAAGAACGACACACACGCGGCTAACTGACACTTGGTTTGTCAAAAGGCAGTTTGCATGCCCCCCATGTCATGGGTGGGAGTGAGAAATCTTTGTCATACTGAAAAGTTTGCAGCCGTGGTCCAGGCGCCGTGGGCAACGCCCTGCTGGGGAGGGGGGGGGGGGGGGGGGGGTGGACGGTCTAGGGAGTGAACGCTGACGAAAACTTGACACTTAACCTTTACCGTGCTTCCTGGGTCTTCCATGACCCAGCGACTCATTAAAAACATTATAATATTTATAATATTATCTTATGAACCGATAGAGCTATGCTCACGAAATGTTAGGAGTTTGTCAACGATCTTAATAGCCGTTGGTCACAGAAATTTCATGTACGGGCACAATCAATTATCAGCGTAACCAGTCGCGGTTCCCCAGGAGCTATAAATTCTAATGGGTCGCACATGACCATGCCATCGGGTGAGGAATAAGCTGCTGAATCGCTCTTTATCAGTTGTGGGTCTTACAAGACCCGCGCGATCTGAACAGGGATGAGCAATAGGAAAAGCCTCTACAAAATGTGTGGGTCTTGGGCGACCGCACGATCGGATCTGTGTAATCAAAACCGTCATCCGGTAAAGGTTAAGGACAAAATGTGTGCGTGCGTGTGTGTGTGTGTGTGTGTGTGTGTGTGTGCGCGCGCGCGCGTGCGTGTTTGTGCACATGTGTGTGTTCCTCTCCGTCTGCCTCCCTCAGCAGTACCTGGAGGATTATTTTGACCCGGGCCTTTGATTTTTTTTTAAAAACCGGCCACCCCAATGTAGTTTTTCTTCTAAAATGAAATCGGTTTATCTGATGTTTATTACTGTCGTGCGGCAACATATTTCCGTGGTTTGCATTCTTTTCAGACCCGTTGTGAGGGTGATAGTCTCGTATGTATACAGGAAGATGCGCTAAATCAGTGCAAGCTGGAGCCTGGTCTTGTATTCCATGGAAATGTATTTGTCCTTCCATACATCCGAGTAGTGCTGACACGTCATCGCTGCCGTTGAGGGGATCGCCGTTTTGGGATCCCTCTTGTTTCTGTCTGTAATATATATATATGCTTGTGTCTGAATGTCAAGACTGATTTAGGTTCTTGCTACACGCAACAGCCTACTCCCCCCCCCCCCCCCCCCCCCCCCCCCCCTCCAATCCTCTTAAGGGCTGTAGTGTATGGAGTCTTCTTGATGGTCAGGCACAAGCATATAAAGGGACACAATCGATAGTGACGCGTTTTGTCGTAGAGTTGCAGCCCTTTGCATGCTGACCAGCCCGATTTGTGAAAAACGGCGCACACACACACACACACACACACAAAACCACCTTGCAGCATACATTGTTTATCTGTAACTCAAAAACAAATAAAAATTTGAAACATGTGGTCCCCATTACAAAAGAGTTAGGGTCTTTACAAAATGTCACTAGGTTTGGTCCCTTTTTGTTGTCGTAAAGTTTCAAGACATAATGCATTGTTACTGATTTGATTTAGACAGACTGTGAACGTCAGGTGGAACCAGGAACTGCTGGTTTCCAGAACAGCTCGAGGTGAAAGGCTTGTTTACAACACTCCCTCACTCTCCCCACACTCACACATATGCAAATTGCACACACATGTACATGAAATGAAGTAAGACTCTCAAGAGAACACGAAGCAACAATCAGAAGTAATCAATCACAATGAATTTTATTTCAACATTTTCAAATAGAAACCGATAAAAGGCAATTCATCATGCGCATCTTAAAAACAAAGGTACATACATGAAAATAACAAATGCATGAAGCAGATTAATCATACAACAGCGTTGCACTGCACCCACAAAACTTGAGCAGCCCCTCTCTTCTTCCTCGAGTTACATACTTGTTTCCCCCCAATTCCTCCAAGTTGCCTTGGGACACAGAAATATGTTATTTTCCCTTTGCAAGTATGTCAGACATACCCCCCCTCCCCCCCAAACACCCCCCCCCCCCCCTCCCCAACTTTGTATACTTTTTTTTTTCTTGTGTGTATCAAGTTACATGTTCTGGAACTCCTCAGTTCTGTAGCAGTTCCTTCCCTTAGGCCTTTCTTGGTTCACTTATTAGTGCTTTTATGCATCTTAAGAATGATTAGAACCATGTATGTTTCAAAATGGCAGCGTGCCTTCAAAAGAAAACATCAATTATTGTTGAGGGTCATCATTTTTTTTTCTTCTACCTTTAGCTTCTGGATCACCCACTGTGGTACCTTATAGAAACGCATCACCGAAGATTAATTTGGAAACAAACATTTTCTTTTCTTCTCTGACCAAAAACCAGTTTGGAGGACTAAAAACAGAAACATACTAAACCAGGAAACTTCAGATAATTCGCTTTTTCATTTCCACATGTCTGCCAGACAGTGGTTCTTGGCTTACAGGTGTGTACTTCCAGACTGATCTTCAATGATAAAAGATTAAAGAAAAAAAAAAAAAAAGCCCCAAATTTCATATCTGGGGCATCAACTCCACATTAACGAATGACTGGAGCTAAACTTTTTCCTCCATTTTTGAGGAGATAGGTGATTGCTCGGTCTTCGTTTTCATTATCCTGAATGTTGTTTATCTTGCCTGAAAAAGGCCTATGAGGTCGAAACCCGTCGTGTTTTGTCCCTTAATTTGTTTGTCCACGTTAACTGGCCGGTTGACTTTCAATTTCTTTTTCGAACTGGTTTCAATTTGCACCTGCAGTCGCCTCCCTTTGACACTATTTCCTCCCATGTCAAATCACCCATGATACAGTAACGCCTGAGGTGGACATTTCTTGGCAAGCTCTCTGCACCTTTCACTTAGCTGTCTGCCATCAGAAACAAACACAACACTGCGCAATAAAATGAAGGGTTTTTTTTTTTTTTTTGCAGAATAACTGATGTTACTTTGAATTATATGTATGTACAATTATATGTATGTACAATAGGATTTTAACGTGGTGACAGCCCTGATGTGGCCCTTTGCGGTCGGCTGGGCTATAAGCAACATTATCTTATCTTATCTTATGTACAATAGACTTTTCTCTGTTTAATCATAACATTAAGTACTGCTGCTGACAAGACATAATAAAAACTTGCATAAAAGAAAAAGAAACGTGAAGGTGGTCACTTTTACACCCAATATACTTTCTAAGGGTCTTGAACTTTTCAGTTTCTCTCTCTCTCTCTCTCTGTCAGCTTTTTTTTTCTTATTGCAATGATTCATCATAGATCTAACAGCTCATTTTTGTGAACGTGTGTTAATGATTCATCATAGATCGAACAGCTCACTTTTGTGAATCTGTGGACGTCATCATCTTAGTTTCCAACTAAAAGGCAATTTTTTTGTTTGGTTCTGTTAGTATCTCCTGAATCTTCTCGCCAACACAATGATTCCCGTTATGAAAAGCCAGAACAGGTTCTGTTAGGAGAGCCAATCAGGATTGGCATAATTTCAAAATGTGTGCCTTCGTCTCAGTGAAAATTAATGCACTTTGTTTATTGTTTGACATGTAATGTTCATGGCTTCATTTTGAACTTGCAGATAGTTTTAACTTTAAAAAAAAAAAAAAGGGTGAGGCCTCAAAATAAACAATGCACTGTCTGCAGGATCACAAGGTGCAGCACCAGAGAACAGGATTGCAGAGCTGAGGAACGCATCCCTGAGTGGAAGCCAGATCAGAAGCGGCAGGAGAGTCATGGGCAAGGGAGGGGAACAGACAGGGAAGAAAATGAGATGGTGGAGGGGAAGTGGGGGAAAGAGTGAGGGGTGAAGGGGATGGGGGGGGGGGGGGGGTGGTGGTGCAGAAATCAACAGTAGCCTGTCAACCCTTTGTCCAAGATGTTGTATCACACACTGTCTCCAGCACACTAGCCTGTCAACCCCTTTGTCCAAGATGTTGTATCACACACGGTCTCCAGCAAACCAGCCTGTCAACCCCTTTGTCCCAAGATGTTGTATCACACAGTCTCCAGCAAACCAGCCTGTCAACCCTTTGTCCAAGATGTTGTATCACACACTGTCTCCAGCACACTAGCCTCCCTGTCAACCCCTTTGTCCAAGATGTTGTATCACACACTGTCTCCAGCAAACCAGCCTGTCAACCCCTTTGTCCAAGATGTTGTATCACACACTGTCTCCAGCACACTAGCCTCCCTGTCAACCCCTTTGTCCAAGATGTTGTATCACACACTGTCACCAGCACACTAGCCTCCTGTCAACCCCTTTGTCCCAAGATGTTGTATCACACACTGTCTCCAGCACACTAGCCTCCCTGTCAACCCCTTTGTCCAAGATGTTGTATCACACTGTCTCCAGCACACTAGCCTGTCAACCCCTTTGTCCAAGATGTTGTATCACACTGTCTCCAGCACACTAGCCTGTCAACTCCTTTGTCCACGATGTTGTATCACACACTGTCTCCAGCACACTAACCTGTCAACCCTTTGTCCAAGATGTTGTATCACACACTGTCTCCAGCACACCAGCCTGTCAACCCCTTTGTCCAAGATGCATCTCTCACTCTCTCCGACTCAGATCTTTCCAGCCACCATGTACTGAACACAACAGTTCTTAAACTATCACCTCCACTGAGAATTTGAGGCTGCACTGAAGTATTTTCTCTGAAGAGAAAACTTAAAAGTCTTTGTGAACCGGACAAATGCAGGTAAACAGTTCAAATCCATTCAAGTTCAAAACCAATCAACTTACTTCATTAACACACGAGTGAAAGATAACAAATGACTATCGCAATTCTTTACACCCCTCTGACTGTCATTATGTCCCCTTTGGACGGACACACACACACACACCCTAACCTCCACACACTTTTACATGCACTTCAAACTCCCAAAAAAGCATGAAACCCTAAAAAAGCCCAAACAATTTTACAATAAAATCACAAACCTAAAACTTGAAACAAGAATGGCAAGAAACGAAATGTCTCCCTCTATGATTGAAGACCAGCTTCAAGGTATGCTATACATGACCCTCTTCTACAATCGAAACTGGTTTGTCTTCAATCCTACGACACTAATGTATGCATACGTAGACATCCATGTAACAACTCTTCCCTGTCAAAATCGACATATGTGGCTTATGCTTTGTGCTTACTGATGATGTTCTGTATTCATAACCGACAACGCAAAGCTCATTTTGGAGTAATGTTGAATTGTAGATACTACATCCATATACCACCTTTCAAATGCCTGTCACTTCATCTCTTTTGAGAATGTTTTCCAACCAGTTTGCTGAACGCCAGGTTTGTTAGGATTGAAAAAAAAAGGAGCAGTGCTCTTGTACACGAAGTTCTTGATATAGAGGGAGCCACTGAAGTCCTCTTCTGTATACATGGGCCACAACTCTCACATTCATTTGTTTTTAGGTGCAGCATCAACAGTCTATGGCATCTAGGCAGCCGGTCTCCATTATGGGGAAATTTACATGCTGGGAATGTTCATCTTTTAACCACCTGCCCAATACTGACAAGGATCACAGGCTCTTCAACGTTCATACTTGATCTGCATGCACATAATTTATGGGAATTAAGGCAGCGGCATGTCTAAACATATGCAACAATCAGATAAATCTCTATCACTAACCTACTGGGATTTGAACCATGCACCTCACAGACCTTCAGGATGGTGGTCCAATGCTGTGATCACCTGGTGATCACGTCATCATCAGGTATTTCAAAACACTATGCTAATGGATCAGACGTGTTGAACAAACCCTTCCAACAAGGCCGGACTCTTTTCTCCCTGTCACCATGTTTTTTGTGCTGGTTTTTAGTTTCAGAAGAAAAAGGTGTCATTACATGCAGACCTTGTCTGAACCAATACATTGTAAAACAACAACAAAACAAACCCACCTGTCTGATGTTTTTCTTGATGTTTCTCACCTCTCTCTACAACTACCTCTAAATGTCAACCAGCAACTGACACATCACGATCCTAGAATAATTCTGATAAATCGATAGGTAAGTGTTTCTCCCTGTCATCTTTTTTGTCTGGTTGTTTGTCATTTGATATGCCGGAACACTCAAGACTCATATACAACAGTCTACCTAGCTCTGTCAAGTTCACAGGATCCAAAGTCTGATTGTCTATAAAATATGAGATCATCCAAGGCGAAGTAGCACGCAGCGTTGAACTGAGTGTACTCTGTTAGTGGTAGTAGTGGCATTTTCATTTTATGTCTGTTCTGGAAATTATGTGACGCTAGACAAGTGTACTCTGTTACTTGCCTGGGGGATCTTTCTGAGCAGTATTAAACTTTCTCACCATTGTCCAATGGATGTCTCTTTGTGCATAGCAAAATGTGAAACAGTTCATGTTCTGTTTGTGTACAGGCTTTTACTGATCAGTGTACAGTTGTGGCTTAACTTCCTACAATGAAAAACCATTGGGTAAAACCAGGATAGGTCATGGGTGTGATGCGATGAACACCGTCATTCATCCACAACAGCAAAATAACAAAATCATCACAAGCGACCGGCCACTAATAACTCCACAATGAGGAAACATACTGCCAAGAACTCTGCAACTAGGAAAGATGTGTTGTGGGCCAGGAGAAAACCCCTGCAGTTCATACCTGTCAATATACAAATATAAACAGAGAGACTGACACACACACATACCTGTCAATATACAGATATAAACAGAGAGACTGACACACACACATACCTGTCAATATACAGATATAACAGAGAGACTGACACACACACATACCTGTCAATATACAGATATAAACAGAGAGACTGACACACACACATACCTGTCAATATACAGATATAAACAGAGAGACTGACACACACACATACCTGTCAATATACAGATATAAACAGAGAGACTGACACACACACATACATGTCAATATACAGATATAAACAGAGAGACTGACACACACACATATATATGCTTTTTTTTCCCTTTCATCTTTGGTGCCACTTTAGTAGGCATCGCACACATGCTGCTCACACTGGTCCCCCTGGCAATCCACAGAGAACAGTCAGTGTCAAGACGTCATGAGGCAACCACCCAGAGCACACCCTGCCCTGCTGCCCAATCACTTTGGTGCTGTTCAGTGGTGCCTGTTCTGATCCAACATACACAGCTCACCACCCTTGAAACCCCCTGCTGACGACAACAATCACCTAGTCACAGAAGCCAGTGTCAGTAAACTCTCTCTCTCTCTCTCCAGAGGGCGATGCCTTGTCTGTCTAATGGCCCTCCCCATGAATTTGCTGATACTGGCAATCCCAACAGAATCAGACCAGCGGCATGGACACAAAGAGGTTATTGAAACTGAGGTCACCATGACAGCAGGGCATGAAGGGCCACATCATTTAAGATTCTTGTTTTTTTCTTTTTAAATGCTTTTGGATGAGGAAGAGGATGATGAAGAAGATGCTATGATTTCCACTCTGGTCTGAGACTGCATAACAGGACTGTACTCTACTATTACTTTCATTATCATAACCCAGCGTCAACCAGTCCCGAGAGATACAGACACCTGCAGTGTTGGTCAGGAAATTTGAGCAGCACTCTCAGACACATTCATAAAATGAATGAATCTCGACCGTGTAGTCTTGGTCTTCCCAACTGTGTGGTCCTGGTCTTCCCAACTGTGTGGTCCTGGTCTTCCCAACTGAGCCCCTGGCAAACTGAACTCTGGGCAAGAGCTGGTTGGGGCAGAAATATCCCAAAAGTACATGGCTCTGATGGGAATTGAACCCACAACCTCCTGGCCAGGAGTTTGCGACACTAACCACTTCACTATGGAGGCTGGTATATCTGCCAAGATTCAACAGGTACTGCACTTCATGCCAGCAATGCAGTTCATGCATTCCTGCACTGAGACCACCACATGCCACTCTTGCAGTGTTTGATGTGTGACCAGACAATCCGTCAACTAGCTGTCATCGAGATCAGAAACCTTGATCTCAGCATGTCCCTGTCAGATCATATGCATCCAGAAGGCACAGGCATCCCATGAGTCATGGTGTGACATGGGTGGAAGGAGAGTGGTCATGAAAAGACCGAGCGGCAGGCTTCCCATCTCCTCATGGCCATGACCACCAACAGTTCTGAAACCAAACACTTCAAGTGTATTATGTAGCCTACACTGTCTAAAGTAAGATTTGCCAGTCATCGAAAATTAAAAAGCATGCATAGCCAAACAAACACAGGGGTTATGTGAGGAAGGGTTTTGAATATCTTTCAACATGGACTGATTGGTTGGAAAGCTCCTGATGCTCCCCTAACCACCCGTCCTTCCCCCCCCCTCCCTCCCCCCATAAAGGTAAATTAATAAAATCACAGATGTATACTTAGACTGCCCATCTCCTGAGCTAGGTCGAGTCCTGTATCCCACAGAGCTGAGCAGCCATGACAGGTGTGTGGCGCTATTCATTCGGTGGAATCATCATCAGCTGAACCAGCCTCAACTCCTTCGGTGGTGGCATCGGCAGCAATGATGTCCTGCCACCCAAAGCAGCCGACGCCCTTGACAAGCCTCTCTGTGACTAGCAGGAAGACCTGGTAAGAACCGGATGGTTCACAGGTCAGCAACGAGCTCTTCCTCGTGGCCACAGCTCCTCCATGGCTCAAAGAAGGTCCCACCAGTTGGGAAGACGCTCTTCCTCATGGCTACAGGTCCTCTCTGGTCCAAAGCGATGGAGGAGGTGCTGGGCCGGCGGGAGAGCACGGCAAGAGGCTCAGATGACGATGTACATGAAGCTGCATTTCTGAAAGAGCAAACCCATCCTGTCAGCTGACAAGCACCATCTTGTTGATTCTGAGATGAACAAAATACGTTTTTTTCCCATTCCAGATTTCTTGTTTATTCCATAGGACTTGTTATATACACACCTGATCACAATATATGTGTATACATTCCCAAATAAAACACATATGTATACATGCCCAGCCACAACACACATGTATATGTACCTGAACAAAACACGCACGCATGCATACCCAATCACAACACACATGTATACATGACCCAAACAAAACACATTTAAATCACTAGCCGCTGTGGTGAAGTGGTTAGCATCACGGACTGCCGGCTGGGAGGTCGTAGGTTCGATTCCCATCAGAGTCATGTGGGATTTTTCTGCCCCGACCGGTTCCTACCCAGAGTTGAGTTTGCTATGGGCTCAGTCGGGAAGACTGCGACCACACAGTCGAGTTTCATTCACTTAATGGATGCGTCTCTGAAAGTGTCGCTCAAATTTCCTGACCAACACTGCAGGTGCCTGTACCTCTCAGGCCTGGTTGATGCCGGGATATACTATGAAAGGAAGCGTAGAGTACAGCCCTGTCATGCAGTCTCAGACTGGAATGGAAATCCGTAGCATCATCTTCATCATCCTCATTCTCATCCATCAGCATAAAGAAAAAGAAAAGTCTCAAATTCTGTGACCCTTCATACTCTGCTGTCATGGTGACCTCAGTTTTGATGTCCTCTCCATGTTTATGGCCTTGATTTGATTCTGGGGACTGTTGTTGGACGGACATGGTGGCGCCCTCCGGAGGGAGAGCTCACTCATGGCAGCTCCGCGACTAAGCAATTATTGTTGTCAGTAGGGGGCTTAGTAGGTGGTGTCCTGCATATGTTGGATCAGAACAGGCGCCACTGAACACCACTGAAGTGACTCACTGCAGTTCCATGTCTCTTCCCGTGGGTTGACTCTTGATGACTTAACACTGACTGCTCCATGGGGATTGCCGGTGCCAGGGCAGTGGCAGGACTGAGCGGGCTGTGGCTGTGGACAGGGTGTCGGAATGAGCGACATAGGTGCACTGCCATTGAGTTGGCACAGAAGATGGGATAGCAAAAAACACACACATTTAAATATATCAAATACAACACTCTTGCATATGCATCCAAACATAACACACCTTCATACACATCCAAAGAAAATACAGCTTAAACACAATACACATGTATACACTCCCAAACACAGTACATGAATGTACACAACACATCCCAACACAAAACACATGTACACACATCCACGCACAACACACATGCATGCATACCCAAATACAACACATGTATGACATCCCAGCGCAACACGTACATATACACATCAAACCACAACACATATGCAACAACCCACGCACTACACAAGTGATACACACCTACCAACAACACACATGAATGCACACCTAGGCTCATACCAGACCTGTGTACCCTGGAAATGCAATTAGTCCACTTTGTCATAAACTGTGTGTTCTTAAAAAAAATAAAATAAATACAAGCACTCTCATGGATGACAATCTGTAGTCAGCCTGGCGGGCCAATACTGAAGTAGGTTTTACAGCTGTTTCAAAGACCTGCATCCATGATTCAGCCACTGCAACCGAGATGTGTGCAGCAAAACCTCAGCTGAGCTGTACACAGGATGCAGGGACGGGACTGACAGAACTGCAGCTGAGTCGATCACTGTGAGAATGTGAGAGGGGTGAGCATGGGCTTGCTGACGCCTCAACAGAAATGCAGCCGAGTTGAGGAGACCCCCGGAAAGAAAGAAAGCAAGAAGGGGGAGATAGCGTTGAAGAGAGAGAGGGCTTCGGTGCACCAGAAAAAACGCCGGCCTGTGAGTTGGAGAGATCGACGGACGAAATCTTCCGAACCCTGTCTTTGCCACCCAAACACTTCACATACGTTTCTCCCTTAAGTGAAAGCATATGCAAGAACAACAAAATCAGCAGCAGCAATCAATCGACTGCTAGAAAAAGTAAAAAATATTTAGCTGCTCGGAGTGCACAAGGCTTGCAGGGAAAATGGCTGCTGGGAAAACAGGAATGATCTGAGTACGCCCAAGACACCAGGCCCCTACCAGGTTCTTGTCTGTACAGACGTTATTGAGTACGAGGCAGGGATAGCAAACTGCTGTCGCAATTTACATTAGTGAGCCACGGTACAGTATGTGTAATTAAAACAGCTGTTTCAAAGACTGCAGATTTCCCCACAGAAGATTCTTCAATGCCTGCACTACGCTAGCATACTTCCAGAAATATTTCTGCTTATCATCTCTTCTCCCATTTTTCTTCTCTTTTTTTTCAAATCCACACTGCTGCTTGTATGTCTCAGCCTGCTAAAGTAGCACACTGAATAAAATATCACATATAAGAGAACTAGCTAGAAATCTTTGGTCAAAGCCCTCATTTGGACACTCCAACACATTTTTTTTTTTTTTTTTTTCATCCTTGCAGCTACTTCCAGCTTTTGTCACAGTGATGTGGCACACTGACATCAACCAGATCATGCGTGTGGCAGCTTAAAAGAGTTATCGTTAGTAGTTCAGAACCTGTGGTTTCTTACACCGGGACAAAACCGCATTTATCACCCAGAGGCGCAATTAATTCTAATGAACTTGTCTATATTCATCATTCTGCGGTTACATTACCACCATTTTCCTTTTTCTTTTTTTTAAAGGTTTGCCAGATTTATCATCTTCTGGCAAAAACCTATGCACACACTACAGGGAAATGTTAGGGGTTGACAGGTGTGACCCAGCCCCACCCACAAACCCACCTGGCAGGTCATGAGGAGGTTGGTGATGCCAAAGTTGTCCTGCACGGAGAAGACAGGCTGCCCGTCGCACTCGTGCAGCTCACGGGCCTCATCCAGCTGCCTCTGCACAAAGTCCAGGCCGATCCCGTCCTGCTGCTCAACACACAGCACAACATCAGGGTTTATTTTTGTGAAAAATTCCTATGGGTCAATTGACCCACTCTATTAAAAATCAATGGGTCAATCTGAAGATTAATGGGTCATCGGTGGCAGTGACAAAAACATAAAGGTTTGGTTTTATTGGAGTGCGTCCGAACTGAGAAGATGGCGGGGCGGATGTGACTCTGTGAGACTGTGTGGAGAATGAGGGCATGAGATGAGGGCACTGTAGATCTCCCTGTTGCTCCAGATTTGCAAGACCGATATTATTTACATTCAGTCTATAATACACAATGAAAATAAAATAGATGTTTTTTTAATTATGTGTCCTTCATTTGTGTGTCCAGCAAAGTGTGTACGAGCGTGTGCGTGTGTGTGTTTGTGTTTGTGTGTGTGTGTGTGTGTGTGTGAAAGAGAGTATGGGTAACACTGCAGGTGTTCAATGTGGGGCACATTTAACAGTCTAAGAAATGACAGCAATGACTGGTACTTATGAAGCGGCAGACTTTCTTGACACAGCCAGAATACAGCTTTCATAGCAACTTGAACCGCCTCCTCTTCTTTGGATAACGCTTTTTCTGCAGCCACTGACATCCTCTTTTGCTCATTTGGTTTCTGCCATTGCTCGCTGGTGATCGCTGCCAGACACATGTCTAGTCAGTGTGCTCGTTCGGAAGTTATTTGTCCCTTGAGCCATTGTGTTTGTAAATTTCAGCTTCCTGCACTGTTTGCAGTGCATAAGACCGTTCTCATAACTGAGCCATGGGTAGGAATTGAGCCAACCAACTTGAAAATGTCGTGTTGCCTGTTCATGTTGTTTCGATGTCGATGGCTGTGCATCACGATCTGAAGTAGCAGACAACTCGGAAACTGAAATTTCTGTTTCACTCGGAGGCCTACTACTACTCGCTGTTTTTTGTGTGAATGCAAATAACGTCCTCTGTCCCTTTTCTGGTCTAGGTTTTTTCTTAGGAGGCATCTTTGACGAACATATGAAATCAACTTTTTCTGAAACTGAAAGCAGCAAACTCTTCCAAGAAAAGGAAAGTGTCCGCTTTCCAAGAACCAAAGAAAACGGCAATTTTCATTGGTTGGAACATAAACCTCTAACAATCATCCGAACGAACTCATCTATTCTTAAAGCATTCGGTTAAGATAAGTTAGGGTCTTTGTTGCTTGATCGTTTTGTTGAAAGACTACTGCTTTTGAAACACAATGTAGCAATCTACTTATTTATATTTATGTTTGGCTGGCGCGCGTGCATATAAAAATGATGCGCCCGATGTCCCGCTAGGAGCAAAAGTAATGGGTCAATTTTAGACTCAATGCGTCATTTGGCGCAGGGCGCGCTACAAAAATAAACCCTGCAACATACAGTTTCATTACACTGTTCTGTATCACTGTATTGTATAGATTGGTATAGTACTACATTGTTTTTCTATGGTGTTTTCACCCATGGGATTTTACTTACAAAAAATACAACAACAAAAAAAAAAGTGGGGGTGGGGAGATACGAGAGGGAGGATATGGGGGTGGGGGGTGAGGGGAGGTGGAGGGGGTGGAAGGTGGGGGGATGGGAGATGGGGGAGGGTATGAGAAGTGAGGGGGAGGGGGCCGGCCCTAAATTTTTTAACTAGAATACAAGTCTGTTGATTGCAGTTTAACCACTTGCTCACATAACAATCAAGTCCCTAATGGTTTTACACAGTTTGCCTAGGCTTAAGGCTGTGTCAGGCCAACTGACATAGGCTAGAACACCAAGGCCACATCAAAATGTTGTTATGCTCTGCATAGTTATGCGGGGATTGTCTTCAGTCGTGACAAGCTCCTAGCATAACATTAGTCTCCAAAATCCCTCGAAGTCGGAGTGTGGCTGCCCATGTGGCGGGGTAATCAAAAACGGTCACACACGTCATGCTCTCATCCCCAGCTGATGCATTTGTACCATAGTGTTCAAGTGCTTCGGCTGTTCGGATGATCCCTGGATTCTTTTAGCCAGGGTACAACGACAACAACAAGTTTCACTGCACAAGAAACATTGGTCAAGCAGTGAAATATATATGTTGCTTTAGCAGAACCGTCCTTTAGGAGTTATCAATCCTCAACACAAAAGAGCAGTACGGAACTGAATCTGATCACTTGTGAGCTGAACAGTTCAGTCTTTAAAAGGTTAATCATCGTAAATAATCTAAATCAGTACAGAATGCAAATCTAACCACGTATTCACTGAACAAAACTGGTCTGAAATGGTTAACTAGCCTCAATACACAGGAACACTCCACTGGCAATTTAATCCTTGATTTAATTAACTGAACAGCACCATCCTTTAGGGTTAACGGAATTCAATCAACCAGAACAGTGGAAAAGACAACTACAACCTTTGTTTACTGAATTCAAGCTGTATGGGGTTAACAAGCCCAGACAGACTAGAATGGTGCAAAAAGCCACTTAACTCTCTGTCAGACGTATCTACTCTAAACCTGCTACTGTAGTGTTTTTCCTCAAAATGAGTGCAAGGTGCAAAAAAAACCCACTTAACTCTGTCAGACGTATCTACTCTAAACCTGCTACCATAGTGTTTTTCCTCAAAATGAGTGGATTTTCTACCAAGTGTGTGTATGAGTTAACCACATTTGTGTAAAGTAGAGGGAAAGGTGGCGGTGGGGGAGGGGTGTGTGTGTGGGGAGGAGAGGAGGGGCCATCTATCTTCAATATGTGTGTGTGTGTGTGTGTGTGTGTGTGTGTGTGTGTGTGTGTGTGTGTGTGTGTGTGTGCACTTGCCCATGCATGTAGGAGCCATTTTTTTCTCTGCAGCCACTGTACAACATAGCAATTACATTGTGCTAAATTCTACAGTTTGAAAAAAAAAAAAGTTCTTCAAACACTGAATTTCTTTAATGCCATTATATCACTGATGGTGCTTATCAACACAGAAAAGAACACATCCACAGCAGGTTTACCCAGGGTGTAAAACCAACCATCTCTTACCTCAGTGAAGATCCGAACCCCCACACTTGCAGAAGATGGTGCCTTTGTTTTCCATCAGCGGGGATCTAGAGAGGCAATGAAAAGAACAAAGAAACCCAGCTATATAGAAGAAATAATGGATAAGTTATATCTACTTCCAGTGACATAAGAGACGCTGCAACTGAACGCTGTTGTTCCCTTTAAGAACCTGATCACTCTGTGAAAGCCATGGTGTAAAACAAACAAGTAAATCAAACAATTAATTTTTTTCTTTAAGTTGAGAAACGGCAGCAAAACATGGAAGAGAAAGGCAAAAATTTCCAAGTAACCAGTCAAGCTGCACACACACACACACACGCTACACAAACACAAACACAACACAACACACACACACACACACACACACACACGTACACAGATTCTTGTGGCCCATCCCTAAACGAACCATCTACCATTTCAGAAGGTGTCCCATGCTCTCCACATTTGTAGCTGGGGTTTAAGTGGCGCTTGGTGCTCATTTTGAGATATTTTTGTTTCCAAGCTTCTAGATAAGCTGTCATTCTGGAATTTGGCACCAAGTGAGCACACATCAAAAGTGTACCATATGTCAGCATTTAGTTAACAAGCTGAAGCAGACAAAAAAAAGGTATCAACACTTCTAACATGCAAAAGCAAAGTGTCAAATTTGCCCTCCTGATCTCACAAGAAGCAAAATCTTTCAGATATGCATGTACAATTTTTTTTTTTCTTCATAACAGTGATCAAATATGAACTTAAAACAATTCACTCACCACTAAATCAAAAACAAACAATTATTTTCCTCACAATTACATGGGTGAAACCTACAAAACTTGATTTGACTGAAAGTAGGCCGGGGTCCAGGGGCCGCCTAGGCCCCGGCGGGTACAGGGCAGCGCCCCAGGGGGGCGAAGCATCCCGGGCGAAATTGATTTTTAAAATTTTTTAGGCCAATTTCGTTGGCTCTCCTGCACCAGAAAAAGCTTAATTGTAACATGATTTCTGCAGTAAAAAGCTTAACTGTAACATGCTTTTGTGAGTTACTGTTAGACTTTATGTTCCATTAATTCATTTAAATGAATAAAAATAATATTCATGGCTTATAATATTGTACAAGCTCAGGAAAGTTAAAGTCTAAAAGTGTAGAAATAAACCAGAATATAAAAACTCAAAAAGGGAAATTTTTCTCACCCAATCTGAACTGATCAAAACATTCCAAAAATCAACAAAATTTCCCCCACAAATTGTTTAAAATGGTCACTTTACTATTTGAATCAAGACTGTGTGTAAAACGAATATACATGCTCACATATTTGAGATGCACAATGAGGAACCAAAGTAGCCTTATTCTTGCCGGCACCATTTGTCTTTTAAGTCCAAAGAATCACACCATTTAAATAAGGAGAAATCAAAGTTGACATGTTGTCAGCACATTGTCTTTCCTAGCAACCACACCACATATAGAAAATGGATGAACAAAGGTGGCCTTCTTATCTTGTCAGTTCCTCTTGTCCTCACCGTCAAAAAGCCACCATATACATGAAGTATAATTCATCCTTTCAATCATTTTCTGAATTGTCCATCAATAAAGTGGCCAGTGCAAAGCTGTCATCCACATTTCTATCATTTTCCATGGTGTCAAACAAAAGCAAGGACGAGTCATTATGATTCCTGTTGATTTTGATTAAGCAGTCATATATTAATGAAATTATCTTGCCCTGTCAAACAATGAGTGGTAAAGAAAACTAAAAAAAAAAAGAAAATAAAAAGAAAAGATGAAGAAAAAAAAAGTCTTTCAGTCCAGTAGTGGGCGCTTGAAAAACTGCCCGATGTCTGCAGCACCAGCTTTTCGTTTTCTACTGGAGCCAGGTACTGGAGACAATGGAGCAGCTGAAGAAGCAGACTGAACATGGCGGGGCACAGATGGACATACAGATGTAGAAATGTTGACAGGTGGGGTTGCAGCTGGAAATAGGCTAGACGTGGAGGAGACAGTGGCTACATTTTTTTTTGGCTGCTTGTGATAAATATTCCGAGGTGGGAATTGGTGAAAAAAAAAAAAAAAAGTAAAGTGTAGGGAGGATTCTGGTCATTTCTGTTTTTCCACCTTTTCTTTTCCTAAAAAAGTATAACAAACATGATTTTTTTAAAGGAAAGCAACTAAAAAAACAAAACAAAACAAAAAAAAAATGAAAACTGACAACAAAACCCCCACTCACAATAATAAAATTCTAAGAATCCCATCACACCCCACCCACCACCTGAAAGTATTATAAAAAAAAAAAAAGGAAATTTACTCTTTAAAAAAATCCAAACAATAAAAAATTGGAAAATTTTCCACCCCTGATATACATTAAATTACTCCCAGCCCACCAAAAATATCAACTATAAGTATAATTAGCCCCCCCCCCCCCCCCCCCCCCCCCCCCCCCCCCCCCCCCCCCCCCCCCCCCCCCCCCCCCCATCAACTTTTAAAATTTGATTCTAATTACTTTAGCAAAGAATACAAAAATGTTAACTCGCCTTCATGTTTTTCTTATGCTCTGGGTGATCAGCATGGCTTCGAAGTTTCTTTTTTCCGTTCGCTCCGTAACTGATCGTTTTTGAACAAACGATACAGAAACACGTGCCGGCCACATTTATTTTCTTGCACCACTTGCGATATTCATTGCCGTTGTCATCAGTTTCGTTTAGCCATTGTCATCTCCATTTGTTTTTATTTGTCCCTCGACGCATGCTACTGGATCTCCTTCTTTCAAAAAAGCCATGACTACTTAATTTCTGGAGCACCGTGCAAACTTTCGTTGTCAGTCAGACGCGCCAATGTTAGCCTGTGAAGATGCCGGAAACACAGAAACAGCTACTTCCGGTATGAGATGGAAAACTTGGATCGAACACAAAATCGAACTGATAAATCGGGTTTTTTTTTTGGTTTTTTTTAAATTGACGGAAGTTCCATCTTGCCAGACTCAACAGTGGCTCTGGTCGCGTTCCCCTTCACATACACTATGATGGTGGAAAAAGAAGACAGAACTCTGGCTGGTCATCACAAAGTTTGGACTTGACCGACAGAAATCAACATGGGTGACAATGAGACCAGTCTATCAGGTGGCCAAATCACGGTCATCTGTAGCCTTTTTCCTTCTCCTTTTCCCCCCCCTCCTTACTTCTTCTGCGTACGCAGGCTGATACTCCTGCGGACACTCCCTGTATAGGAAGGCAAGGATTAATCCCATCTACCCAACAAAGGGAGTGGAGTTTTGTGTGTATGACCGCTTTTTATCCCACCATTAAGGCAGCCATACTCCAACTTTGGGGAAGGTGCATGCTATGTGTAACGTGTCATCCATATCAACGGCCAAACTGGCCTTCTCTTCCAAAAGTTGGTGATGGGATTTTACGTGTGCAAGATATTATGTGTGTTTCACACACGAACCTCGGTTTATAGTCTCATTCGAAGGATTGTATGGGAAATGGAGTCAGAACCAATGTTAAAAATCCCCCTGTACCGAAACGGCCGGCGGAGATTCGAACCCGCAACCCCAGGATCACCAAGATTACGAGTCCAGCGCTCTACCATTGGGCTATTCCGGCCCCCTTTCAATTGTTTCAATTTGAATGTTTTGATTTTTTTTCCCCATAGCATTTCATCACAAAGTCTAGCATCGTAGCCTTGTCAATATTATCAAAATTGTAACATAATACACCCAAAACATACCACTTGGCAGCTCTAGCTGAGTAATCTTTACAGTTCCACTTACACGCACTTTAAACTTAAGTGACAGTGTGTTACAGGACCAACTGGCTTCACAACTACAGATAGATTAACCCATTAAATGGAAAGTTGTAGGTGAAGACAAGGCCAGCATTAACAAGATCAACATGAAAACAGACATTCTTCACAGCAAACTACTTCCATAACGATTTGGGGGCACAGTTTGGGACAGTTCAGATGCAAAACATTTTGAAATCAATTTCTTTTAAGATGTGACCAATTTTCAAAAGTTTCTTTGACCTGTTTTGTAAACAAGTTCGGTTGTTGCAGAAATGTCGCACCAAAAATAATGTGAGTTAAAAGAACATACACAGGATGTGGCCCTTGCAGACAATAGACACATACCTTTCCAGCTGACATCAGCATTGTTATCAATCCAAAACTTTTATCAGGTATTCAACATTTTTACAGAACCGCCCTCCAGAGAGAGAGAGAGAGGTAATGTTGCTTACAGCCGAGCCGACCAGAAAGGGCCATACCAGGGCTGTCACTACACTGAAGTCAACTCTCAAGTTATGTTTAAAAAAAAAGACGCACATCCACACAGCTCATAAAAACACACCTTCTAAAAGCACATTGGAAATTTTTTTTAAAAACTACATTCCTTAAAATCTAAGAGAAGATGAAAAAAATGCTGATCTCCTTCAGAAATTCAAAGATCACATCAGGTGGGACAGCTCTGAACAAGGTTTTCATAGAGTCTGTTGTTAAAAGTGTTTATGTCTCACATCATGCTAGTCCCAAAGTTCTAAAAGAACACGTTTCGTTGTGAACTGTACATGGCTCCCTGTCTATATAGATCAGGGATAAACTGATGTATTTGCCGACTCTTTCTACATGATGGACTCACTTGGTGCAGACAGGGCAGATGGGCCGAGTGTTGAGCAGCTCGATGGCCTCACACAGCGCCGCCTCTTCCTTCTCCAGGCTCACCTGGTAGATCTCATATTCCGCTATCAGCTTGGCCTCTGGGACAGAGGGAGGACACTGCCGAGTGATAGACTGAAGAAATAACTAATATAATCTGGTAGATCTCATATTCCGCTATCAGTTTGGCCTCTGGGGACAGAGGGAGGACACTGCCGAGTGATAGACTGAAGAAATAACTAATATAACCTTGAATAAACTTGTTTATCGATGGAGAGAACACATTTGCAAGTACTAAAACACACATTCTTACACCTTGTTTTATCACTAGTATCCAACCCCGTAACCTTTCTTTTAAACCTTTAAACGCACAAAAAAACACAAATATGCACACATGCACGCGCACACACCACACACCCACCCACAGCATTTGGTTGTTTTCTGCTCTGTCTGGTCTGTGGAATGCGTGGTATATTCATCACTATGAACTTAGCATAATTTATAGAAAGATGCATAATTTCCCTAATGAATTTTTTTTTTTCAATTCATTTTCATTGTCTTGTGGAATGACACCGAAATCAAAACAAATTAAACCACAACATTTGCAAATACTAAACGGGGGCTGGAATAGCTCAGTGGTAGAACACTGGACTCATAAACTAGGGTTGAGGGTTCGAATCTCTGCTGGGCCGTTTCGGTACAGGGGGATTTTTCCCTCGGAGTTAACATTGGTTCTGACTCCATTTCCCTCCATTGTCCTTCGAATGAGACTATAAACTGAGGTTCGGTGTGTGAACGCATAACATCTTGCACACACGTAAAATCCCATCACCAACTTTCGGAAGAGAAGGCCAGCAAAAATTCCTTTACAAAAATTCCAACTATTGGTTTGTATGGTGTGCCATCTGTGTAACGCTGTACTGTCCACACAGCTGCTCCGGCTTGCTGCACAGCGCCCCCTGCTAACACCTGAAACATGATTGGCTGGGATGTAGGTCTGCTTCTGCGCCGATCATTTCTGGAGCTAGCTCTGAGAGAAAGAGGATTAATACTGGCTTTTTTTCAAACTCTTCAAGTGTTAAATGTTGGTTCAAAATTCCTCGTAGCCTTTTTTTCATGATTTACTCTATTGCAAAGACTTCAAACTACTCATTTTTCATATTGTCTTTATTGAAGTCCAGCAGTTGTTTTTAATGCATTTTACTCTATTGCAATTTAAAGTGTGACCAGCACAAAGGTTTGATGTGCTGTTCATGTGAAATTTCTGAAGCTGCCTTTTTGTTGTTGTTGTTTGTTTGTTCATACTGTTTATATAGTCAGTAATTTTGAAGCCATTTTAGGATGTTTGACTACATGGAAGATTGGATCAAACAAACATAATGAAATCCAACTGCCCCTCTCTCTCTCTCATTCTTTCTAGGATGACATCAAAATTATGTTCATATTGATGCTTGAAGTATAGTACAAATTTCTGTTCTTCTTATGTTTATGTTTCATCCTATAAAATGCAAACTTCTTTTCCAATTCCTTATAGCCAATCAAACAATACCAATTTTGAGCTGTGTAACGCTTGTGCTATCCCCCCCACCCCCGCCCCTTCCAGAAAGAGAGAGAGAGAGAGAGAGAGAGAGTGTGAGTGTGTGTGTGCGTGTACAAGAGCACGCGCACGTGCGTGACTGTGTATGCGTGTGTATATATATATATATATATATATATATATGCATATGCATGAGTATGCACGAGTGTGTGTGTGTGTGTGCATGTGGATGAGTGTGTGCACAAGTACACGACATGAAAATGTCATAAGATTTTCTTTCGTGTGTGCGTTTACTTTAAAGAAATCTAAAAAAGCAAGTTCAGTTCTCAACCATTTTGTGTATTTGTTTCAATCAACCAATGACACAGGGGTTCCCTGTCATCGATCTCTTCAGTCAGGCAGTCTGAATGGTGATGTCAAAAGACCTTGTTTTCTTGTGGACGTGTCTCTACACCACAGGAGACCTGCTCCTCGAGATGACAAACAGTTCTGTTTCATCCTTAGATGTGTTTAACAACTAAAGAACAAACCTGGTCTTTCTTTTTCTGTGCTCTATCAGTGTCTTCTGGGACAATCCCTCCCTCCATCATTTCACTGGACGATATCAACACGGTCAGCTAACACAATATTTCCATCTCACTTTATTTTTGTTCATTCGAGATTTACCAAACACCGACACACACCCCCATATACACACGTTCATGATCTCCATCTTTCCTTTTACTGAGAAGCATCAGTTGTAAGACTTCTGTCCTAATCTGAAACGAAGGGTGTTCCTCCTTCCCATTTCAACTCCAGTCCTCCCCTCTCTTTCTCTCCTGTCAACATAGGCAAGACTGGCGGTCACATGACCTGGCCGGCAGTCACATGACCAAACTGGTGGTCACATGACTGTGCTGTACCTTCTGCTTTCATCTCCTCCTGTATTTCTTCAATCAGGGCCAAGGTCAGGTCAATCTCCCCAGTGGTGGGGTCGAAGAAATCCATCTGAAGACAGGAAGAGAACTTTTTTTTAAAAAACAAATCTATAATAACAACACAAAACAGAAAAAAAATAAAATAAAATAAAAGACACACCAAAAAAAAAAGATAAAATAACCCCCAAGACGATGATATAAGTTGTGTTATCGTGCAAAACCAAAGTTATCGTCCTTGTTTACTGTGGATTTTTGTTGCCACTTCACTGAAGATTTCTTTTTCTGTCAATGACAGTGAGGTGACTTGCTCTGGTTTCTGTTTGTTGCCACGTTCTGTGCGGCGCACTGTTTGAGATCAAATAGAAATATGGGCATTGTGCCCTTTGATGCTCAAAATCATGTAGAAAGAAAAATCATGAAAAGGTTCAGAATACATATGATATTATTTCTAGGTCTTTCACTTTTGCTGCATCATGGTGACACATGACATCGGAGTGTGACTGTTTTGCTTTCAACCAGAAAGACAAAATTGCAACAGCCCCTTCTTGATACATATCATCACCCCAACATGTAAAATTGCAAGTGCCCCTTCTTGATAGGAATCACCCCAACATGTAAAACTGCAAGTGCCCCTTCTTGATAAGAATCACCCCAACATGTGATGTGAGTGTCATCTGCTAGCAGACACAGAGAAAAGCTCTTCAGGAATAGGTTTTACACATAAGCTACATAGTAACTACCAAACACACGCACACACAAACATGCTCACACACGCATGCACTCACACACACACACACACACACACACACACACACACACACACACACACACTCACACACAGAGATCTTCCCCACCTCACAATCCACCCCCTTCTCATCTCTGAGCGCCTTCAGCTCTGACGACATCACCATCTTGATGAACTCCTCACTTTCCTGCTCCCCTTCCGAATCAGTGGGCTGGGCTGCCCCTCCGATGCCGCGCCGCTTGGCGTACAGCTCCGACCGGCTCTCCCGCAGCCGATCGAGACAGCGCTGAAAGCACCAAGACATCCCCGTGAGATGGCGTCATCGTCAGAGACCTTCAGATTGTTGCTGCACCTGCGCCTTTTATGTGCTAAATTTTTAAATAACACAAAAGTTCTTGGACTAGATGGGCTGGCCAGGCACACATCCATCAGCTGATGTCAGACCATCGTAAAGAATCCCACACAGTTAGTGCTGGCCCCTCAGGGATGCATCAAAGTGGAATTCTGTTATTGTGTCAGAAGTCAAAGTATGGACTGGAATCTCCACCTGGTGAACACACTGGCTGGCTAATGGAGGAACAGAAATAGTTCTCCAGCTCAAAAGACACTCCCCAAAGACATACACATAGATGCAACTGCTGAAAACAAAAACAAACAAACAAAAAGCAAACAAAAGTTGGGTTCCATGGACTGAACGGTCCCTGTTTGGGTTCAGAGGTAGATTCTTTCTGTCTGCGACCTGACTGAGAAACACAAACACCATGCTTAGGTTTGACAACAAAGGGGGCTTTGCTCCACCAGCTTTTCACAGGCACACATCAATTCTGGTTCTGACTAGGAAAAACAAAAGTTTTCCTTGAATGTTTTCTACTTTTTTTTTTTTCCTTTTTGGTCTTTGTATCCTTGTTTGTTTGTTTGTTTTAGATAAGACAGAACTTCTTTTGTTTTTGCAGCTGGAAAGGAGACCGGCATCCCATCAAAAACTGAACGAAGCTGCACCCATGCATATCCACACAATGCAGCCAGCCAAACAGCAAAAGGGACTATCCAGCACTCACCCTGCGGTAGGCGTCTTTCCAGTCATGTCTGTTGGTCTTGTACAGAGCTTGCCTAGACGCCACACATGGACTTTTCCCAAACATGGTTGTGACGCAGGTGTTGATTGGTCAGCTATACTTCACACACAGCACCTGCATATCACAACATTCACATCACTCAGCCAATGAGAAAGGCTATAACAACAGCCAGTTTATACTTATACTGAATTACTACTACTAACTATTACTACACATAAAAAATCAATATACTAACATGCAGAAATTTGACCTTCTTCATCAGCACAGTAGGTAAAGCATAAGACTTGTCCCAAGGTCTTTGGTTCAATTCCCAGTGCCTTCTCTTTGCAGTCAACATCAGTGCAGAATCTAGTCCTCCTAGTCCTTCAAACACCTCAGATTAAGGTTTTGTGTGTGATTGCGTAAAAAAAATCTCGAGAGCACGTTCTAATCTTTTTTTTTTTTTTTTTTGCTGTCTCAACCTCTGCGCCACTTAAGAGGCAGTGCACCCATGCCGCTCATTCCGACATCCCGTCCACAGCCACAGCCCGGTCAGCCCTGCCGCAGCCCTGGCACCGGCAATCCACAGGGAGCAGCCAGTGTCAAGTCGTCAAGAGGCAACCCACCGGAGGAGACACTACACTGCCGCCGAGTCACTTCGGTGGTGTTCAGTGGCGCCTGTTCTGATCTAACATATGCAGGACACCACCTACTAAGCCCCCTACTGACGACAATAATTGCTTAGTCGCGGAGCCGGCATGAGTGAGCTCTCCCTACAGAGGGCGCCACCACATCCATCCAACGACAGCCCCCATGGACTCGCTGATACCGGCGACCCCAATGGAACCAAACCAAGACCAAAGACGTGGAGAGGACATCGAAATTGAGGTCATCATGAGAGCAGGGCATGAAGGGCCACAGAACTTCAGACATTTTTTTTTTAATGCTGATCGATGAGAACAAGGGTGATTAAGATGATGCTACGGATTTCCATTTCGGTCTGAGACTACATGACAGGGCTGTACTCTACGCTTTCTTTCATAATGTATCCCAGCGTCAACCAGGCCCGAGAGATACATACAGGCACCTGCTATGTTGGTCTGGAAATTTGAGCAACACTCTCAGAAACGCATCCATTTAGTGGATGAAACTCGACTGTGTGGTCCCAGTCTTCCCAACTGAGTCTGCAGCAAACTCAACCCTGTGTAGGAGCCGGTCGGGGCAGAAAAACCCACATGCCTCTGATGGAATTCGAACCCACGACCTCCCAGCTGGGAGTCCGCGACGCTAACCACTTCGCCACGGCGGCTGGTTACGTTCTAACCTATTCCACCTTTTCTAGAACAGTAAGCCATCATCATCATTTGTGGGTGAGAATGACACAAAAATAAAACACATACACACTGGTGTTGCAGAATCTTTAAAGGTATAAAGCTGGCCATCTAAAAAGCAGAGGAATCACCTTGAATATCCTTAGCTTAATCAATGACATTCTTTAGCTGTCATCTTTTGTATTTTTCATAAACTTGTGTGTGGTGTGTGTGTGTGTGTGTGTGTGTGTGTGTGTGTGTGTGTGTGTGTGCGTGTGTGTGCACGAGTATGCGTATGTAAAAGTAAATCTCTGTGTATACATGAGTGTCTGTGTGTATGTGTGTGTGTGTGTGTGTGTGTGTGTGTGTGTGTGTGTGTGTGCATGCGTTCTATATATTTTAAAATTAAATATTCAAGTCCATGATGCTTGGAGTTGATATCTGCGTGCATATGAGTTGAAGTTCATTTTATGTATAATGAAACTTAATGATGTCTGCAAGGTTATTCTGCAAGTGTAGGAATGTAAGGAAGCGAGTACACTGAATTATCAACATGTTAGTTTGTTAAAATTTTCATTTATCTGTGCTGCCACTTCCTTCAACACAGGACAAATAAAATGATTTGTTTTATGTCTTGCCTTAGCACAGACAATGTAAGGATGGTAACCAAGGCTTGACAGCACCTTAGGTTCATACAATGGTCTGACATCTACTGAGAGTGAGAGTTGTCCATGAGACCGTAACTTCATTTAAAAAACATTTTTTACTTTTTACCTTTTCACTTATTTCATCATCTAGTTGCAAACCCTGCGCACTGTGATATGATCTCTTAGTTGATGTGGTGTTGCGTATATAATTATGATCTAATCTCTACGCATAAAACAGAAACTGAAACTTGACCTAGTTCTCTTCAAAACCATTCAAATCTGAATCTGTGGAGTACTGGTGTCTTTTTCATTTATTCATTGCTTAATAGAGTAGGCCTACTTACGATGTTGTACATGCTCCCCATTTTATTAACCAGTAACACATCTTTTGCATTTTATTGAGCAGACTATAAAACGAGTCCAATCATCACAGGATGTGATATTTATTATATTTTATTTTTGCATTTACATTTTTATGTGTGTGTGACAGGACGGTTCAAGGTTTGCCTCTGGCTATCCAAACCTCCGTTTTGTCTGTTATTCATTGTGACACTTTTAATCATCGATTTCACCTGTCACTATTATCAGTAGTATAAATGAACAGTTTGTTCTAGCATAGTCTGTCCCATAATATGGTCAGTCAGTTAAAACAATATCAACACCAACATATGAATCCCAAGTTCCAACTTACTGCTCAGTCGGTTCACCGTCCGCTGGCGCCGATTCTTCGAAACCTCTTTTCTCGTTTTCGTAACTTCCGGTCTTTGGTTCTAACCTCCCTTCCTAGCGCACTTTCAGTGCACACGTACCCGATCGAATGTACTTGACGGATGGCGTACGTGACGACCTCAGAAAACACAATGAATCAGCATGGTAGAGATCTTGCTCTTTCATGATGTAACATAACAATGCAGTTTGATGAAAGATACCAGATGAACAAAATGCAACCTTAAAATTCATACCTTTGAAAAACTGAAAGGGATTATAGATCACGTCAAGTGAAGTAAAGTATTTTGTGAGCTCAGTCTATTTCACTGCTAATTATACCTGAAATATAAATATTATGTACTTACCAGCTTGGAAGCGTCGATTTTAGGATCTTCAGTCCAGCGTGTGTGTGTGTGTGTGTGTGTGTGTACACGACAATCGTGCATATTCTTTCCTAGCGAACATTGAACTGCAGATTATTTCAAGGTATACAATAACCAGGGCACCGCAGCTGCATCTAGCAACTTGTCCCTGAAAGCATGTGCTGTGAGGACGTTCAACTCAACCTACTAGTGACTGCATGGCCAAAGAAGCCCTGACACCCCGGGATTACACCCTGCCCCGAAAACTTTTTCTAAAAAGAAAAAAGGACATTCTATAAATAAAAAAAAAGTTGGTGTGTGTGTGTGTGTGTGTGTGTGTGTGTGTGTGTGTGTGTGTGTGTGTGTGCGCGGCGTGCGTGTGTGCGTGTGTATGTGTGTGTGTGTGTGTGTGTGTGTGTGTGTGTGTGTGTGTGTGTGTGTGTGTGTGGTGTGTGTGTGCGTGCTATCTTTCCCTCCCTCTCTCCACACACCACACACACACACACACACACACACACACACACACACAACACACACACACACACACACTCTCTCTCTCTCTCTCTCTCTCTCTCTCTCTCTCTCTCCTCTCTCTCCTCTCTCTCACATATCTCATCTGTAGGTCCCTGTTACTCCATGATCTGTTCATCTGAAGGTCCCTGTCGCCCCATGGCCTGTTCACTATCTGGAGGTCCCTGTCGCCCCATGGCCTGTTCACTATCTGGAGGTCCCTGTCACCCCATGACCTGTTCCCTATCTGGAGGTCGCTGTCACCCCATGGCCTGTTATCTGGAGGTCGCTGTCACCCCATGGCCTGTTATCTGGAGGTCGCTGTCGCCCCATGGCCTGTTCACTATCTGGAGGTCGCTGTCACCCCATGGCCTGTTATCTGGAGGTCGCTGTCACCCCATGGCCTGTTATCTGGAGGTTGCTGTCACCCCATGGCCTGTTATCTGGAGGTCCCTGTCGCCTCATGGCCTGTTCACTATCTGGAGGTCCCTGTCACCTCATGGCCTGTTCACTATCTGGAGGTCCCTGTCACCCCATGGCCTGTTCACTATCTGGAGGTGGCTGTCACCCCATGGCCTGTTATCTGGAGGTCGCTGTCACCCCATGACCTGTTATCTGGAGGTCCCTGTCGCCCCATGGCCTGTTCACTATCTGGAGGTCCCTGTCACCCCATGGCCTGTTCACTATCTGGAGGTCCCTGTCACCCCATGGCCTGTTCACTATCTGGAGGTCCCTGTCACCCCATGGCCTGTTCACTATCTGGAGGTCGCTGTCACCCCATGGCCTGTTCACTATCTGGAGGTCCCTGTCGCCCCATGGCCTGTTCACTATCTGGAGGTCGCTGTCACCTCATGGCCTGTTATCTGGAGGTCGCTGTCGCCCCGTGGCCTGTTCACTATCTGGAGGTCGCTGTCACTCCATGGCCTGTGTCACGAGTTTGTCACGAGGCCTACGACGTTCGACCCACCTAGGGTGGCGGAATTACTTATTTGTTTATTGTCGTTGCTGTTGTCGTGTAGCCGTCCCTTAGGGTGGCTTGTGGTGCAGTTGCACCTTGGTGTGGTTCAGCTCAACTTCGGTTTGCTTTCTCTCTCTCTCTCTCTAATTCCACCGCCCGTGCTATTCATCCTGCAAGTTCACGGGTGGCCGGTACCTTTCTCTCGAACTTTCTGTCTATCGGCCTCTCGCCTGTCTTTTTACCTGTCGCACGTGCTTCGTTTCTTTTAGTTTGAAGTATGCTCACTCTGTGACGCAGCATGGCATGTTGGCCGCCATTGCTGAGGGATGGGGGGGCTATGCGCGGCACTCGAGCGGGATGATGTCTCTGGAGCGCGGCCTGCTCCAGTCTGCGGTTCCTTACCGTATCAGCGGAGAGGACAGTCAGTACTTTCAATTCCTGCAGTCGCCTGGAGGAGAGGGACAATCGCTTCTTCTGTTTCCGCATCTCCGCATCGGTCCCTCTCGACTGGACAGAGGGTAGTGAGAGGTCCTTGACAGCCCGCCTCTTCGGGTCACGCCACGGTAGCTGTAAACCCTTCTTTTCCTTCCTCCTTTCTTGCTTCTTTTCCTCCTCTTCCGACTCTCCTCCCAGCTACGTCTCCCCCCTCGGGCCCCCTTCCCGGGCTTCACCTGGAGCACACGATCTGGATGGTGCCACGTACTGGTCGAGGCGCCTACGTTCCGGCTGAGACCACGGACGGATGGTGCCACACGCTGATCGAGGGCCGACGCCTTGGTCGGGACCGAAGGGCTGGTAGAAGACGCCCGCCGTCTTGACTGGGCCGGCCTGGACCCCCGTCCAGGACCTCCAGTAACAGCTACGCTACGTACCCCACCGCCCCGCGCCCCCCCCCCGCCCCGGACACGCTTCTTTCACTCCCGATGGGATCGAGGGTGTCCGCTTTGGGCGACTCCCTGCGAGATACCAAGCCGGCTCGGAGCACCTAGTGCGACGATGTGTCCCTGCGGTACTTGACAGGGGCAGGGATTGGAACGCACTGTCCGTGTGTGAGGAAGGGGCATTACTGGGAAATATTTTCTTTATATTTGTGTACATGTCATATGTGCCTTGGATGCTGTAATTATGATTGTGTTACTCGTATGGTTAAATATTTAATTTATAATCGTGCCATGTTGTTGGGTGTGGGAGTGCTTGATTGCGATTGTGCATGTTGTGTGCGTTGGAAAGTGCTTGACGGATGGTCTTTTGTGTCGTTGGAGTGCTGATCGGATTGTCGATGTTGTGTGCTGGTAGGGCTTTAATTGTGAGCGTGCATGGTGCGTGTGTTGGATGTTTATTTTGCTGGTGTGAATAAATTTGGGTGTTGTATCGTAATCTTTATTGTGTGGTCCTCTTTCGGAGGCGTGTGAGGTCAGTCACTCCCTTCACACTACTCCCTGACCTAGAACCGATCCTGTCAGTGCAGACCTCCAGGGTCCGGTCGTGACAATTGTGGGGGCTCGTCCGTGATGTGGAAGGGCTCTGGCGGTCTTCTCTCTCGTCGTTCGCAGAGTAACTTGTTAGTGTCTGTTTTGTATATGTTTAGGGTCAGGTTCGTCGTGTTGTTCCGTGGGTGGTTGGCTGGGTGACTCTAGAGTGAAGGGATCTTTTTTTGGTGGCCTGAGGGAACATCCGGCGTGTCTCGGGGGGTCGCGGTGAGACGGACCTTGAGGAGTCGTCCGCTTCCGGACCCTCCTTCCTCCGGGTACCTCACACAGGTACGGGCCGTAAGTCTTGTGCCCCTTGCTGTTGCCGCTCTGTCGTCCATTCCTGTTTTGTATTTAGCCAATGTCTTTTTTTTTTTCTTCTAAGGCCGGGTGGTTGGTGTACAGGGGGGTGTATCGGACGCTAGTGTTTTTTTTTTTTTTCTCTCCTCCGGATGCCCGTCTGCTAGGATTTTTTTTTTTTTTTTTTTACGGCAGCCCCCCAGCCCCGCACTGTTGCTCGTGCTGTAGAGCGCGGTTTTGCCAGAGTGGGGCAGCCGGACATAGTTTTTGTTCGTTTTTTTTTTCGGTGAGCCCCACCGCACTGTTGCTCGTGCTGTAGAGCGCGGTGTTTGCCAGAGTGGGAGCAGCCGGAACTTGTCCGCACACACGCACACACACACAAAACACACATAAACACATGCCCCTAAAATATTTGTTTTTTTTCTCTAGTGGAATTGTTTTTTCCCCTGTATTTGGAAAACTGTAGGATATTGTTGTCATGGCGACGTCCGGCGCTGGTGGTGTGGCGACGCGTGCGTCGAAGAAGAAGGGTATTCAAAATGTTACTGTAGTCCCTACTATTAGTACCAGTACTTCGACTACGGTAACTTCTACCTATTCCAGTGCTGTAGCAGGTAGTCCAGTGAGTACTTTTACTACCTCTTCGCTGGGGGTCTCCCTGTCGAGACCCCGACTGGCACTTCCGCTCGGAAGCGTCAGAGTATAGCGAAGCAACTGTGGGCTTCTGTTGAGTCGCAGAGACCAAAACCTTCTCCTCCCAGGCTTCCCCTCGTAAGGGCATGCCCCAGAAGACTTCCTTTAAATGGGAAGTCGAGACCCAAGGGACGGGTCAGACGGATCATCCTCCCGTGTCGGGAGTGGTGAACCCCGCTCAGGATATCACCTCTGTCCTTATGTTTCTGGAGCGACAGCGACGGGAGGATGAGGCCCAACGTAGGAAGAGGCCGCTAGGCAGGAAGCTCTGCTAGGGAAGAGCGTAGAGAGGAGGCCGCTAGACAGGAGGCTCTGCGCAGAGAGGAGACTGACAGACGGAGATTATGCATAGGAAGAGGCTATGCTGCGTAAGAGGAGGCTGCTCAGCGTAGAGAGGAGGCTGCTAAACAGGAGGCTCAGCGTAGGGAGGAGGCTGCTCAGCGTAGAGAGGAGGCTGCTAAACAGGGGGCTCAGCGTAGGGAGGAGGCTGCTCAGCGTAGGGGAGAGGCTGCCAGACAGGAGGATCGCGTAGGGAAGAGCTGACAGGCAGGAAGCCCTCCGTAGGGAAGAACTAGACAGGATGGAGGCTCTGCGTAGGGAGGAGATGAACAACTTCTTTCGCGGCCTCCCGCTTCTGTAAACCAGGGGTTAATCACCAGGCAGTGATAGAGTTAGAGGCCCAAAGTTAAAGCTTCCAGAGTTCAGACCTAGTGAGGACATTGATATGTTCTTAGAGCATTTCGACAAGGTTGCTTGTTCATACCAATTGTCTGAGGAGCAAAAGGCTATGCACCTTTTTTCGGGATTATCTGGTGCTGCAAGGGAGTGTGTGCTCACTCTAAATGAAGGCGCGTCTTATGCAGACATGCAGTTGGCTCTGCGTAAGCGTTCCACCTTACCCCAGAGACGTACAGGAGGAAGTTCAGGTCCATGAAGAAGAATAACGACGAGACCTTCGGCAGTTTGGTGATAGGCTGCGCAAAACGCTAGGGTACTGGCGTCAGTTGGCCAAGTTGGAGCTGGAGGATCTGATCCTCATTGAACAGCTCACCAACACTGTGTCCCCAGAGTTGAGGATCCGGATAGGCGAGACAGCACCTCAGGATTTCGCGGCTGCGATTCACACAGCTGAGGTGTTTGCTGAAGCTCGCAGGCTTATGGGCATCGCCCAAAATACGGAGAGGAAGCCTTCCACAGGATTTAGTGGCAATAAGGCGCCGACAACTGCTAGCGGGGTGAACAAGGCAGGCAGTTCATCGGTATTTCAGCGCCCCGACTTTGTTTTCTTTGTGGTCGTCCTGGCCACATCGGGAAAGATTGCCCTAGAGCCGCTGGTAGTCATGGGCTAGTCCTTTCCAGCATCCTCGTGCCTCGCTAACGTGGGTTCCATCCCAGCTTCTGGTGATTCAGAGTGCCCAGTGTTTCTCTCTGTTGTTGGTTCCTCCTTGGTCGACACCATCAGGGATTCGGGAGCACAACGCTCTTTGTTGATAAGGATTTGGTTTCCCCTGAGGCCCGCGGGCGCTAGTTATGATGTGTGCGGGTTTAGAGGCTGGTTTTAAACCTCCACCCGTCCTTCTTCTATCCTATCTCCACCCCCTACTTCCGTGGCGAAGTATGGGCCATTGCGGTGGAGCGACCTCTGTATTCCCTTATCATAGGGAATACTATCACCTTCGCAGACGGACGCAGTCAGTCCGTGTCTACGGATCTCCCGTACAGGCGGGGTGTGGGAGTCACCACACGCGCCAAAGCTAAGAAGCAGGAACAGGAATTGCGTCCCGTCCTCCAGCCGATCTCTGACGAGGTTCTGGCCAGGGCCGATCCTGCTACCATGGGTCCGTCTTCAGGCCAGGGACTTGGATGTCCAACGCCTGCGACAACTGTAGGTCGTCCTGCTCAGTCTGCCCGACACGCCAAGGTGAGCTTCAAGCTCCACAAGGGGATCCTCTTTAGGGTTTCCACTCAGGCAGATCGTGTGCCAAACAGCTTGTGGTTCCCCCAAACCTGAGAGAGTCTGTCCTCCGGCAGGCCCGCGATTCCCCATGCGGGTCATATGGGCTCCAAGCGGACTCTCGAGCGAGTTAGGCAGATTTCTTCTGGCCAGGGATGAACTCACAGGTTAGGCAGTTACTGCCGCAGTTGCGATGTCTGCCAACGGGACAACGCCTAAGGGTCGCTTAAAAGCGTGTTCCCCTAGGGTCAGTGCCACGGGTTGGGGAGCCATTCAGCAAGGTTAGGGTCGACCTGGTGGGACCCATTAATCCTCCATCCGGTCGCGGTCACCGCTACACTTCGTTAGTGGTAGAATCTGCGAGTAGATACCCAGAGGCTGTCCCCGCTTAGGACTATCGTGCCCCTACTGTTGCTGAATCTCTCAGGCAGATTTGGACGCGCACTGGCTGCCCAAGAAGTACGGCCGGAAGTTTGTACTGGAGAGCGATCATCATCCTCTCCAGTGCTTGGACCGGATCCGGCCAGTCAGTCGTCGACTCATGAGTTAGGCAGTGGGAACTGCAAAAGTCATGCGTTCACTTTCCGTCATATCAAGGGTTCCTGTAATACGGATGCTGACTATCTAGCCGAGCTCCGTTGTTAGCATATTGGAAAATCATCAGAGGGACACTTCCCCTCAACCAGGGTTATATCCCCTTTTGGTCTCTGTATCAGGTGTAGTGACAGTTGTCACTTCAGTGAGGTTAACAGTAGTGAATCACCAATGGTTCAGATTGTTACTTCATGGTTGGAAGGTTTGCTTAGTTGTTGATAAATGTAGTATTATGTATTCCTCGGTGTGATTCTATCGTGGAATGTTTGTATTGGATTTTTCGTACTCTGTCGATCACAGAGAGTTGGGTTCGGTCCCATTGTTGTGAAGTTGCACATGCGACAAGGTTCAAAGGAGCACTGTATCTCAGAGAAACAGATGCTTTTAGAAGGGGGGTTTGTCACGAGTTTGTCACGAGGCCTACGACGTTCGACCCCCCTAGGGTGGCGGAATTACTTATTTGTTTATTGTCGTTGCTGTTGTCGTGTAGCCGTCCCTTAGGGTGGCTTGTGGTGCAGTGCCCCCTTGGTGTGGTTCAGCTCAACTTCGGTTTGCTTTCTCTCTCTCTCTCTCTCTAATTCCACCGCCCGTGCTATTCATACCTGCAAGTTCACGGGTGGCCGGTACCTTTCTCTCGAACTTTCTGTCTATCGGCCCTCTCGCCTGTCTTTTTACCTGTCGCACGTGCTTCGTTTCTTTTAGTTTGAAGTATGCTCACTCTGTGACGCAGCATGGCATGTTGGCCGCCATTGCTGAGGAGGTTAGCTCTTCACTCGAGCGGGAAAATGTCTCTGGGAGCGCCTGCTCCAGTCTCGTTCCTTACCGTATCATCGAGAGTACAGTCAGTACTTTCAATTCCTGCAGTCGGCCTGTAGGAGAGGGACATCGCTTCTTCTGTTTCCGCATCTTCGCCTCTGTCCTCTCGACTGGACAGAGGGTAGAGAGAGTCCTTTGACCCGCCTCTTCGGGGTCACCCACGGGTAGCTGTAAACCCTTCTTCCTTCCTCCTTTCTTCTTCTTTTCCTCCTCTCCGACTCTCCTCCCAGCTACGTCCTCCCCCCTCCCGGGGGCTTCACCTGGAGCACGATCTGATGGTGCCACGTACTGGTCGAGGCCACGTTCCGGCTGAGACCACGGACGGGATGGTGCCACAACGCTGATCGAGGCCACGCCTTGGTCGGGACCGAGGGCTGGTAGAGACGCCCGCCGTCTTGACTGGCCCGGCCTGGACCCCCCGTCCAGGACCTCCAGTAACAGCTACGTCCCCCCCCCCCCCCCCCCGGGACACGCTTTTTCACTGCCCGCTTGGGAGTCGAGGGTGTCGGCTTTGGGCGACTCCCTGCGAGAACCAACCCGGCTCGGAGCACCTAGTGCGACAGGGTGCTCCCTGCGGACTTGACAGGGCAGGGATGTGGACGCACTCCGTGGTGTGAGGAAGGTCAATACTGGAAATATTTCTTTAAAATTGTGTACATGTCATATGTGCTGGAATGCTGTAATTGTGATTGTGTACGTCGTATGGTAATATTTATTTAAAAATCGTGCATGTTGTGGGTGTGGGAGTGCTTGATTGCGATTGTGCATGTTGTGTGCGTTGGAGTGCTTGATCGTGATTGTGCATGTTGTGTGCGTTGGAGTGCTTGATCGTGATTGTGCATGTTGTGTGCGTTGGAGTGCTTTATTGTGATCGTGCATGGTGCGTGGTTTGGATGTTTATTTTGCTGGTGTGAATAAATGGGGTGTTGTATCGTAATCTTTATTGTGTGGTCTCTTGCGGAGCGTGTGAGGTCAGTCACTCCCTTCACTCCCACCTAGACCGATCCTGTCAGGGCAGACCTCCAGGGTCGGTCGTGACAGCCTGTTATCTGGAGGTCGCTGTCACCCCATGGCCTGTTATCTGGAGGTCGTTGTCGCCCCATGGCCTGTTCACTATCTGGAGGTCGCTGTCACCCCATGGCCTGTTATCTGGAGGTCGCTGTCACCCCATGGCCTGTTATCTGGAGGTCGCTGTCACCCCATGGCCTGTTATCTGGAGGTCGCTGTCACCCCATGGCCTGTTATCTGGAGGTCGCTGTCACCCCATGGCCTGTTATCTGGAGGTCGCTGTCACCTCATGGCCTGTTCACTATCTGAAGGTCGCTGTCACCCCATGGCCTGTTATCTGGAGGTCGCTGTCACCTCATGGCCTGTTCACTATCTGAAGGTCGCTGTCACCCCATGGCATGTTCACTATCTGGAGGTCCCTGTCACTCCATGGCCTGTTCACTATCTGGAGGTCCCTGTCACCCCATGGCCTGTTCACTATCTGAAGGTCCCTGTCACCCCCATGGCCTGTTCACTATCTGAAGGTCCCTGTCACCTCATGGCCTGTTCACTATCTGAAGGTCGCTGTCACCCCATGGCCTGTTCACTATCTGGAGGTCCCTGTCACCTCATGGCCTGTTCACTATCTGGAGGTCCCTGTCACCCCCATGGCCTGTTCACTATCTGGAGTTCGCTGTCACCCCATGGCCTGTTCACTATCTGGAGGTCCCTGTCACCCCATGGCCTGTTCACTATCTGGAGGTCCCTGTGACCTCATGGCCTGTTCACTATCTGGAGGTCCCTGTCACCCCATGGCCTGTTATCTGGAGGTCGCTGTCGCCCCATGGCCTGTTCACTATCTGGAGGTCCCTGTCACCTCATGGCCTGTTCACTATCTGGAGGTCCCTGTCACCCCATGGCCTGTTCACTATCTGGAGGTCGCTGTCGCCCCATGGCCTGTTCACTACCTGGAGGTCCCTGTCGCCCCATGGCCTGTTCACTATCTGGAGGTCCCTGTCACCTCATGGCCTGTTCACTATCTGAGGTCGCTGCTACAAATACTTAACAAACACTTTTTTTTCGGCTAAAGTAGATTTTCTAATTGGAACAAGACTCATGTCAACAGGGGTTTATGAGGAATTCGTTTTTAGAACAGTTCTTCTGCCCTCTTCTGTGGCACTGTACTTGGAGTCTTATTTTCAGTGACAAAAGTCCATTGACATTTGGTTAACAACAACAACAACAACGACGACGAGTTGTCTACACAATCTAATAGTTTACAGTCTCGTTCTGGACTGGATAGAATGGAATTGTCTACACAATCCAATAGTTTACTGTCTCTTTCCGAATAAGACGAAGCTACTTTTCTGAAACTACTAACTATAGGACAGTACACATTTCAAAACCGTTCTTCATCAATTTGAAGGCTGTTTTTCCCCCTGGAAAGCGACCTATTCAATGATCTGGTGAAGTATGCCACAGACAGGCTGAGCTGTGGATTGCTTTTGAAAAAAAGAAAAGAAAAGAAAAGAAACAACCTCCCTCCCCTCCCTAACACACACACGCGCGCGCGCACACACACACACACACACACACACACACACACACACACACACACACACACACACACACACACACACACACCTGCACTCGTATATGTCACGCAGAAGTCACTGACCCAGAGACAGACAGACAGACAGACAGACACACACACACACACACACACACACACACACACACACACACACACACACACACACACCTGCACTCGTATATATATGTCACACAGAAGTCATTGACCCAGAGACAGACAGACAGACAGACACACACACACACACACACACACACACACACACACACACACACACACACACACACACACACACACACACACGCGCGCGCGCGCGCGCGCGCATGCACGCACACACACACACACACACACACACACACACACACACACACACACACACACACACACACACACACACACAACCTCTGTACTGTGTTGGGTCTGACACGTAGAGGGCATTGACGCAGAGGTATGGGCAAGATATGGCCTGGAAAGTGATCTCAGATAGTTGTTCCATTCCCGTACTGTCTGGGAAGGATGAACTACTGTGGTCTTCTACACATACTGGGAAACAAAGAAAGAAAGAAACAAACCCCAAACAAACAAACAAACAAACAAACTGCTGTGTTCTACTTGTATAACGACAATTCCAAATCAAATGTACAGTTGTTCACTCTTCCTCATCCCCATGGCAAAATTCGCAAACTGGCAACCCCCCTCTCCCACCCACCCCCTCCACACACACACACACACACACACTGAAACACGTCATGTCAGATTAGACTTAGATTCTTCTTCTTCCTAAAATACTGGTTCACTCAAAAACGAGTAGGTCACCAGCGCGCTGGTCACCAGATTGCACTGACATGCGCCAGAGTGCGCGCGCGCACACACACACACACACACACACACACACACACACACACACACACACACACACACACACGCGCGCGCGCGCGCGCGCGCGCGCGCGCGCGCGCGCGTGCGACTTTAATGATTCAGTACATATGCCACCTGACAAGTACATGTGTACTGCATTAATGCAGTACACGAGTTCTAACAATATATTCTTTGACCCAATTTTTTTTTTTGACGTACAAACATATACTACGTTTTTTTTGGATAACGATTGTTTATGGCTGCAGTAATCCTCATATTAGAACTACGTCATATCTTATAGCGAGGCGGTAAATACACGCAGCAATACAATAAAGCGATTTCGAAGGCCTAAAAAAAAAAAAAAAACCAAGGCAAAAACAAAAACAAAAGCCTCCCCTCCCTCGTGGTCACGTGACCATACTTGCGGGCTACTTGACCCCACTGTCTGTCTATTTTGCACGACACTGTCACGGTGTCTGCAGCGATCACGCAAGATCTGATGAAATTTTAAGCGTTTTCGTTTATTTGTGCGAACATCAAGGAGAGTGGGAGTAGAAAAATCCAGAAAGACATCCGACTGCCCACTTTCAAAAAAGGAAAAGAAAAAAAAAAAAGAGAGAGAAAAAAAGAATTGTTTACTTTCGTCAAAGTGATTGACGATCGACTCATCTGATTGAGAAGTGAGTGAATACTATCTTTACTTTAGCCCGGTCTTATCTTAATCAGATCTGTGGACATTGACTTTTACATAAGTTTATTTAAACTGACACTACATTGTTTGTGAAATGATGTCTGATCTTTCGTTCTGTCGCAATCTGTTCAAAAGGCAGTGAGAAGTTGCGGCTGATTTTTTGCCGCATGAATTTACAGTGTCATTATTAGTCGGGATACAATTTCAGTTTGAATGAAAGAATCTCATCCCACCCTACCCTTTCTTATCCATCCCTCTCTTCATCTGCTCTCAGGGAACCAGAGCCATCCCACCCTTCCTCCTCCCCGGGATGCTGAAGGGGTGGGGGTGGGGAGTGGGCTCTTTCAGTGTGAGTTGTGTCATCATCTTCATGAAAATTTTTTTTTTTTTTTTTTTTTTTTAGTGATTCCCAGGATCTGTATCTGGATAATTACATTGCAGAAATTCATTTGGATATTTTGCTACAGAATCCAGGGAGTGCAGAGAGGAATAGGTAGCAGAGGGAGAGTGAGGAAGATGGAGGGGGCAGGAAACAGAAAGGGAGAGGGGGAGGGTGTTGAGAGCAGGCCTGTAGGTGGGAGTAGGGCGAGTGGGGAGAGAGGGCTAGTGATTTGCATTCCTTCAATGGAAATACGGAGGCAGGTGAAGCTTGAATGATCTTCTCTCACTTTCTCTCTCTCTCTCTCTCTCTCTCTCTCTCTCCTCTCTCTCTCTCTCTCTCTCTCTCTCTCTGTATATATCTGTCTGTTTATCTATCTGTCTATGTATGTATGTATATGTATATATGGGAAGAAGGAGCATTTGGTACTGCTCTGTTCTACCGTCTGGCACTAGGTAGCCACAGGCGTTGTTGATGTCTTGCAGAGCTCTCATATTTCAAATAGGTGGAAGCTCAGCGAAGATGGTAGGCGAAATTCTTATGCAGGTGTTACATGCAGGCGTTCCAGACTCATCTGGCGGTGTAGCTTGGATCATACCTTGAAAGTTGGAGGCAGTGAGTCTCAGTTGCTTCCTGCAGTCTTTCAGCGGAGAAAGTTTCAGTTCACAGAGCATGTCATTGATACAGCCGGCCTCTCTGGAGCTATGATTCCTCAGGATGAAGTGAGCAGCTTGTTGCTGAATTGGTTTCAAGTATCCTGGCCCTTCTTCAGATATGTATGGATCCTGTACAATGGAGCCACACCCCAGAACGGTGGATTAGAAACTATGTATGCTAAGCAGCTTACAATCCTGGGTGCTCTGGCATCTGGTCCTCCTCAAGAAGCAGTAGTACTAGCCTTCATGCTGATGTTGGTGACATGTGTTTACTACTTCAAGTCCGATGATGGCATGATGCCAAGGCTCATGTTGACGTATCCCAGAATTTCCCCATAGCGGTCCAGCCCGCCCAAACTTTTCTGGAATTTCCCTAATTTAGACATTATTCCCAAATCCTGAGAAGAAAAATCTAGAATGTCTAAATTTTGCTTGAAAATGAGGGATTTGAAGGGTTATTTTATTTATTTATTTATTTATTTTTTATAGGGATGGTAAAGTATTGCAGACTGAAGCCCAAAATGATATGCGGATGTTGGCTGTTCATGTCTGGAAAATACATTTTCTTTTTTAACCCTTCATATGTCAACTGAAAAGTAAGGGTGTTAGAAATGGTGTCACTCAGAAGGTGAATGGTCCTCTCTACAGCACACTATTCCCATCATCCCATGACACCTGAGTTTTGACTGCAGAAGGCTAGCAGCTGTGAGTTCCCTAGAAATCAGCAACAGACCTATCTTTTCCTCTACAACTGCAATCTCCCCCCCCCCCCCCCCACTCCTCCCCCCGCCCTCCCCCACTCCTCCCCCCGCCCTCCCCCACTCCTCTCCCCATTCTTCCTTCACATTTGTTTAGAGTTTTCTCTACCCAGTGGCCCATTTACTGATCCATGCTCTTGTGTTTTTCTTCCTTCTGTGTAGACAATGGGGGATCTCTCTGTATAAATCCTGTTCCTACCAATTAAAAATTTCCAGCATGTTTAAAAAAACAACAACTTTATTTCTGTCAATGTCACTCTCTTTAACTGCCTCTTTATATTTTTTGGGTCTTTGCTGTTGTTTACAGTTTTTTTTCTCTCCAGGTATTATAGCATTTTCATCTATCTCTGTTATATAGATTCTTTGCTTTTGTTTTTGTTTGTTTGTTTGCTTGCTTTTAAATAGTCATTGCTTTAAATAATGTGAGTCTTTTTGGAATGGGTGTGTCTGGTGGAAATGTTTTTGTGTGACGTTGGCCTGAAGATGAATGTCTTAGGAATTCCAGTGAATCATATGTGCGTCAGTGTGTGTGTCTTTTGTTTGTTTTTCATATACTTTTTTGGGGGGTCCTATCTGCTGTGCGACCTCGGTGGCATTGCACCTATGCCACTCATTCTGACCCCCCTCCCCCCTCCAAAGCCATAGCCAGGCCTGGTCCGCTTCAGCCCAGGCACAGCAATCCACAGGGAGCAGTCAGTGTCAAGAGGCAACCCACCAGAGGAGACACTGCACTGCCATCGAATCACTTTGGTGGTGCCTATTCTGACCCAGCATGCGCAGAACACCTCCCACTAACCCCCCTACTGATGACACCTCCCACTAACCCCCCTACTGATGACACCTCCCACTAACCCCCCTACTGATGACACCTCCCACTAACCCCCCTACTGATGACACCTCCCACTAACCCCCCTACTGATGACACCTCCCACTAACCCCCCTACTGATGACACCTCCCACTAACCCCCCTACTGATGACACCTCCCACTAACCCCCCTACTGATGACACCTCCCACTACTGCCATCACTAATTGCTTAGTTGTGGAGCTGGCATGAGTGAGCTCTCCCTCCTGTCACCTGTCCGTCCAGTGACAGCCCCCATGAACTTGCCGATACCGGTGACCCCAACGGAATCAAACCAAGGCGACAGACGTGGAGAGAACATTGAAATTGAGGTCACCATGTGACCGTGAAAGCAGGGCATGAAAGGGCACAGAATTTGAGACTTCTTTTTTTTTTATCTATGCTGATCGATGAGGATGTTGAAGATGATGCTTCAGATTTCCATTTTGGTCTAAGACTGCATGACAGAACTGTACTCTACGCTTCCTTTCATGTGATATCCCGTCCTTTCATGTGATATCCCGCATTAAACAGGCCCTAGAGATACAGACACCTGCAGTGTTGGTCAGGAAATTTGAGCAACACTCTCAGAGACGCATCCATGAAGTGGATGAAACTCATCTGTGTGGTCCCAGTCCTCCCAGCCGAGCCCGTAGCAAACTCAGCTCTGGGCAGGAGCCGATTGAGACAGAAAAATTCCACATCGTTCTGGTGGGAATCGAACCTACAACCTCCCAGCTGGGGTACATGACTCTAATCACTTTGCTACGGCATCTGTTGATATACTTCTCTGCACTCTACATGGTGAGGGTCGTGAAAGGGCCCTGTGCTGTGTCCTGCACTATTTTGGAACAAAAACTGAAAGGGAACCAGACACCCAGTTCCAAATATAGCACAGCAAAATCGTTTGCAGGCCAACGTTGATAAGAAAAGGAAAAAGGAAAAAAAAAAGAAAGAAAAAAAGGACAGAGAAAGAGAGAGAGAGAAAAAAAGAAAGAAAAAAATCAATAGTTGCCAAGAACCATGAACTGTATTTGTTTGTACAGTGATTTTTGTGTCCTTTGTTTTGAACTCAAATGCGTTATTCAGTTTTATTTCACTTATTTTTTTCATGCTGGCACATCTCTGTCTGTCTGTCTGTCTGTCTGTCTATCTGTCTCTGCTCTCACACTCTCCCTCTCCCCCTCTCTCTCCGTTCCCCCCCTCCCCCACCCTCCCATCTCTCTCTCTCTCTTTTGCTCACTTGCTTATCGCTGTCTCTCGCTTCATTCCGAGAATTCTGAGACCCACCATGGGTGAGATTTTTACAAGAGTGAGGGTTTTCTAATCCTGCTATTTTTTCTTTCTGCATACGCAGGCTGATACTCCTGCAGACACTCCTTGCACAGACAGGCAAGGATTAATCCCATCTACCCAACAAAGCGAGTGGAGGTTTGTGTGTATGACCGTTTTTTTATCCCGCATTAAGGCATCCATACTTCAAATTCGGGAAGGTGCATGCTATGTGTAATGTGTCATCCATACCAACGGCCAAACTGGCCTTCTCTTCCGAAAGTTGGTGATGGATTTTACCTGTGTGCAAGATGTTATGCGTGCGTTCACACACGGAACCTCGGTTTATAGTCTCATTTGAAGGACTGTATGGGAATTGGAGTCAGAACCAATGTTAACTCCGAGGGAAAAAATCCCCCTGTACCAAAACAACCGGGCGGAGATTCGAACCCGCAATCCCCGGATCACCAAGATAACAAGTCTGGCACTCTACCACTGAGCTATTCGGCTCCCCAAATCCTGCTGTAAAGGTAGCCTCATTCTCTCTGGGGATGAGGATTAAACCCAACTCCAGTGTGCGTGAGTTTCATCTTCATATCATTCATCCCACAGGCACATGATGGCCTACTTTTCGCCAAAAGATGGCATGGGAATTAACATGCGTGCAAGACTTTTCACGCCTGTGTCTGTGCACAGGACCTCGATTTAACATCTCATCTGAAGGACTAAGGAGAGGATTAGAGTGTACATGCCTGCAAGATTTTTCACGCCTGTGTCAGTGCATAGGAACTCAACTTAACATCTCATCTCAAGGACTAGGAGAGGTGTGGAGTGTGCACAGGTGTTAACATGGGAGTGAAAATCTATGTCAAGCTGGTCGTCTGGAGTGGGATTTGAACCCTGGACCTCAGAACAAGAGTCTGATGCCTTACCCACTGGGCCAGTCTAGCCCTCCGTCAAGTGGATGAATCTGCATTTTGTAACTTCGTTATCTAAAGAATCAAATGTGGATGTGACTGTACATGATTCTGTCCAAACAATAACCCACAAACCAGAAATTGTGCAAGTAGCAAAAGTGCTTTCCGTGCGTGAAATGAATAGATTTTTATCAACACTCCCCTTCTCCTCGCTCCTTTTTCTTTCTTAATTTTTGTTTTCTTTTTTTTTTTAAATAATAAGTCTAGTATCACCAAGTATGAACAGACTCTATATTAAAGAACTCACTCACTGGATTGTGTGGTTCCTGTCGTCCTATTTGAGCCTTTAAAACACATTTAGCAATTTTTTCTTTTTTGTGTGTGTATGTGTCTCATCTTCCATGGCACTTCAGTGGCTCCCCCCCCCCCCCCCCCCCCCCCCCCCCATGCTGCTTATTCCCGCTTCCTGTTCACAGTCTGCTGGTTCTGCTGCAATCTGGCACCAGCTATCAGCAGCAGGTCAGTGTCAAGTCACCATAGGGAAACCCATCTGAGGAGACGCTGCAATGCTGCTGAGACATTTTGGTGGTGTGCTGTGGTGCCTGTTCTGATCAACGTGTGCAGGACATTATCTGCTAAGAGTGGGGGTCTCCTTTCAGAAGTAAACACCACATCAGTGCAAGGACAGTGCCCATATATTTGATCACCAATATCAACAACATCAGCATCAAATCACTGTGGGGATAGGCATGAAGAGAGTGGAAACTGAAGTCGCCGTGACAGCAGAGCATGAAGGGGCACTGAATTTGAGCCCTTTTTTTTAAAAAAGTGTGCATGCTTATCGATAAGGATTTTTTTTCTTTCTTCTTCTTCTGCGTACGCAGGCTGATACTCCTGTGGACACTCCCTGTATAGACAAGCAAGGATCAGTCCCACCTAACCAACAAAGGGAGTGGAGTTTTGTGTGTATGATGTTTTTTTTTTATCCCGCTATTAAGGCAGCCATACTCCAACTTCGGGAATATCAATGAGGATGATATTCAGCAATCTTGGCCGGGCGTGACCCCCCCCCCCCCCCCAATCCCCCCCCCCCACAAGTTTAGAGGCCTCTGATGGGACTGAAACTCTTGGTCTCCCAGCACTCTGTCCGTGATGCTGACCGCTCTGCTACAGTGGCTGAGGCTGGCAGTGGGTCTTGTACATGATTTTGATTCTTTGAAGAACTGACCGGTTACCCGGTTGGTTGTGCCGTTGGTCCTCATCAATGATTTTGTTTGATCACAAGAGAGACTAATCTGAATCAGAACAGGCCATGAATTGTGCGGTTTTTATTTATCACCTCTAAGGGGCTTTGAGTAAACATCTGCATCTGTGTCTGCCTCTTTCTCTCTCTCTCTCCCTCCCCCCTCTCTCTCCCCTTCTCTCTCTTCCTCCCTCTCTCTCTCCCTCTCCCTCTCTCTCCCTCCGTCCCGCCCTCTCTCTCTCTTTCTCCATACACACACACACACATGTGTACATTCACTACACACACATACAATGATAAAAACAGCATAACCAATGTTAGGTATCTAAGTACTCAAGGTCTGACCAGCGTGTTGGGCTAATGCATAGGTCAGACATCTGCTGAGTCGTAGCCACGAGACCCTCTTCTTCAATTCGCTCAACTTAGTTGTTAATTCATTTATCCATCAGCTTTGAATATGCGTAGTGTGGTGTCCAAACTTAGCGGATGTGGTGTAGTGTATATGGACTAGTCTGCACGCAGTGACACCTCCTTGATGAGACTGAAACTGAAACTCTCTCTCTATTTCACTGCTCTGAAAACCAGTCTTGCCTTAAGAACAAGAACGTTCAACACGAATATGTGCCTGTGTACCTGGAACATGACTGACTAATAATAATCACTGTTCACTCCTTGCCTGTGTACCTGGAACATGACTGACTAATAAAAATCACTGTTCACTCCTTGCCTGTGTACCGGAACATGACTGACTAATAATAAATCACTGTTCACGTCCTCCTCAGCTATCAGAAGATACTGTTTTGGTGGTTGTATGTTTTCTTTATGCTGATATGAATCGCCACCATTCTGTTATAATCAGTTCCATATTGTTTACTTAGTGCTTGTGGTTTAGCACCCTTAGTCCCTGGAGGGACAAGGGCCAGATGGAAAAAGACAATTTATTGCTTATTTGTTACCCTTGGGAAAGACGATTATCAGTCATTCAATCTCTCTGTCTGTCTGTCTGTCTCACAGACACACTCACACATCAATGCACATATGCATGCATGCACTCA
>CM031619.1:2367495-2374995 GCA_018398815.1 Conus ventricosus
AAAAAAAGGATTATAGATATGGGGCAGATAACTCCGAACTTTGTGATTTGTCTGGTGCTGGTGTGTGGATATTGTTGCCCTTGTCTGGAGGACAGGTTACACCATTCACATTTATTGGTCGACCATGGCATGTACAGAGATGACATGATTTTCCCCATGAACAATCTCCTGAGCTGCCTCATGATACAGCTACATCATTTGTTTTATTGTTGAATAGTAAAAACAACCAACGCTGTGTGACTGCAAATTTTCAGTGTTTATAAAACATTGCACCACCCCATGAGTCTGGCCAGTTATTTATGGTTCATCGCCCGTCAGGTCATGGTTCATCGCCCGTCAAGCCATGGTTCATCGCCCATCAGGTCATGGTTCATCGCCCGTCTGGCCATGGTTCATTGGTTCATCGCCCGTCAGGGCATGGTTCATCGCCCATCAGGTCATGGTTCATCGCCCATCAGGTCATGGTTCATCGCCCATCAGGTCATGGTTCATCGCCCATCAGGCCATGCGCATCATGTGCACAACAAAGGCTGGTGATGGGTCTTCCTCCCTCTGTGACTGTGCTGACATGATCTCCCAGGGCATCTGGTGTGATGCGTTCTAGTAATACGCTGTTGAAAAGCATAGGAGATAGGAGACTGCCCTGGCAAAGTCCAGCTGAAGCACTGAACCACTCTCAAAGGGTGTGCTTTCATGGTATGCTGTTGTTGTTGTTGTGCCCTGGCTAAAAGACTCCAGGGATCATCTGAACAGCCAGAGTACTTGAACACTATGGTACAAATGCATCGGCTAGGGATGAGTACGTTACGTGTATGACCGTTTGTGATTACCCCACCGCGTGGGCAGCCACACTTCGACTTCAAGGGATTTTGGAGACTGGTGGTATTATGCTAGGAGCTTGTCACGATTGAAGACAATCCTCGCAGAATTATGCAGAGCATAGCAACATTTTGATGTAGCCCTGGTGTTTTAGCCTCTGTCAGTTGGTCTGACACAGCCTTAAGCCAAGGTGCTTTCGTGGTATGAATCAGGCTTTTAACTTTGTGAACTGCGGATGGGGTCCGATTTCATCCTTGAGTGCTTAGTCTCTGGTGACATTTGGTCTGAGGGAATATTACATTCCCAGGTGTTGGGAATAGAACGTAATCCTCTCAGCTAAAATATTCATCTCTTTTTTTTTCCCTTTTTTTAAAAAAAAATAAACATTTTTTTTCCTTTTTGGGGGAGGTAGGGTGTGTGTGTGCGGGGGGGGGGGGGGGGGGGATAGCTACTAGTGCAATCTATGGTGTTTTTTTTAAAAAGAATGTTAGTTTGATGAAACTGATTGACCCTGTGTTCTTGACAAGTGCAACTGCACTCTTAAAATGCTAATTTCATGGAAGGGACCTGATCTGTTTTCTTGACAAATAGAGCTGTACTCTTAAAAGAGGTTAGAAATAAACAGATTTTACGCTCTGTGTGTTAAAATTTTAGAATAAACAGATGTACTCTCTCTGTATTTTTCTATAAATAATCTTGAAAGGACACATGGAAACTGATCGGCCCTGATCTCTTGGACAACTACTGTCAGTCACAGCAGAATTATCTGCCTTCTTTCTGTATAAGTACAACTGTACCCATAGAACGGTAACACCAAGGAAATAATCAGTCATGTGTTCTTGACAGGTACAAACGCACCCTTAAAACGGCAAATCTGATGAAAGGAACATCATTCTTGACATCTTGCAATGACACATGCTGTTAGCTGATTTTTTTTTTTCTTCTTTTATTTTTAATCCCAACAGTTATTCATCAGCTGATGTAAATTAAAATGCGTGGCCATGCCTGGGCTGCAATCCAGTCAGAAGATCTGTGACAGGCACAGACACCAACTCAGAGGCACAGAGAAGGAGCTGAATGATTACCAAAACAAGACAAATGGAAAAGAAGAGCACACTGTCAAAGCCTGGGGGTATGTATGTACTCTAGGCTTTCCACCTTGTGTTATTTTTTTCTGTCCTTTTTGCGTACACAGGCTGATATTCCTGCGGACTCTCCATGTATAGATAGGCAAGGATTAATCCCATCTTCCCAACAAAAGGGAGTGGAGTTTTGTGTGTGTATGACCGTTTTTTTTTTTTTTTTAATCCCTGCCATTAAGGCAGCCATACTCCAGCTTCGGGGAAGGGTCATGCTATAATAATAATAATGAATACTTATATAGCGCCTATTCTCGGCTAGAGACCAAGCTCTAAGCGCTTTACAATCCACACTCGTTTACACAACGGGCTGCCTACCTGGGTAGTGCCGACTGAAGAGCTGCCAGCTGGCGCTTCATTCAGTCATTTCTCGTGTCATCCAGTCAGTATCGTTCAATATCGTTCACTCAGTTTTTTTACTTCCTTCATTCTTTCCATTTCTCACGCAGGGTGCATGCTTTGTGTAACATGTCATCCATACCAACGGCCAAACTGGCCTCCTCTTCCGAAAGTTGGGGGTGATGGGATTTTGACATGTGTGCATGATGTTATGCATGCGTTCACATATGGAGCCTCGGTTTATAGTCTCATTCAAAGGACTGTATAGGAAATGGAGTCAGAACCAATGTTAACTGTGAGGGAAAAATTCCCCAGTACCAAAACGGCCGGGTGGAGATTTGAACCCGCAACCCCAGGATCACCAAGATTGTGAGTTCGGCGCTCTACCGCTGAGCTATTTCCCCCCCCCCCCCCCCCCCCATCTTGTGTGATGAGAGGTGGCAACTGGTTCAGTGTAAAAATCCATGTTGATGAGCGCTAGGTATATGCTGACATATGTGATTTTTTAATATTGCTTCAGCTTTGAAGGTGAGATGTTGTCTGCAAGGTTCGGACAGTCTTGAGAAGCCTGAAAAAAAAAATGTTTTGACACACTGAAAGTTTCCTTTTTAAGTCTACACAAGATTTTACAGCAGGCTCCATGAAAACCTTGTTCATAGATACCCACCTGATGTGATCTTTGAACTTCTGAAAGAGATACACATTTTTTTTTCCCCATCTGATCTAAGATTTTACAGAAGAAAAGATTTTGAACAAATTTCCGGGTTTGTGTTTTTAGATGGTGGATTTTAAAGGGTTGTATGAATGATGATTTTTTTTTTTTTTAATGACTTGTGAGTTGACATCATGGCGGTGACAGCCCTGATATGGCCCTTTGCGGTCAGCTGGGCTGTAAGCAACAGTACCTTACCTTAGCTTACCTGTTGAAAATGGAAAAGAAATGTTAGTTTCAAAGTGAGGTGACAGTGTCTATTCTGCGCCCAATTTGAGAAGATAGGTCATTGCTGGTTCTTTGTTTTTAGTGTCCTGCATGTTGTTTGTCTTGTCTGAAAAAGACACACACGCACACACACACACACACACACACACACAACACACACACACATACACAACACAACACACACACACACACACACACACACACACACACACACACACACACACACACACACACACGCACGCACACACACACACACACACACACACACCACACACACGTGCGTGCGCATGAGCACACTCGCATACACATATATACTCGCACATACACGTATGCGTGCTCACACACACACACACACACACGTGCACTTGCACACAGAGGGTTTGTACTTAACAGTAATGACCAATATTTTGACTGGTTCAGATGATGAAATGGACTGCTGTTGTTGCGCACTGGTTTGGGGTTCCTTTGTCCACGTCTCTGTCGGATATCAGCGGTCAGAAAGTGGAACCTTGCATCAGTGCACTTGACTTCCTTGCTGTGATTAGGATACCGCTGTTTGACTCATTTGACGTTACAGTTTTTGACACACACCCACACACACACACTGTGGGTGTTCACCAGTAAAACCACTGGCACTGTATCAGTTGAGATGATAAAGTAGCGATGGCTGGTTAAGTACCAACTTTTTTTTCATTCAGCATGATTTAAAAAAAAAATCTGATATGAACTGTGGGAAAGGGGACCCTTGCATTGATATATTTGATTTTGACCAGTTGTTAAGATGAGGCCTGTGGTTGTGTGTGATCCGTTTGCCTTCGCTGAGGTTGAGGTATCAGTTTGACAATTACATAGGTGATTTCTCTCTCTCTCTCTCTGTGTCTCTCTCTCTCTGCATCTCACACACAAACATACACACACACGCACGCATGCACGCATGCATGCACACACACACACATACAACCCCCCACACATACATGCACACAGGTACACATACACACACACATACACACTCTCTCTCTCTCTATCTCTCTCTCTCTCCCTCTCCCTCTCTCTCTCTCTCTCTCTCTCTCTCTCTCTCTCTCTCTCTCTGTCTCTCTCTCTCTCAAACAAACAAAAAAGCAACAGCTCAGAAATGACAGAATTTGGAAAACAAAAATTATTTTAAAAAAAGAAAAAGAAAAGAAAGAAAAAAACATTAAGAAAGACAAAAGAAAGAGGAAGAAGAAGGCTGGGAAGGGTGAAGGGGGTGGGGGAGGGGGGAGGGAGGAAGACGGGGTGTTAGAGGATGAGGTGATAGGGGATGATGTATGGGTTGGGAAGAAAGGGGGGGGGGGGGAGGGGAGGAGAGTGGGGGCTGGGGAGGGGAGGAATGAGTGACTTAGAAGATGAGGTGTAGGTGGAAGAAGGACAGGTGAGGGTTGGTCCGAACGTCAAGAACATCGGTCACTAAAGGTTTTAAAAGAGTGGACATGAGAACAGGGAGACGATGGTCATCTCTAGTGTGAGTGTGTCTGGGTCCTGTGTACATGGCACAGGCTTAGGCACTAGTGTACATATGTGAACTGTCCATGTGTTTTGCATACTTGTGAGTTTAAACTTCAAGGCGGTGACGGCCCAGGTAATACGGCCCTTTTGCGGTCGGCTGGGCTCCAAACAACATGACGTAACCTGACTATGTGGTTCGTGTGTATGTATTGAGGAGGCTGTGGTGGATAGGAGGGAAGGGAGGGGGGGGGGGGGGTGCAAGGGGAAGGTTTTTGGTGAATGTGGTGGCAGTGTGTGTCACCTGAAGATGAGGCCATCTCTCCCCTGTCGGATTCGCTGGCACCAAATAACTGAGTCAAGCCAAAGATTGTGGGCTGTGTGTGTGCTTTTGAAGTGTGTAGGGAGGAAGAGGATTGGGGAATGAAGGACTTCGCTGATGTGAGCCATAGAGAAATACAGGTTGTTAGCAAGCCTGCTGATACTGGTGTGTTAATGAACTGGCATAGATGAATTGTAGCTCGGAAAGCCTACGTGCGGATTTGTGCGTAGGTGGTGTGTGTGTGTGTGTGTGTGTGTGTGTGTGTATGTATGAGAGAGAGACAGACGGAGAGAGAGAGAGAGAGAGAGAGAGAGAGAGAGAGAGAGAGAGAGAGAGAGAAAGAAAGTAAAGAATGCTTGAACTAAGAGAGACAGTGAGAGACAGACAGACAGACAGACAGACAGACAGAATGCTAATACTGTAAGAGCCAGATGATATGCGCGCTGGTGACCTACTCGTTTTTGAGTGAACCGGTGTTTTAGGAAGAAGAAGAATTCATTGTGAAGTAATTTCTAGTGGGTCTTGTTTTATGTCTGATGTTTAATGACAGCGTGAACTCCTGCCTCAGATAATACAGTTGTTTTTTTTTTAAATGCAGGGCAAGGGTCAGGATCACAGTTATGAATCTGCCCCCAAGGGGTCATCGATAGGCTGCGATCATTTGTGGCTTTGTCACTCTGGCTGTTTTTATGTCTTTTTACAGGAAAAGATAGAATTTCATTCAGTGTTCATTGATTGGCTGAGATAATCAATGCCTTTGTCACATTGGCCGTTTTTTTAACATCTTTGATCTAAAAGTTGAAAAGTGAACAAATTGACTATAAAAACTGAAACTGAACATGGCTTTTTTATTTTTTATTTCTATTTTTTAGATAAATTCTGGGCCTCTGTGTTGGGGATGCAACTTGCAGTGTCTGCGAAGTTGGTAGATTGACTCATCGTTGAGCCAACACAGTGAACTTGACAGTGGCACTATGCAAATTAATCAGGAGGAATGTTGATGTGGCTGCGTTTCTGTTGTCTTTGATGTCTCCTCCTCTTTCCACTTCAGAAGGGGATGCCATGGCGGAAATTGGTGTGTGTGTCATACATCGGCCTTCAAAAGCGTCTGTCTCTTTGTATGGGAATAAAAGTATTCTGTGTGTGTGTGTGTGTGTGTGTGTGTGTGTGTGTGTGTGAGTGCATGTGCATTTGTGCACATGTGATTGGCTAAACTAGTCACTCTTAGTGGTCAAAGTAGGTTAACCCACTAGGTAAAAACCTGGAGAATGGAGTCTTTCTTTGGTGAGGAATTGGTTGTTGGTGATGCTGTTGTAAGTCCAGTGTGTTCATTACATAATGGCACGTACAGATTTGGCATCTTCCCAAAGATTATGATTTTCTTTAAAATGCATTGGTAAACCCAGGTAGGAGGTTGTTTTTGTGAGTCTGGTAAAAATGTAGAAATTGATCAAAGTTGGATCTTAACAGGAAAAGCGGTGATGTTAATGGCGTTAAAAGGGAATTTGCTGGTTGATTCTTTCTCAATTGATTGATTGAAACAGATATACCAGCAAAGTCAAACAACTGACATGAAATATTGATGAGTTTACTGCAGATAAACAGAGAATTGGTGGTGTGATTGACATGAGATTTATGTCCCTTTGACTGACGTGAGATTCCCATGTCTCTTCTGCATGTGTGTCCAGTCTGTGAAGAGAAATGCCCGTGCCAAATGTTTCCAGTCTATGAAGAGAAATGCCCATGCCAAATGTTTCCAGTCTGTGAAGAGAAATGCCCGTGCCAAATGTTTCCAGTCTGTGAAGAGAAATGCCCGTGCCAAATGTTTCCAGTCTGTGAAGAGAAATGCCCGTGCCAAATGTTTCCAGTCTATGAAGAGAAATGCCCGTGCCAAATGTTTCCAGTCTGTGAAGAGAAATGCCCATGCCAAATGTTTCCAGTCTGTGAAGAGAAATGCCCGTGCCAAATGTTTCCAGTCTGTGAAGAGAAATGCCCGTGCCAAATGTGTCCAGTCTGTGAAGAGAAATGCCCGTACCAAATGTGTCCAGTCTGTGAAGAGAAATGCCCGTGCCAAATGTGTCCAGTCTGTGAGAGAAATGCCCGTGCCAAATGTTTCCAGTCTGTGAAGAGAAATGCCCGTGCCAAATGTTTCCAGTCTGTGAAGAGAAATGCCTGTGCCAAATGTGTCCAGTCTGTGAAGAGAAATGCCCGTGCCAAATGTTTCCAGTCTGTGAAGAGAAATGCCCGTGCCAAATGTTTCCAGTCTGTGAAGAGAAATGCCCGTGCCAAATGTTTCCAGTCTGTGAAGAGAAATGCCCGTGCCAAATGTTTCCAGTCTGTGAAGAGAAATGCCCGTGCCAAATGTTTCCAGTCTGTGAAGAGAAATGCCCGTGCCAAATGTTTCCAGTCTGTGAAGAGAAATGCCCGTGGCAAATGTGTCCAGTCTGTGAAGAGAAATG
>CM031619.1:2379995-2394995 GCA_018398815.1 Conus ventricosus
CCGCAAAGCCTAAGGATCACCAAGATTACGAGTCCGGTGCTCTACCACTGAGCTATTCTGATATAGGATTAGAAGTAAGGAAAAGAGGTAGAAGCAGGGTTAGGATTAAAAGACAGAATAGGGTTAAGACGGGAGGCTCAGAGCGCCCTGCTACAATACATACCAGGTGAGGGTTCCAGGCAGAAGTATGGGTAGAAGTGGGGAGGGGGTGAGAGAAAGGAACAGAAGTGGAGTCGGAGACCGATGTCGGAGCAGGTTTAGGGTTTGAAGTAGGGTTAAGGGATGGGTAAAGGGTGGACGCATGACCTCTGGGTCCTATTGGAGTTGATCCTATTGGACATGGGTCTTATTGGGGACTTGGGTCGTATCAGACATGAGGCATGTGGAACCTGGGTCGTACTGTGACCCGTATCCACAGCCGTCACACATTTTAATCTCCTTTGTGGAGAGCAGAGCCACGCCACTGGTGGAGTTGTTTCCACTTATTTTACGTATGTTATTCTGTTAAAGTTTGAATCACGCTTTTTTTTCTCTCTCCGCCTTTCACTCCTTTGCTTGAGCTTTGTGAAGAGGCTCTTGGATAGAGTCGATCATAATGAACATTTTACAGTTGACTGTGTTGAAAAGCCCATTGCTGGCCGTAACCTCAACCACCCTCAACTGCTGAAGTTATTCAAACTGTACACCTCGCTGAAATCAGATGGATATAACATAGTTTTTTGCTTGGATTCCCAGCCATGTGGGCATTGGAGGCAATGAAATGGTTGATGAACTTGTCAAAATTGCCTCAAAGAAAGAGTTGAGCAGATGTTCTATCCCTCACACTGATCTGAAACCCCAAACCTAGGCTTATGTCAGAGACCTCTGGTGAGAGGAATGGAACTTGCAGATGGAAAGCAAACTATTTAAAATCTGTACAAACCTGAAAGAGTTTTTTACGATGTTCCCAAGGTAAGATAAGATAAGATAATGTTGCTTATAGCCCAGCCGACCGCAAAGGGCCATATCAGGGCTGTGTTCCCAAGGTGGCTGTAAAGAAGAAACAGTCCTGTGCCATTTGCACACAGGCCACTCGTTTTACACCCATTCTTATCTTTTAAAGATGAAGAAGCTCTGTGTTGCAGTGCATTCTATGTCATGTACCACTCACCGTGACATTCTTTTACATTGTTGGGACTTGCAATGATGTGAGACAGAAACCCTTTACAGCGGACTCCATGAAAACCTTTTTCAGAGATGTTCCACTGACGTGGTCTTTGAATTTCTGAAAGAGATCAACATTTTTCATCTGATCAAAGATTTTATGGAGGAAAGATTTTAAACAAAATTTCTGGTGGTTTTCTTGGAAGGTGTGTTCTGAAGTGTTGTGTGAATGAGCTTTTTTTTGTTGCTTTTTGTTGTTGTTGTTGTTGTTGTTTTAATGACTTGTGAGTTGACTTCAATGCGGTGACAGCCCTGATATGGCCCTTTGCAGTCGGCTGGGCTATAAGCAACAGTACCTTACCTTACCTTGACTGTGTGGAAGGAAAATTGTGTTCACCTGTGCCAGGAAAAGCTGCGTCTTCTTTTTCATCCTTTCTGTTATTTATTTATTTATTATTATTGTTTTTTTGTGGGTTTTTTTTTTGCTTTGTTTTTGTTTTATAGACAGACACCGCTACTGAACTGGATTTTCTTCAAGGGAGATTCTGACACGTTCACATCATGATGTGATCTACTGGTGGTGCTCCTGATGTCAGTAGTATTGATAATGGTAGTAGTGACCTCAGTCTCCATGTCTGTGGTCAGTAGTATTGATAATGGTGGTAGTGACTTCAGTCTCCATGTCTGTGGTCAGTAGTATTGATAATGGTAGTAGTGACCTCAGTCTCCATGTCTGTGGTCAGTAGTATTGATAATGGTGGTAGTGACCTCAGTCTCCATGTCTGTGGTCAGTAGTATTGATAATGGTAGTAGTGACGTCAGTCTCCATGTCTGTGGTCAGTAGTATTGATAATGGTAGTAGTGACCTCAGTTTCCATGTCTGTGGTCAGTAGTATTGATAATGGTAGTAGTGACCTCAGTCTCCATGTCTGTGGTCAATAGTATTGATAATGGTAGTAGTGACCTCAGTCTCCATGTCTGTGGTCAGTAGTATTGATAATGGTAGTAGTGACCTCAGTCTCCATGTCTGTGGTCAGTAGTATTGATAATGGTGGTAGTGACCTCAGTCTCCATGTCCTCTCCATGTCTGTGGTCAATAGTATTGATAATGGTAGTAGTGACCTCAGTCTCCATGTCTGTGGTCAATAGTATTGATAATGGTGGTAGTGACCTCAGTCTCCATGTCCTCTCCATGTCTGTGGTCAATAGTATTGATAATGGTAGTAGTGACCTCAGTCTCCATGTCTGTGGTCAATAGTATTGATAATGGTAGTAGTGACCTCAGTCTCCATGTCTGTGGTCAGTAGTATTGATAATGGTACTAGTGACCTCAGTCTCCATGTCTGTGGTCAGTAGTATTGATAATGGTAGTGGTGACCTCAGTCTCCATGTCTGTGGTCAGTAGTATTGATAATGGTAGTAGTGACCTCAGTCTCCATGTCTGTGGTCAGTAGTATTGATAATGGTGGTAGTGACCTCAGTCTCCATGTCTGTGGTCAGTAGTATTGATAATGGTAGTAGTGACGTCAGTCTCCATGTCTGTGGTCAGTAGTATTGATAATGGTAGTAGTGACCTCAGTTTCCATGTCTGTGGTCAGTAGTATTGATAATGGTAGTAGTGACCTCAGTCTCCATGTCTGTGGTCAATAGTATTGATAATGGTAGTAGTGACCTCAGTCTCCATGTCTGTGGTCAGTAGTATTGATAATGGTAGTAGTGACCTCAGTCTCCATGTCTGTGGTCAGTAGTATTGATAATGGTGGTAGTGACCTCAGTCTCCATGTCCTCTCCATGTCTGTGGTCAATAGTATTGATAATGGTAGTAGTGACCTCAGTCTCCATGTCTGTGGTCAATAGTATTGATAATGGTGGTAGTGACCTCAGTCTCCATGTCCTCTCCATGTCTGTGGTCAATAGTATTGATAATGGTAGTAGTGACCTCAGTCTCCATGTCTGTGGTCAATAGTATTGATAATGGTAGTAGTGACCTCAGTCTCCATGTCTGTGGTCAGTAGTATTGATAATGGTAGTAGTGACCTCAGTCTCCATGTCTGTGGTCAGTAGTATTGATAATGGTAGTGGTGACCTCAGTCTCCATGTCTGTGGTCAGTAGTATTGATAATGGTAGTAGTGACCTCAGTCTCCATGTCTGTGGTCAGTAGTATTGATAATGGTAGTAGTGACCTCAGTCTCCATGTCCTCTCCATGTCTGTGGTCAGTAGTATTGATAATGGTAGTAGTGACCTCAGTCTCCATGTCTGTGGTCAGTAGTATTGATAATGGTAGTAGTGACCTCAGTCTCCATGTCCTCTCCATGTCTGTGGTCAGTAGTATTGATAATGGTAGTAGTGACCTCAGTCTCCATGTCTGTGGTCAGTAGTATTGATAATGGTAGTAGTGACCTCAGTCTCCATGTCTGTGGTCAGTAGTATTGATAATGGTAGTAGTGACCTCAGTCTCCATGTCTGTGGTCAGTAGTATTGATAATGGTAGTAGTGACCTCAGTCTCCATGTCTGTGGTCAGTAGTATTGATAATGGTAGTAGTAACTCAGTCTCCATGTCTGTGGTCAGTAGTATTGATAATGGTGGTAGTGACCTCAGTCTCCATGTCCTCTCCATGTCTGTGGTCAATAGTATTGATAATGGTGGTAGTGACCTCAGTCTCCATGTCTGTGGTCAATAGTATTGATAATGGTAGTGGTGACCTCAGTCTGTGGTCAATAGTATTGATAATGGTGGTAGTGACCTCAGTCTCCATGTCTGTGGTCAATAGTATTGATAATGGTAGTGGTGACCTCAGTCTGTGGTCAATAGTATTGATAACGGTGGTAGTGACCTCAGTCTCCATGTCCTCTCCATGTCTGTGGTCAGTAGTATTGATAATGGTAGTAGTGACCTCAGTCTCCATGTCTGTGGTCAATAGTATTGATAATGGTAGTAGTGACCTTAGTCTCCATGTCTGTGGTCAGTAGTATTGATAATGGTAGTAGTGACCTCAGTTTCCATGTCTGTGGTCAATAGTATTGATAATGGTAGTAGTGACCTCAGTCTCCATGTCTGTGGTCAATAGTATTGATAATGGTAGTAGTGACCTCAGTCTCCATGTCTGTGGTCAGTAGTATTGATAATGGTAGTAGTGACCTCAGTTTCCATGTCTGTGGTCAATAGTATTGATAATGGTAGTAGTGACCTCAGTTTCCATGTCCTCTCCACGTCTGTGGTCTTGGTTTGATTCTGTTGGGGTCACCGGTATTGGCAAATTCATGGGGGGGGGGGGGGGGGGGGGGGTCGTCGGACAGATGTCGTGGCACCCTCTGGAGGGAGAGCTCACGCTGGTTCTGCGACTAAACACTGTGGTCAGTAGGGGGCTTAGTAGGTGGTGTCCTGCGCATGTTTGTTCGGAACAGTCACCACTGAACACCACCGAAGTGACTCGGCAGCTGTGCAGTGCCTCCTCCAGTGGGTTGCCTCCTGATGACTTGACATTGACTGCTCCCTGTGGATTGCTGGTGCTGGGGCTGTAGTAGGCTGGGCCGGGCTGTGGCTGTGGACGGGGTGTCGGAATGAGCGGCATGGGTGCACTGCCACTGAGGTGGCACAGAAGATGGGACAGCAAAAAAATGTAGTAGTATTATGATGATTTTTATCATTATACTGAATCATAAGTATGATCATTATTATCATTATCAGGAATATTGATACGCCAAATCAGTTCAATGCCCTAGATGTATATACAGTGACAAAATACAGTCATCAAGGCACTCAACGAACGAACAAGAACAAACGGCAATACACATAAACACATGCTGTAGCCAGCCAGACGCTCACACCCACATCCAGCGGCACCACCACCACCCAGCATAGTCTCTCTCTCCCCATCCATCCCCACATACAAAAAAAGAAAGAAAAAAAAAAGAAAAAAATGGAAACCATAAAACCCAGTATAAATGTATGAACGTTTGATTTACGCAAACGTGTGTGCGCGTACAAACGCACTGTACATTCACGTACCAAAGTCAGACCGAACTCTGACAGTTATTTGTCCTTGGAGGACTATTCACAAACACTTTCCCTTTTTTTTTATTTTTATTTTTTTATCATGTCAGGAAAGTCTGTTAGGGACACTGGTAAGGTCAAAAACGGTATGAACTTTTGACCTGCTCTCTGGGGCATAGACTGAAGAAGCAGTTCTGTTTATAGGATTTGAAGTAGCTGAGATCGTGAAATGGAGTTAAGTCCCCTGATGACCTGACTCCTCCATCCCCCCCCCCCCCCCCCCCCCCCCCACCCCCCACCCCTCCGCCAATCCCGTCTCAGTTTAACCTATCCTCTCAGCCAGTGAATTGTACTTATGTAAAAACAATACTTCCATCGACCAATCAAATGCTAGATCTGAACAACAGCAGGTTAGGTAAAGTGCCTAGGCCAGGCAGTTTTTAGATCAGTTTGGAAAATATCGGTTGAAAGGGAAGGGTGTAAAGATTCTTTGAATAACGGGCTAAAGATTTGAAGAAAAAAAATCCAAAGGATTTAAAAGGAGTGGATGTCTGTGTGTGTGTTTATTCAAATTATGAAGCACTGGGTCTTTTTTTTTTCTTTCTTTTTTTTTTTTTTAAACATCTCCCTGATTGTACCTATATTTCACAGTGAGAGAGAGAGAGGGAGAGAGAGAGATACATTGTGTGTGTGTGTGTGTGTGTGTGTGTGTGTGTGTGTGCGCGTGCGCGCAGATGTGCGTGTGTTCTTGTACTATAGTGTTTATGCGCTAGTTTCTTCTCAGGGTGGTGAGTTGATTTTAACGTGGTGACAGCCCTGATGTGGCCCTTTGCGGTCGGCTGGGCTATAAGCAACATTATCTTATCTTCTTCTCAGGGACACATACCAACCTGATGCGACATATTTCTGTTTCATGCTCATTATACCTGTACTACCTGAGTTGCAATGCATTTTTTTGTGTGTTTTGTTTTTTAATCGCCTATTACCCTCCTGTGGTACAGACCGCCGACCAAGAACCTCCAGGCATCTCTGTCCTGGGCTCTTTTCTCCAGCTAGTTCCAAGTCATCCCCATGTTCCTGATGTCTGCTTCCAGGTCCCTGCGCCAGGTGTTCCTTGGCCGACCTCGTTTTCGTTTTCCTTGGGGGTTCCATGTGAGGGCTTGTCTGGTGATGTTGCTTGCAGGCTTCCTCAGCGTATGTCCAATCCATCCCCAGCGTCGTTTCTTGATTTCCTGTTCTGTGGGCAGCTGGTTTGTTCTCTCCAGAGCTCGTTGTCGTTGATGGTGTCTGCGCAGGCAGTTGTTGATGAACATCTGCACTTTTTTGGTGGTGGTGACTGTAGTTCTCCAGGTCCTCGCTCTGGAAAGTAGAACTGCCTTGATGTTGGTGTTGAAGAGCAGCTTCAATGCTTATCCAACCTGTACAGGCTGTTACACTGAAAACCTTCAGTTTCAACACTTATCCAACTTGTACAGGCTGTTACACTGAAAACCTTCAGTTTCAACACTTATCCAACCTGTACAGGCTGTTACACTGAAAACCTTCAGTTTAAATACTGATCCAACCTGTACAGGCTGTTACACTGAAAACCTTCAGTTTCAACACTTATCCAACTGTACAGGCTGTTACACTGAAAACCAGTTTCAACACTTATCCAACCTGTACAGGCTGTTACACTGAAAACCTTCAGTTTAAATACTTATCCAACCTGTACAGGCTGTTACACTGAAAACCTTCAGTTTCAACACTTATCCAACCTGTACAGGCTGTTACACTGAAAACCTTCAGTTTAAATACTTATCCAACTTGTACAGGCTGTTACACTGAAAACCTTCAGTTTCAACACTTATCCAACCTTTACAGGCTGTTACACTGAAAACCTTCAGTTTAAATACTTATCCAACCTGTACAGGCTGTTACACTGAAAACCTTCAGTTTCAACACTTATCCAACCTGTACAGGCTGTTACACTGAAAACCTTCAGTTTCAATACTTATCCAACCTGTACAGGCTGTTACACTGAAAACCTTCAGTTTCAACACTTATCCAACCTGTACAGGCTGTTACACTGAAAACCTTCAGTTTCAATACTTATCCAACCTGTACTGGCTGTTACACTGAAAACCTTCAGTTTAAATACTTATCCAACCTGTACTGGCTGTTACACTGAAACCTTCAGTTTAAATACTTATCCAACCTGTACTGGCTGTTACACTGAAAACCTTCAGTTTAAATACTTATCCAACCTGTATAGGCTGTTACACTGAAAACCTTCAGTTTCAATACTTATCCAACCTGTACTGGCTGTTACACTGAAAACCTTCAGTTTTAATACTTATCCAACCTGTACTAGGCTGTTACACTGAAAACCTTCAGTTTCAATACTTATCCAACCTGTACAGGCTGTTACACTGAAAACCTTCAGTTTCAAACTTATCCAACCTGTACTGGCTGTTACACTGAAAACCTTCAGTTTCAAACTTATCCAACCTGTACAGGCTGTTACACTGAAAACCTTCAGTTTCAATATTATCCAACTGTACAGGTTACAGGAAACCTCGTTTCAAGCACTTATCCAAACTGTATGGATGTTACATGGAAAACGTTCAGTGTCAATGGTCAGAGAATGGGTCAGGATCGAGGGACAATGGTTGATGGCACTATCGGTAACGTTTTTGATGGTCTGGAGTGGAAATGAGGGAGAGTGTCTACCTGTGCAGAGTGGAATGTGGTATGTAGCATGTCGGAGGGATAGTTGAGTTGTTGGTGTCCCTGTCTGTTTCTTCTTTGGGTGGTAATGTGGTGAATGATGTTACTACTGTGTGTGTGTGTGTGTGTGTGTGTGTGTGTGCGTGTGTGTGTGTGTGTGTGTGTGTGTGTGTGTGTTGTGTTGTGTGTGTGTGTAGTGTGTGGTGTGTAGTGTGTGTGTGTGTGTGTGTGTGTGTGTGTGGTGTGTGTTGTGTGTGTGTGTAGTGTGTGTGTGGTGTGGTGTGTAGTGTGGTGTGTGTGTGTGTGTGTGTGTGTGGTGTGTGTTGTAGTGTGTGTGTGTGTGTGTGTGTGTGTGTGTGTGTGTGTAGTGTGTGTGTGTTGTGTGTGGTGTGTGTGTGTTGTGTGTGTGTGTGTGTGGTGTGTGTGTATGTGTGTGTGTGTGTGTGTGGGTGTGTGTGTGTGTGTGTGTGTTCCCCTTCTACTGCTTGCTTGTGTGTCTGATTGTGAGTTAATTAAAGATATGACCTGTGCTTACCACAAAGAGTAATTTAGGGTGAAGAAGAAGGAGAAGAAGAAAAAGGAGGAGAAGGAGAAGGAGAAGAAGAAGAAGAAGAAGAAGAAGACTTGAAAACAGGACATAATAGAGCTGAACCCTATTCTAAATTAGTGTTCAGAAATTCTTGTATGTGTCAGTTTACACAGTGAGAAAGGCCAATAGAGCACCATGTGTCGGTTTACACAGTGAGAAAGACCAATAGAGCATCATGTGTCAGTTTATACAGTGAAAAAGGCCAATAGAGCATCATGTGTCAGTTTATACAGTGAGAAAGGCCAATAGAGCATCATGTGTCAGTTTACACAGTGAGAAAGGCCAATAGAGCATCATGTGTCAGTTTACACAGTGAGAAAGGCCAATAGAGCATCATGTGTCAGTTTACACAGTGAGAAGGCCAGTAGAGCATCATGTGTCAGTTTACACAGTGAGAAAGGCCAATAGAGCATCATGTGTCAGTTTACACAGTGAGAAAGGCCAGTAGAGCATCATGTGTCAGTTTACACAGTGAGAAAGGCCAATAGAGCATCATGTGTCAGTTTACACAGTGAGAAAGGCCAGTAGAGCATCATGTGTCAGTTTACACAGTGAGAAAGGCCAATAGAGCATCATGTGCCAGTTTACACAGTGAGAAAGGCCAGTAGAGCATCATATGTCAGTTTACACAGTGAGAATTGCCAGTAGAGCATCATGTGTCAGTTTACACAGTGAAAAGGCCCAAAAGAGCATCATGTGTCAGTTTACACAGTGAGAAAGGCCAATAGAGCATCATGTGTCAGTTTACACAGTGAGAAAGGCCAGTAGAGCATCATGTGTCAGTTTACACAGTGAGAAAGGCCAGTAGAGCATCATGTGTCAGTTTACACAGTGAGAAAGGCCAGTAGAGCATCATGTGTCAGTTTACACAGTGAGAAAGGCCAATAGAGCATCATGTGTCAGTTTACACAGTGAGAAAGGCCAGTAGAGCATCATGTGTCAGTTTACACAGTGAGAAAGGCCAATAGAGCATCATGTGTCAGTTTACACAGTGAAAAAGGCCAATAGAGCATCATGTGTCAGTTTACACAGTGAGAAAGGCCAATAGAGCATCATGTGTCAGTTTACACAGTGAGAAAGGCCAATAGAGCATCATGTGTCAGTTTACACAGTGAAAAAGGCCAATAGAGCATCACGTGTCAGTTTACACAGTGAGAAAGGCCAATAGAGCATCATGTGTCAGTTTACACAGTGAGAAAGGCCAATAGAGCATCATGTGTCAGTTTACACAATGAGAAAGGCCAATAGATCATCATGTGTCAGTTTACACAGTGAGAAAGGCCAGTAGAGCATCATGTGTCAGTTTACACAGTGAGAAAGGCCAATAGAGCATCATGTGTCAGTTTACACAGTGAGAAAGGCCAGTAGAGCATCATGTGTCAGTTTACACAGTGAGAAAGGCCAATAGAGCATCACCCTGACAGACAGACTGATTTCTGATTTCTTCTCAGAGGCGGCAGCTGTCCAGAGAACCTTCAGCATGGCGGACGAAGCGTCAGTGGAAGCGGGTTATTTCTCCTTGGTGGACGTCATTGTGCTCTTCCTTGCTGCTGGGTTCGCCTTCTACTGGTTCTTCGTTCGCAACCGAAAGCAGGAAGCGCCCACGTTCAAGAAACTGACCGTCACGTAAGTGGAGGCGTGAGGGTGGAGGGCTGTGCAGAAACTGACCGTCACGTAAGTGGAGGCGTGAGGGTGGAGGGCTGTGCAGAAACTGACCGTCACGTGAGTGGAGGGGTGAGAGTGGAGGGCTGTGCAGAAACTGACCGTCACGTAAGTGGAGGCGTGAGGGTGGAGGGCTGTGCAGAAACTGACCATCACGTGAGTGGAGGGGTGAGGGTGGAGGGCTGTGCAACAGTGGTTGTGTGTGTGTTGTTGTATCAGAGTAGTGCAAAGGCCAGCAGGTATAGTGATGTGGGGAAGAAACCTTTGTGTTTTCCCAGGGCAAAAGGCCAGCAGGTATAGTGATGTGGGGAAGAAAACCTTTGTGTTTGCTGAGGGCAGAACAGAGGTTGACGTTTATGGTGATGTGATAAACAATCGTGTTTTTTGCAGCTCTGCAAAGGTTAGCAGTTAAGGTAACGTTATAAAGAAACCCTTGTTTTCTCAGGGGGTTGGGGGGGGGGGGGGGGGGGGGCAGTGCAGAGGTTGACAGCTATGGTAATTTGATAAAGAAACTTTCATGTATTAGGGAGCAGTATACAGCAAGATCAAGATGCCACAAAGTCAACTCGAAGGTCGTAGTTGAAGGGGAAATCATTCTTTCTGAAGTTGCACAATGTTTACCTGCTTGAAAGAACACAAAAATGAACAGCTGTATGCGCAAGATATAAGATAAACATTAGTGAACAGAAAGAAAAAAAAGAAAAGAAATTTAATCTGATCTGATGTCAGTCGGTAGAGTTAATAGTTGTCTGGATGTAATGATTTAAAAGATGGACGTCTGTGTGGGAAACACACGTCCAACACGCTCTCAGTGGTGAAGAGAGGTATCGCAATACCGGTTTCCAGCTCAACTTGTTTTGAGTTCAAGTCTCAGATGATGTGGCTTTTTATTGTCCTGTTTTTTTTAAATTTCCTCCCAAAGTTCATGCTGAGTTTGTGTTAAGTTTGTCGGTATCGGCGACTTCATGGGGACTGTTATTAGATAGGCGTGGTGGCACCCTTCAAAGGGGGTGCTTACTCATGCTTGCTTGGGGACTTAACTACTATTGTGTCATCAGTAGAGGGGATGGGGTGGGGGGGGGGGGCTTAGCAGGTGATGTCTGGGTATTTTGGACCGCCACTGAACACCACCAAAGTGACTCGGCAGCAGTGCAGTGTCTCCTCCGGTGGGTTGTCTCAGGACAACCTGATAGTGACTGCTCCCTGTGGAGTGCTGGTGCAGGGACTGAGATAGGACATGCTGGGTGTGTCTGTGTCTGGGGGATTGAGGAGGAGGGGGGGGGGGGGGGTTGGGAGGGGGCAGAATGAACATCCTCATGGTAGTGGCACTGAGGGTAAGTAGAAGATGACATGGGGGGGGGGGGGGGGAGGGGGAAGTTGTCAGAATGTTTCAGTGTCTGATAACAATGGTAAACACACACACACACACACACACACACACACACACACACACACACACACACAATACAAGCAATCAAAAAACCCTAAAACAAGTAAATAAGGTGGTTTTTTTTAAAAAGCAAAAAAAAAAAAAGCAGCAAAACACATAACAGATCCCCTCCCCCCCACTACCTACACCCCTACCCTCCACCCCTCACCTCCCCACACCTCCCACCCCCATGCCCCACCCTTCCATCAGTATCGAGCCGCCGCCTTGTGAAAGTTGAGAGAGAGGGAGAGAGTGTGAGGAATAGTGATGGGAGCAAAACAAAAACAAAAAAAAAGGAGGGGAGGGGTGGAGGGGTGGCGGTTAGAGGGAAGGGGAGGGGAGGGGATGAGGGGGTAGTGAGGATATGTTATGTAAGAGGTCAGGTATGAAAGGTCATGTGGAGTGGAGAGAGTGGGGTCATAGGTTGTGATTGTGTGTAAAACAAAAGAATGGGTCTAATCTGTGTGAAAAAAACAAAAAACAACTGGAGGAGAGAAAGTGATGTTATAGGTTGTATGTATGTGTGTAAAAACAAAAGAATGGGTCTAGTCTGTGTGGAGAATGTGCAGGAGAGAGAGAGAGAGAGAGAGAGAGAGAGGTAAGGTAACGTTGCTTATAGCCCAACCGACCACAAAGGGCCATATCAGGACTGAGACAGACAGACAGACAGAGGGAGAGACACAGAGAGAGAGTGTGTGGGAGGTTTTATTCCTAAAGGTTGTAGGTGGATGGTGTTTTTTCAGTTGCTTGGTCATTTTGGCTTTGCTTCAGGCCTCTTTTGGAGAGACAAGAAAGTGCCACTGGGTTTTTGGGCAAGATGAAAAATCATGTGAGTGTTGAGCAGTGTGCATGCATGTGTGTGTGTGTGTGTGTGTGTGTGTGTGTGTGTGTGTGTGTGTCTTGTGTGTGTGTGTGTGTGTGTGTGTATGAGAGTGTGTGTGTGTGAGTGTGTGTGTGTGTGTGTGTGAGAGAGAGAGAGAGAGAGAGAGAGAGAGAGAGAAAGTTTGCTTGCATTGTTGCTAATTATTCTTTTTGTTGTTGTTGTAAGTTATGCTTATTAAAAGACGCTATGTAAATTATAATTTCTTTCTTGTATTTTCTAATTTGTAAAATTAATTAAAAGAACAAAGAGTTTGGGGAAAAAGATACAGAAAAAAAAAAAGACAAAATATATTGGATTGTTTGTGATGGACTTAACATTTTAATTAGAGTGTTGTCTAAGGTAATTGAAAGCTTTCTAGTGTGGCAGCTGTGATGCTTCCTCAATAAAATTTGACTTTGGCTGTAGAAGACTCTTGTTTGACCATCTTGAGTAGTGTAATGACTTACGCAGAAAGACACCTCACCATGAACCCTCTCCCAAACAGCTTACTAATTGTCCTTACTTTGAACTCTCTCCCAACAGGACTACTAATTGTCCTTACTTTGAACTCTCTCCCCAACAGGACTACTAATTGTCCTTACTTTGAACTCTCTCCCAACAGGACTACTAATTGTCCTTACTTTGAACTCTCTCCCCAACAGGACTACTAATTGTCCTTACTTTGAACTCTCTCCCCAACAGGATTACTAATTGTCCTTTGAACTCTCTCCCCAACAGGATTACTAATTGTCCTTACTTTAAACTCTCTCCCAACAGGATTACTAATTGTCCTTACTTTGAACTCTCTCGCCAACAGGATTACTAATTGTCCTCCTTACTTTGAACTCTCTCCCTAACAGGACTACTAATTGTCCTTACTTTGAACCTTCCCCCCAACAGGATTACTAATTGTCCTTACTTTGAACTCTCTCCCCAACAGGATTACTAATTGTCCTTACTTTGAACTCTCTCCCCAACAGGATACTAATTGTCCTTACTTTGAACTCTCTCCCCAACAGGATTACTAATTGTCCTTACTTTGAACTCTCTCCCCAACAGGACTACTAATTGTCTTTCTTTGAACCCTCTCCCCAACAGGATTACTAATTGTCCTTAACTTGAACTCTCTCCCCAACAGGATTACTAATTGTTCTTACTTTGAACCCTGTCCCCAACAGGATTACAAATTGTCCTTTCTGTGAACCCTCTCCCAACAGGATTACAAATTGTCCTTTCTGTGAACCCTCTCCAACAGGATTACAAATTGTCCTTTCTGTGAACCCTCTCCAACAGGATTACTAATTGTCCATTGAACCCTCTCCCAACAGGATTACTAATTGTCCTTACTTTGAACTCTCTCCCCAACAGGATTACTAATTGTTCTTACTTTGAACGTTCTCCCCAACAGGATTACTAATTGTCCTTACTTTGAACTCTCTCCCCAACAGGATTACTAATTGTCCTTACTTTGAACTCTCTCCCCAACAGGACTACTAATTGTCCTTACTTTGAACTCTCTCCCCAACAGGATTACTAATTGTCCTTACTTTGAACTCTCTCCCCAACAGGACTACTAATTGTCCTTACTTTGAACCCTCTCCCCAACAGGATTACTAATTGTCCTTAACTTGAACTCTCTCCCCAACAGGATTACTAATTGTCCTTACTTTGAACCCTGTCCCCAACAGGATTACAAATTGTCCTTTCTGTGAACCCTCTCCCAACAGGATTACAAATTGTCCTTTCTGTGAACCCTCTCCCAACAGGATTACTAATTGTCCATTGAACCCTCTCCCAACAGGATTACTGATTGTCCTTACTTTGAACCCTCTCCAACAGGATTACTAATTGTCCTTACTTTGAACCCTCCCCCCAACAGGACTACTAATTGTCCTTACTTTGAACCCTCTCCCCAACAGGATTACTAATTGTCCTTACTTTGAACCCTCTCCCCAACAGGATTACTAATTGTCCTTACTTTGAACTCTCTCGCCAACAGGATTACTAATTGTCCTTACTTTGAACCCTCTCCCCAACAGGATTACCAATTGTCTTTCCTTTGAACACTCTCCCCAACAGGATTACTAATTGTCTCTGAACCCTCTCCCAACAGGATTACTAATTGTCCTTACTTTGAACCCTCTCCCCAACAGGATTACTAATTGTCCTTTGAACCCTCTCCCAACAGGATTACTAATTGTCCTTACTTTGAACCCTCTCCCCAACAGGATTACTAATTGTCCTTACTTTGAACCCTCTCCCCAACAGGATTACTAATTGTTCTTACTTTGAACTCTCTCCCCAACAGGATTACTAATTGTTCTTACTTTGAACCCTCTCCCCAACAGGATTACTAATTGTCTTTCCTTTGAACCCTCTCCCCAACAGGATTACTAATTGTCCTTACTTTGAACTCTCTCCCCAACAGGATTACTAATTGTTCTTACTTTGAACCCTCTCCCAACAGGATTACTAATTGTCCTTACTTTGAACCCTCTCCCCAACAGGATTACTAATTGTCTTTCCTTTGAACCCTCTCCCCAACAGGATTACTAATTGTCTTTCCTTTGAACACTCTCCCAACAGGATTACTAATTGTCCTTTGAACC
>CM031619.1:2397495-2506570 GCA_018398815.1 Conus ventricosus
CTCTCTCTTTCACTGTCTCTGTCTCTCACTCTCTTTCCCTCTCTGTCTTATTCTCTCTCTCACATTCTCTCATTCTCTCTCTCTCTCCGTCTGTCTGTCTGTCTGTCTCTCTCTTTCTCTTTCCCTCTCTCTCTTTCCCTCTCTCTTTCATTCTCTCTCTCTCTCTTTCTCTCCCTCTCTCTCTTTCCCCCTCTCTCTCATTCTCTCTCCATCTCTCTCTTTCCTTCTCTCATTCTCTCTCTCTCTCACCCTCTCTCTCATTCTGTCTCTCTTCTCTCTCTCTCTCTCTCTCTCTCTCTCTCTCTCTCTCTCTCTCCCTCCCTTTGTGAGTTGATTTTAACGTGGTGACAGCCCTGATGTACCACAGCCCTGATGTGGCCCTTCGCGGTCGGCTGGGCTATAAGCAACATTATCTTATCTTATCTCTCTCTCTCTCTCTCATGGAGAATGATAAGGATGGAGGTGCTGTTGAGCTGAAGAAGCAGGTCAGATCATTTTATTGCACCACTGCCTGTGCTACAGAGAAACTGAAAAAAAAAAAGGGGGGGGGGGGGGGAGGAGGAGGGTGGTTGTAGTGATGTTCAACAACAACAGCTGCTTTGTACATGGACATCTAAGATTTAATTTTGTCGTTTTCCCCTCTCTATCTATAAACTGACCTTGTGAAGGATTGCGGTTTTTGTTTGTTTGTATTTGTATTATACCGTAATTAGAGATGTGCATTTGTCAATTTTTTTTTTTTTTTTTAGTTGTATAAGGTAATCAGACACGTGCATTTATCAAGGTGATTTTTTTTTAATATCCTTTTTTTTTTTAAAGTGTTGTAAAGTAATCAGAGATGTGCATTTAATCATTTTTTTCTTCTTCTAATTGTTATAAAGTAATGAAGAGATGTGCATTTATCAAGGTTTTTAACATTTTCTTTTTTCTTTTTAATAATTATTATACAGTAATCAGAGATGTGCATTTATCAAGGTTTTTGTTCCCTTTTAATAATTATTATAAAGTAATCAGAGATTTGCGTTTATCAATTTTTTTTTAATAAATAGTTACAGAAATGAGAACGAAATCTCTGGGCTTCATTTTATAATATTCAGGAGGCCTTGCTAATTCAGTTTCATGCAAAATACGATCATTTTGAAGCTAAAAGCCAGTACTTTTTTTCCCCCTTGATTCTCGCCTCTGTGACTACTACACCGGTAGTTGCCAATGTCTGGAATTTTTTAAAACCAAAGTCAAGAACAGCTTTCTACAATCAGTCTACTTTTCTGTGTTCATCAGCAACGTCACATTTGAATCCATGCAGCTTGGTCACAAGTTTGGAAAGATGGCAACTCAAGAGTTCTTCAGCTTCGTCCATGTCAATCTTTAAGGTTTTCTGGCAAAAAGATATCTGTGCCTATGAAAATGACCAGAAGTCATGTCAGTGACTTTGTCACTACTTATAGTCAGTACAGTTTTTATTTCTTTATTATTAAATAAGAATACCTATATCAAACGCCTGTCCAGTATTTCAGAAAATAATCTATTATTTCTTATTATTGATAAGAGAACCTATATCAGTCACCTATCCTTGGCTAGAGATCAAGCTCTTGGTACTTTATGATCTATGCTGTCATTCACACAATGGCTGGCTACCTGGGTCGAGCCGACTAAAGGGCTGCCCGCTGGTGCTACACTCGTCAGTTTCCTGTGTCATTCAGGCGAATATTATTATCAGTCACTCAGTTTTTCATTCTGTCATTCTTTGGTTAGATGCTATGCATATACATGTCATCCACACCAGCAAACCACACTGGCCTTCCCTACCAAAAGCTGGGGAGGAGATTTTAGTGTATGTGCTACCTCAGTTTGTGGTTTAATGCAAGGGAAAAATCATCCTGTATCGGAACAGCCCACCAGAGGTTTGAACCCGCCGCCCATGATTACGAATTTGGCGCTTTACCAGCATGGACAGTATGCAGAGACAGGCTCGTTTTCAACATGAAAACTGACCAGTCAGATTAATTTCTGCTCTTACTCTGGGCATCTTCAAAATTTTGCTGAATCATCACTGTGTGTGTGTGTGTGTGTGTGTGTGTGTGTGTGTGTGTGTGTGTGTGTGTGTGTGTGTGCGCGCGCACACGCGTGCATGCATGTTTGCTTGTGCCTGAGCTGTTTGTTTGCATTTTCACAATCATTGATAGTCCTTATTTCAAATTTCATGTTAAGAGACATGTCCGAGTCATGTTTCTGTTGTTGTTTTTTTACTGATGTTCTAATTGTGTTCTTTATTCACTTTTTTTTGTCAGCTATTTCTTATTGTCTGCTATTGTCTTGTTTTAATTGTTCCATCTGTATCCGAAATTATAGGTCTGTGGTAAGATGGGCTGGTTTGTTGAGAGTAGTAAAATGAGGAACTCTGTCTCTATTGTCTGTTATAGTCTTCTTTTAATTCTTTCCTTCAGTGTCCAAAACCACCGGTCTCTGGTAAGATGGGCAGATTTGTTGTCGGCTGTAAAGTGCAGACAATCTGTCTCACATCTCCACAAAAGACAGCCAGGTTTATTGGCCGGGACTCAGTAGTTAGCTGAAAGACGTCACATACTCTGTTCGGTTCCACTTGTTCATCTTCAGTGTAGAATGAAAAAGCAAGGATTCTTTAAAAGGAAAGGCTTCTTTTACACTTGTTAATGGCTATGTGTAGGTGTGTGTGCATGTGTGTTCGCATTTCATTGGCCAGATGTATTCATGATGGACTAATCCATCATTATTTATCTCCCATTTCATTATTTACTATAAAAACAAAGATGGCACACTTCAGCTTAAAGGATGGATTGAATGACACGTATACAGTGCTGTTTCAGCAGTTGAACACTTTTAACCTAGTACCTTTCTCCCTCCGTCTTTCTTTTTAAATTTTAAATTCTCTCCCTTGAACATTTAATTGGATGTGGGTCGGAAGTAAATGGAAACCTGACTGCAGGTTTCATCAGACGTGACACCTGTGTGCCGAGGTGGAGAGGGATGAAAGCGGCAAAACTTGGTGCCATGCCGCTGTACTCAGAACCAAACTGGGCAGGAGATTTGCGACTGTGGGAACAGCTGTGGAGTGTCTGTATGATCATTCAGGGCTGTTTGAGTAGCATGCTGCCTGGCTGCTCCCTGTGCAAGGCTTTGAAGTGTAGAATTCGCAGACACATGTATGTCACACTTACACACACACACACACACACAAATACACATGCATACGCATGTTTATAACACAAACATGTTCATTATGGATGGGAAAGTGACAGAAAAAGTGCTATACATTGTTAAGTGATTGAACAGCATTTAACCCTTTCAGTGCTGCAGTAAAGGCTCAGCTACCACAGTCAGAATGCCGCAGTAGCTGCTGGACACCATGAGCATGCTGTGATGTGCTTTGTGTGTGTATTGCCTTGGTTGGTTTCCTCTGATGTTTGAGTAGAACATGGAATGAATTTGTGTTGTGTCACGTTCAAGATGGTATGGAAATGAAAACACTCAGCGTCAAAGTGAGGTGAATGCAGGCAGATATTAAACAACAAATTTGAAAGAAAATCATTATCATTCCACCAGACAAAAGGGACAAACAAATGACAAGACAAAACATGACGCGTTTTGACCTCTTGGGTCTTCTTCAGGCGAGATAAACATAATTCAGGATAATGAAAACGAAGAACGAGCTATCACTTATCTTTTCAAACTGGATGCAAAATGGACATTGAAGACAACATTCAGGACCAAAATGGACATTCAACATCCATTTTGCGTCCAATTTTAGAAGATAAGTGATTGTTCTTTCTTCGTTTTCATGGTCCTGACTGTTGTTTATCTTGCCTGAAGAAGACCAAAGAGGTCGAAGTGCGTCGTGTTTTGTCTTGTCATTTGTTTGTCCCTTTTGTCAGGTGGAATGATAACAATTTTTTTTTCTTTTAAACTTGAAAACAATCAGTTTGGTAGAACAAAAGTTACAGCCTTGTGAATCTAGTACCTCACAGTAGCTGTGCCATACAGCTGCCTGCAGCTTGGGGAGAGGTAGTGATGAAGGGGTTAAGCAACATACAGCTAACTCTCAAGGTACAGCAAACATTTTTCAGAGGCGCTAGTTAGTACTGGCAGTCAGGTGGGAAAGGTGTTTTGAGAACCAACTTTCAGTTTTGAGAACCAAGTTTCAGTGTTCATTGCCTGAAAAAAAAAGTTTCAGTTTTCAGTGCCTGAAAAAAAGTTTCAGTTTTCATTGCCTGAAACAACCAAGTTTCAGTTTTCATTGCCTCAAACATCCAAATGTCAGTTTTTATTGTCTTAAAAAGCCTTACATTGTTTCTCACGTTTTTGCGTGGGATGCTTACGTCTAGCACGGCTTTTTGCAGTTCACCAGTTCACATCAGGCCATCCCACCCCCGCCCTACATAGTTGTAGACACAGTGATTTGCAGTTCACCAGTTGACATCAGGCCATCCCACCCCCCCGCCCTACATAGTTGTAGACACAGTGATTTGCAGTTCACCAGTTCACATCAGGCCATCCCACCCCCGCCCTACATAGTTGTAGACACAGTGATTTGCAGTTCACCAGTTCACATCAGGCCATCCCACCCCCGCCCTACATAGTTGTAGACACAGTGATTTGCAGTTCACCAGTTCACATCAGGCCATCCCACCCCCCGCCCTACATAGTTGTAGACACAGTGATCGGATATGCTGATTTTTTTCTTCATATGTTTTTATGACAGTTTAAGCACCAATGCACAAGCTGCAGAGCAGGGAGGTGTTGTACGTCTGTGTTTATTCCACAGCTGGTGTCGTTACGCTGTTGTCTGCTTTTACTGTGCGACAGGTGTTGATACGCTCTCCTTGGTGTACGAGTGATTACTGTATGTCCTCTACAACAGGAGTTATTACACTGGTTATACAGTACGACTGGAGTTATTACATTGTTTTTACAATACCACAAGAGTGATTACTTTTTTTTTTACAGTACAACAGGAGTTATTGTTGTTGTTTTTTACAGTATAACAGGAGTTATTACATTGTTTGTACAACAGGAGTTGTTACTTCTTTTTTTTTTACAGTATAACAGGAGTTATTACTTCTTTTTTTTTACAGTACAACAGGAGTTATTACATTGGGTTTTTTTTACAGTACAACAAGAGTTATTACACTGGTTTTACAGTACGACTGGAGTTATTACATTTTTTTTTTACAATACAACAGGAGTTATTACATTGTTTTTTACAGTACAACAGAAGTTATAACACTGTCTTTTCTGTACAACAAGAGTCTCTACACTGTTTTTAATTGTGCAGAAGTCCTTGCACTACTGTACATGCATTACTATACATAAGGATTCATTACCCCTTTTGATTGTACATAGGGATTCTGTACACTGCTTTTACTCTACAGAAGGATGCTTTACACTGTGTTTACTGCACAAAAGGATTCATTACGATATTTTGTTTTCTGTACATCGTTGTTGTACATTGTTTTACAGTACAACAGGAATGATTACACTGTTTTACTGTACAAAAGTAATCATTAGACATTTTATTGTACAACAGGAATCACTATACTGTTTTACTGTACAACAGGAATGATTACACTGTTATATTTTACAACAGGAATCATTACACAGTTTTTACTGTACAACTGGATTAATTACATTTTTATTGTACAGCAGGATTGATTACTTGTTTTTTGTTTTTGTTTGTTTGTTTTTTTAACTACACAACAAGATTGATTACTCTGGGGTTTTTTTTTGGATAACAAGATTAATTACTCTGTCTGTTTTTACTGTACAGTAGAATTAATAAATCTATCTGTTTTTACTCCACAACGGGATTATCCGCTCTGTTTTTACTGTACAGTAGAAATGATAAGTCTCTCTACTCAGTTCAGTTCAGTAGTTTTATTTAACGTCTTTTCATCGCAAGATGATCTTAGACCTTTAAACTGCAATGTACATTCCATTGTACTACCCAGCACCTTCCCCCACCCCCACCCCCCACCCCCCCCCCCCACCCCCCAAAAAAAAACAAAAAAAAACAAAAACACACACACACACACACACTATTAACACACATATCTCAAATGGCTTTTTTCACAATAGTTTTGCAACTGGGGACTGAGCAATAACCAAAGCAATATCAAAAAAGCAAGAGTTTTTACCACACTGTCAACATGGTCAGAATTATTTATAAAAATATTCTTCTCTTATAAGCGGGGGTTAGTATAGGGCATTCAAATTAAAAGATGACGAATGAGATATTCTCCTGACATATACACGGTATACCTGTGAATATTTTGTATTCCATGTATTTAACCGTAATTTATGAATTAATCTGGCTATATACCTTGGACATGATGGCAGGACGAATAAATTCTCATTAAGATGTTTTTTTCCGCATATTCTTTTCCAATCGCTGGATCAATTCATGCGGAGAAAATTTAAGACTTTGTTGAAGGGTGTTTTAAAAATTGTACAAGCTCCCTGTTTTGCCAATTTGTCTGCTAATTCATTCCCTTTTAAAACCACAATGTGAAGGAACCCAGCAAAAAATCAACTGCTATACCTCGGGAAAGTAAACAATGTAATAGATGCTTATTTCAAAAAGAATATCAGTTCTAATTTTAGAGTTCCAGTGTTTTAATGATTGTAAAACTGATTTTGAATCAACACAAATAGCACACTATAAAATGATACTGGCGTGTCATATAAGATATAATTCAGAGCTTTCATAATTGCATATAGCTCTGATGTATAAATTGAAAATTCTCTGCCTAGATAGAAAGACTTTTGCACATTTAAGGATGGTATAGTGAATCCCGCACCACTGTCAGACGTTTCCATTATTGAACCATCTGTAAATATTTTTAAATGATTTGGATAAGTCTTTTCGAGATGTTCTCGAACTTCATTTACTAGAATATTTACATTGTCATCTTTCTTCAAAGTAGTATATTCATCATCAATTTTTGCGTTGAGATGCTCCATTGGGGCATTTGAGGAAAAATAAGTCTCTCTACTTTCACTGTACAATGGGGTTAATTACTGTGTTTTTACTGCACAACAAGATTAATTACTGTGTTTTATTGAAGTCATTACACTGTTTGTTTTTACTGTGCAACAGGATTAAGTATACTGTTTTTACTGTACAACAGGAGACATTATACTGTCCTCCTGTTCAACAGGAGTCACTACAGGAGTCGTTGCATCATCTGTCTTTACTGTATGGCACGATTAATCATGCTGTTCTATTGTACAGCAAGAGTTGGTAAACACTATTTTTTTTTTTATTATCGTTACTATTGTAAAGAATAGTGACATGCTGAAACAGTGGAATGCCTTCGGCATACACAGTAAACAAGAACTCACACCAAATTACAAGTCAGCTGAATTAGGACAACACGCAACCCCCCCACCCCCACCCCCACCCCACCTCCCCCCATCCCAACAATCACAAGCTTGCTCCGCGTCCTTGCATACTATCACCACCCAGTCTCGCCACTCCCACTCCCTCTCTATGCATTACCCACATTTCAAACAAACGAACAAAGAACAGTTACTATCGGGTGAAGAAACACAGTGACCGACGTGGTTTTATTACGCAACAGACAGTGTTACTGTGCAACAGGAGTCATCAACATTGTCTTGTTTTTACTATACTGCTGTTGAACTGTACACAGGATCCATAACAGCAGTCTGTTGATGCTGCAGGACCAGTTGTGCGACCTGAAGGAGGTGGAAAACAACCTGGCCGTTTTCTGCGTGGCCACCTACGGGGAGGGCGACCCCACGACAACGCCCAGGAGTTCTACGAGTGGCTGAAGGAAGGCAACGCTGACTTAGGAGGGGTTAATTATGCTGTGAGTATCTGGCAGACTTTGAAGGCAGCACTGACTTTGAAGGGGGTTAATTGCACTGTGAGAGTATGGCAGACTTTGAAGACAGCACCGACTTTGAAGGGGGGTTAATTGCACTGTGAGAGTGTGGCAGACTTTGAAGACAGCACTGACTTTGAAGGGGTTAATTGCACTGTTAGAGTATGGCAGACTTTGAAAACAGCACTGACTTTGAAGGGGTTAATTGCACTGTTAGAGTATGGCAGATTTTGAAGACAAGACTGACTTTGAAGGGGTTAATGATGCTGTGAGTGTACAGCAGTCTTTTCAGCATGGATGTTATTTAATAAATGGTTGTTTTTCTGGGGAGAACTCTTGCCTGGCATCAGACTGATATTCAGTACAGGATTTTAGATCAGTATGGCCTTTTATGTTGTATGTCAAGAACAATACGATTCAGTAACATTCCCCATCCGACCCCCCCTCCTCCTCCCCACCCTTCCCCCACTCAGCCTCTTTCTTCCCACATTCTATCCCATCGAGTTCTGTCTTTTTCTTATATGCATTGTTTTAGTCTGAAACAGTTCAGTAGATGAAACTAACGAGAGAATAGACATTAGCACAAGATTAAATTTCCGATCGATCGTTGGTGAATTTCAGTCAAAATTATCCTGCTGAAGCTGATATGGTTTTTTTTTTTTGTGTGTGTGAGGGGATGGGTAGAGACGTTGATGGAGTTTGATACATCCAAAACAGAATTTACAATCAAAAGTCATACATTGTAGTCGAAAAAAGATGTACACACCTTGAGCACACTCAGGTATTTTAGGCGACATTAATCACGTCATTGTTATTGTGTTTATTGCCCAGTTGACTACATGGTGGCTTGCTTTCATTCAACACCCATTTGAGAAGATAAGGGACTGCTTGTTCTTTGTTTTCATGGTACTGAGTGTTGTTTTTCTTGTCTGAAGAAGGCCAAAGAGGTTGTTGTTGTTGTGTTGTTGTCGTACCCTGGCTAAAAGACTCAGGGATCATCCAAACAGCTGAAGTACTTGAACACTATGGTACAAATGCATTAGCTGGGGATGAGAACATGACGTGTGTGACCGTTTTTGATTACCCCGCCACATAGGCAGCCACACTCCGACTTCGGGGGATTTTGGTGACTGATAATGTTAAGCTAGGAGCGTGTCACAACTGAAGACTACTATGCAGAGCATAACAGCATTTTGATGTAGCCTTGGTGTTCTAGCCTATGTCAATTAGCCTGACACAGCCTTAAGCCAAGGCACAGCAAAAGAGGTCGAAACACATCGTGTTTTGTCCTGTAGTTTGTCCCCTTTGCCTGGCAGAATAATAATGATATTCCTTTTTCAAAATTGTTTCAATTTTTGCCTGGCAGAATAATAATGATATTCCTTTTTCAAAATTGTTTCAATTTTTGCCTGGCAGAATAATAATGATATTCCTTTTTCAAAATTGTTTCAATTTTTGCCTGGCAGAATAATAATGATATTCCTTTTTCAAAATTGTTTCAATTTTTGCCTGGCAGAATAATAATGATATTCCTTTTTCAAAATTGTTTCAATTTTTGCCTGGCAGAATAATAATGATATTCCTTTTTCAAAATTGTTTCAATTTTTGCCTGGCAGAATAATAATGATATTCCTTTTTCAAAATTGTTTCAATTTTTGCCTGGCAGAATAATAATGATATTCCTTTTTCAAAATTGTTTCAATTTTTGCCTGGCAGAATAATAATGATATTCCTTTTTCAAATTGTTTCAATTTTTGCCTGGCAGAATAATAATGATATTCCTTTTTCAAAATTGTTTCAATTTTTGCCTGCAGTTACCTCACTTTGAAACTAATGTCAAAAAGTCTGGCAGTGGATTAACATGTCACGGAAACTTTGAAACCTTCAACGCACACTGCCCCTTCCTTCTCTCCCCATACATCCCCCCCCCCCCATCCCCTCCCACAAACAACAAGGTTGCTACACAACAAAGTTAAAAAAAACAAACACAGAGAGACTGGTAGGCAAGCTGATAGGATTTTAGAAACTAAATCCACTGCACAATACTCACTCCGCCTCTCTGCCGAAGGGAGAGTGTGGACAAGACTGTATGTGAGTGGCGTGTGTGTGTGTGTGTGTGTGTGCAGGTGTTTGGCTTGGGCAACAAGACTTACGAGCACTTCAATGCCATGGGCAAGTATGTGGACGAGCGGCTGCAAGAACTGGGGGCCACTCGCATCTTTGACCTGGGAATGGGGGATGATGATGCCAAGTGAGTCAATGAGAGTCTGCAACCGGCCATCTTTGACGTGGGAAGGAGAGGAGGGGGGGGGGGGGGTATAATGAGGCCTAGTGAGTCCGCCAAGGTCTGTGAGAGGCCGTCTTTGTTCTAGCAGCAGGGAGTGATGACACCATGTGAGTTGGCTGAGGGATGTGCAGCTGTTAACCCTTTAATTTCCCTGATTTAGAAGTATACCTGAAATCTACACTTCAGTAAAAAGAAAAAAATCCAGAATTTCACAAGCTTCTTTTTTGTCAGGGGAAGTCATTTTTGACTAGGGATGATGACAAACTAAGGCAGAATGAAGCCTGAACGGTGTGCTGTGACTGTTGGCAGTTATGTGTATGGCATTACTCAGGTACCACTCATTCCGGCTCTGTGCACTCGTCCACACCCCTGGCTTGTGCCGGCTGCAGTCTCTGGCACCGGCGACTCACAGGGAGAGTCGGTGTCTTAACCTGTCACGAGGCAACCCGCCAGAGGAGACACTGCACTGCTGCTGCTGACTCACTTTGGTAATGGTCAGTGGTGCCTGTTCTGATCCAACATGCACAGAACACCACCAGCTAAGCCCCCTACTGACAACCATGATTTCATAGTCCTGGAGCCAGCGTGCACAGAACACCACCAGCTAAGCCCCCTACTGACAACCATGATTTCATAGTCCTGGAGCCAGCGTGCACAGAACACCACCAGCTAAGCCCCTACTGACAACCATGATTTCATAGTCCTGGAGCCAGCGTGCACAGAACACCACCAGCTAAGCCCCCTACTGACAACCATGATTTCATAGTCCTGGAGCCAGCGTGCACAGAACACCACCAGCTAAGCCCCCTACTGACAACAATGATTTCATAGTCCTGGAGCCAGCGTGCACAGAACACCACCAGCTAAGCCCCCTACTGACAACAATGATTTCATAGTCCTGGAGCCAACGTGCACAGAACACCACCAGCTAAGCCCCCTACTGACAACAATGATTTCATAGTCCTGGAGCCAGCGTGCACAGAACACCACCAGCTAAGCCCCCTACTGACAACAATGATTTCATAGTCCTGGAGCCAGCGTGCACATAACACCACCAGCTAAGCCCCCTACTGACAACAATGATTTCATAGTCCTGGAGCCAGCGTGCACAGAACACCACCAGCTAAGCCCCCTACTGACAACAATGATTTCATAGTCCTGGAGCCAGCGTGCACAGAACACCACCAGCTAAGCCCCCTACTGACAACAATGATTTCATAGTCCTGGAGCCAGCATGCACAGAACACCAGCTAAGCCCCCTGCTGACGACAATGATTTCATAGTCCTGGAGCCAACGTGCACAGAACACCACCAGCTAAGCCCCCTGCTGACAACAATGATTTCATAGTCCTGGAGCCAACATGCACAGAACACCACCAGCTAAGCCCCATACTGACAACAATGATTTCATAGTCCTGGAGCCAGCGTAAGTGAGCGTTTCTCTTTGGAAGGTGCCACTACACCCATCTTATGCCAGTTCCCATGAACTTGCTGATAATGATGATCTCGACGTGAACTCAGGAAGGAATTAGCCGTGGACAGAAAATCAAAACGGTGTTGAGGAGAGGGAAGTTATGTTGATGTATGTAATATGTCAAGGCCTAACAAGCGTGTTGGGCCAATCTGTAGGTCAGACATCTGCCAAGTCGTAGCCAGGAGACCCTCTTTTTAAATTCTCTCATCGTAGTCATTTATTGATTTATCCATCAGCTTTAAATCATTTGCAGTGTGGTCTGAAACTGAGCAGAAACTGAATCTGAAACGGAAACTAGGTGCCAACCAGATTGAGGAGAGAGAAGTTATGTTCATATGTTTATTTTGAGAGTGCTTAAGTGAGAGAAGTTGTGTTCATATGTTTATTTTGAGAGTGCTTAAGTGAGAGAAGTTCTGGTGCTGAATGTTGTATGTGGGCCACATCGAGGAGAGAGAAAGTATGCTGATGAATGTTGTGTGTAGACTGCATTGAAGAGAGAGAATTTCTGTTGACCACTGTTGTGTGTTGACAGTACTGAGGAGAGAGTAGCTATGTTTATCTGTGTTGTGTGTTGACAGTGTTGAGGAGAGAGTAGCTATGTTTATCTGTGTTGTGTGTTGACAGTATTGAGGAGAGAGTAGTTATGTTTATCTGTGTTGTGTGTTGACAGTATTGAGGAGAGAGTAGCTATGTTTATCTGTGTTGTGTGTTGACAGTATTGAGGAGAGAGTAGTTATGTTTATCTGTGTTGTGTGTTGACAGTATTGAGGAGAGAGTAGCTATGTTTATCTGTGTTGTGTGTTGACAGTATTGAGGAGAGAGTAGTTATGTTTATCTGTGTTGTGTGTTGACAGTATTGAGGAGAGAGTAGCTATGTTTATCTGTGTTGTGTGTTGACAGTATTGAGGAGGACTTCGTCATGTGGCGGGAGAGTTTCTGGCCAGCGGTGTGCTCAGTATTCGGCGTCCAAGCCACAGGGGAGGAAATCAAGTAAGTCTTAAGGACCAGCAACTCTGAGAGTATGGCAAGAGTGACGTATTGGGGGAAAATCTTAAAAGGAGAGTGAAAAACACCTGGGGCTCTTCTGACCAATCCTGCATGTTACTATTTTTAGTGCCTGGAGGGAAAGGAACAAGACTGAAAATAACTGGAAAAGAGTTTCTTTTTGATCTGTAGCTCTTAATGATAACATTCATCATATTCGCATCGAAGATGAAATGGATTTTGAAAAGAAAGCAGTTGAACCAAAAACTAGATTATTTCAACATTGTATGTGCTTTTTATCTTTGTTCTTTGTCGTTTTTGATATTTACGAATATTAATATGACCTTGGGGCTAGGTGATTCGTCAAATTCATAAACTTTCTTGTGTTGCCTTGCAATTGGTAGCCAGAGCTGTTGGAATCTGCATGCTGCAAGTCTGCCAGGAATGATGCTCAGACTGCATTCGCGTGATGGTGTGTATACTTACACTAGAGTCCTGTTTTGGAAAAACACGCATGCTGCAAGTCTGCCAGGAATGATGCTCAGACTGCATTCGCGTGATGGTGTGTGTACTTACACTAGAGTCCTAGTTTGGAAAAACACACATGCTGCAAGTCTGCCAGGAATGATGCATTCGCGTGATGGTGTGTGTACTTACACTAGAGTCCTAGTTTGGAAAAACACGCATGCTGCAAGTCTGCCAGGAATGATGCTCAGACTGCATTCGCGTGATGGTGTGTGTACTTACACTAGAGTCCTAGTTTGGAAAAACACAGTGAAACGCTTGGTAAAGCATGTGAACCTACAGAGTGGGACGTACCTCCTCTTTAATACCAAGACACCTTACTAAAATTAGACCTTCATGAAACTGAAAGTTTGGCCATAGTTTGAAAAATTCACCACTTACACAACGTGATGAATCATACAAGCAGTACATAATCACACTTTCCTTCTTTCTTTCTTTCTGTGTACGCAGACTGATACTCCTGCGGACACTGCCTGTATAGACAGGCCGTGGAGTTTTGTGTGTATGACCATTTTTATCCCGCCATTAAGGCAGCCATACTCCATCTTTGGGGAAGGTGCATGCTATGTGTAACGTGTCATCCATACCAACAGCCAAACTGGCCTTCTCTTCCGAAAGTTGGTGATGGGATTTTACGTGTGTGCAAGATGTTATGCGTGCGTCCACACACGGAACCTCAGTGTATAGTCTCATTCGAAGGACTGTATGGGGAATGGAGTCAGAACCAGTGTTAACTCTGAGGGAAAAATCCCCCTGTACGGAAACAGCCCAGCGGAGATGCGAACCCGCAACCCCAGGATCACCAGAGTCCGGCGCTCTAGCAGCTGAGCTATTCCGGCCCCCGTAATCACACTGACACAACATGACGGAATCATACAAGCAATATGTAATTTACAAGTTATTTCTTTTACTTTTAACATGTCCAGATTTTTATTGAGGGCTGCTGGTAAAACTTCTGCTTTTTTTTTTAGAACATTCCACTGGACTTTAAATCCAAAACAGTGTGAAAAACAGCAGATGTTTTTAACCTTTAAATATAACTAGAGTTCATCAGAAAATCAAGGGGCCTGTAGTCAAATGGTTAGAGAGTTTGCCTGCAGTGCTGATGATGGTCATGAGTTCGAACCCCACATGGGCTCGGACTTTTTTTTTTAACTTGAAAATCCTCTATCCACCCAGCAGCAAGTGGGTACCTGACTCAGTTCGGGGAAGGTTAAGGGCGGCGGAAGGAGAGGGATGGGCTGCGCCTCCCGTCATGCTGTGCCCCAGACACTGAACCTTTGACAGTCCACAGCCCCTTATGGGCGACTGGCTGTTGGAACTTGAACCTGTTTAGCTTTCAGAAGATGCACTGAGAAGAGTGAGATGATCGTTCAAACAAAAGTCATCTTCCTTATGCATATGCACATGTTAGCTGTCGGAACGTTTGCCTGCCAAGAAGAAAAAAGAAGACTATTTGCATTCTGTCATCATGTGCGGACAGGGTTTTTGGGGGATGGGGGTGATGGGCAAACTTTAAACTTCACCACCACACCATCAAGTGAAGCAGATGGAACTCGACTGGGTGGTCCCAGTCTTCCCATTTGAGCCCAAAGCAAACTCAGTTTTTGGATAGGGGCCAGTCCTGTTTTGGGGGATGGGGGGGGGGGGGGGGGGGGGAGTAAAAAAAAAAAAGGATTTGATGGGAATCGAACCCATGACCTCCCAGCCTGCAGTCTGTGACATTGACTACTGTGCCATGGTGGCTGGTCACTGTGTGGATTTTGTGTGCACAGTATACAGACCACACACAAAAAAATTACGGCAAATATCTACGATGAAAATAATTGGTGATAGTTGTAATGACAATGTTGGTGGTGATAATGTACACTGAAAATCTCTGGTTGTTGGTGATAATGTACACGGAAAATCTCTGGTTGTTGGTGATAATGTACACTGAAATATCTCTGGTTGTTGGTGATAATGTACACTGAAAATCTGTGGTTGTTGGTGATAATGTACACTGAAAATCTGTGGTTGTTGGTGATAATGTACACTGAAAATCTCGGGTTGTTGGTGATAATGTACACTGAAAATCTCGGGTTGTTGGTGATAATGTACACTGAAAATCTCGGGTTGTTGGTGATAATGTACACTGAAAATCTCTGGTTGTTGGTGATAATGTACACTGAAAATCTCGGGTTGTTGGTGATAATGTACACTGAAAATCTCGGGTTGTTGGTGATAATGTACACTGAAAATCTCTGGTTGTTGGTGATAATGTACACTGAAAATCTCTGGTTGTTGGTGATAATGTATAGAGAATTTTTTCTTTTTTCTCCAGCACTCGGCAGTACTATTTAACGGTGCACGACAAAGAGGAGTTTCCAGAGAAAGTGTTCACAGGGGAAGTAACTCGTGTGGGATCCCTGGCCGACCAGAGACCGTTAGTATCTGTGTGTCTTTGTGTTGCTCTGTGTTTAGAGTTCGTATCTGTGTGTCTTTGTGTTGCTCTGTGTTTAGAGTTTGTGTCTTTGTGTTGCTCTGTGTTTAGAGTTTGTATCTGTGTGTCTTTGTGTTGCTCTGTGTTTAGAGTGTATCTGTGTGTCTTTGTGTTGCTCTGTGTTTAGAGTTCATGTCTTTGTGTTGCTCTGTGTTTAGAGTTCATATCTGTGTGTCTTTGTGTTGCTCTGTGTTTAGAGTTCGTATCTGTTTGTCTTTGTGTTGCTCTGCGTTTAGAGTTCGTATCTGTGTGCCTTTGTGTTGCTCTGTGTTTAGAGTTCGTATCTGTGTGTCTTTGTGTTGCTGTGTGTTTAGAGTTCGTATCTGTGTGTCTTTGTGTTGCTCTGTGTTAAGGGTTAGTATCTGTGTGTCTTTGTGTTGCTCTGTGTTTAGAGTTTGTATATGTGTGTCTTTGTGTTGCTCTGTGTTTAGAGTTCGTATCTGTGTGTCTTTGTTATTGCTCTGTGTTTAGAGTTCATGTGTGTGTGTGTGTGTGTGTGTGTGTGTGTGTGTGTGTGTGTGTGTGTCTTTGTGTTGCTCTGTGTTTAGAGTTAGTATCTGTGTGTCTTTGTGTCACTCTGTGTTTAGAGTTCGTATTTGTGTGTCTTTGTGTTGCTCTGTGTTTAGAGTTCGTATCTGTGTGTCTTTGTGTTGCTCTGTGTTTAGAGTTCGTATCTATGTCTTTGTGTTGCTCTGTGTTCAGAGTTCATATCTGTGTGTCTTTGTGTTACTCTGTGTTTAGAGTTTGTATATCTGTGTGTCTTTGTGTTGCTCTGTGTTTAGAGTTCGTATCTGTGTGTCTTTGTTGTTGCTCTGTGTTTAGAGTTCAGGTCCATTAGTATTGGTGTTGGTTGGCGTTGCTCCGTATAAATGTGCATCAGTGTAGCTGAGTGTTAGTGTAAGATAAGATAATGTTGCTTATAGCCCAGCCGACCGCAAAGGGCCACATCAGGGCTGGAGTGTTAGTGTTGTTGTGTATATGTGTTGATGTGTATCAGTGTAGCTGGGTGTTACTGTTGTGTATTAGTGTGTGTCAGTGTCAGATGTGTAAATGTTCATTGTCTGTTTAGTGTTGGAATGTGTTAGTATTGGGATGCGTTAGTGTTGGTGTGCATTAGTGCTGCTGTGTATGTGTGTCCTGTGAACTAGTATTGGTGTGTAATAGTGTTCCGTGTATAAGTGCAGGTGTTTGTTTATGTTGACTGGTGTTAGTGCTGCTGTGTGTTAATGTTGGTGTGTATTTGTGTTAGTATTAGTGTTGGTGTGTTTTAGTGTTGATGTGTATCATTATTATGATTATGAATACTTGTACAGCGCCTATCCTCAGCTAGAGACCAAGCTCTAAGCGCTTTACAATCCACACTCATTTACACAGCAGGCTGCCTACCTGGGTAGTGCCGACTGAAGAGCTGCCAGCTGGCGCTTTATTCAGTCGTTTTCCATGTCATCCAGTCAGTATCGTTCACTCCATTTCCTTACTTCCTTCGTTCTTTTCATTTTTCTCACGCAGGGTGCATGCTATGTGTAACGTGTCATCCATACCAACGGCCAAACTGGTTTTCTCTTCCGAAAACTGGTGATGAGATTTTACGTGTGTGCAAGATCATAGATGTTGTACGTGCCTTCACACACGGAACCTCGGTTTATAGTCTCATTCGAAGGACTGTATGGGAAATGGAGTCAGAACCAATGTTAACTCCGAGGGAAAAATCCACCTGTACTCAAATGGCCCGGCAGAGATTCGAACCCGCAATCCCAGGATCACTATGGCTAAGAGTCCGGCACTCTAGCACAGAGCTATTCCGGCCTCCGTATTAGTGTATTAGTGTAGGTGTGTATTAGTGTTTATGTGTATGTGTTAATATGTATAAGTCTTGTTGTGTATTTGGTCTTGTATTAGTGTTGGCGTGTATTAGTATAGATTTATATTAGTGTTGGTGTATATTAGTGTTACTGTGTATTTTATTTCATGTGTATTAGTGTTGGTGTGTGCTAGTGTTGATGTGTATATGTGTTGATGTGCATTAGTTTTGATGTATATTAGTGTTGATGTGTATATGTGTTGATGTGTACTAGTGTTGATGTGTATTAGTGTTGATGTGTACTAGTGTTGATGTGTACTAGTGTTGATGTGTACTAGTGTTGATGTGTACTAGTGTTGATGCATATTAGTGTTGATGTGTATTAGTGTTGATGCATATTAGTGTTGATGTGTATTAGTGTTGATGTGTATTAATGTTGATGTGCACTAGTGTTGATGTGTATTAACGTTGATATGCTCTGGTGTTGTCTATTAGTGTTGATGCGTATTAGTGTTGATGTGTATTAAAGTTGATGTGTATTAAAGTTGATGTGTATTAATGTTAATATGCTCTGGTGTTGATGTGTATTTGTGTGGAGATGTGTTGGTGCTGCTGTGTATTTCAGGCATGTCATTTTCCCTTTTCAGCGGATTTTCTCATCTTTCCGTTGATTGTCTCTGTTTCTTTTCTGTTTATTTCATCCTTTTTCTTTTGCTGCTGGATGTCAGAACAATTCCACCCCCTCTTCCTGATGTCTTTTGCTGCTGGATGTCAGAACAATTCCACCCCCCTCTTCCTGATGTCTTTTGCTGCTGGATGTCAGAACAATTCCACCCCCCTCTTCCTGATGTCTTTTCCACCATCTATAATACGAAATCTGAATGAAAACTGGTTGGAAATAATATCTGAAAGCAGCCAGTCTGTTGTTCTGTGATGTGAAACAGGTGTTGTGTGATGTGAAACAGGTGTTGTGTGATGTGAAACAGGTGTGTGATGTGAAACAGGTGTTGTGTGATGTGAAACAGGTGGTGTGTGTGTGATGTGAAACAGGTGGTGTGTGATGTGAAACAGGTGGTGTGTGATGTGAAACAGGTGGTGTGTGATGTGAAACAGGTGGTGTGTGTGATGTGAAACAGGTGGTGTGTGATGTGAAACAGGTGGTGTGTGATGTGAAACAGGTGGTGTAGGCAGTGCAGCCCAGCCTGTTGTTTTTTTTTTCTCTTCCATCACGCCTTCCGCACTGCAGTCATAATTTTTTCCCCCTTTTTTTGTGTGTATCTTTAGGAAGTTGGCAGGCCTGGTATTTGGGTATCTTGTACACGATACACGATACACGATATTTTATTTGTCCTCATAGTATACAAGGAAAATTTGTTTGTGGTGCCATTATCAAAATTCACATATTGCAACAACTTATAAACTAGTATATCATTAAAAATATTCCACTCTTTGCACTGTGCTCAGTCATTCCTTGTCAATTCATTTATCCATCTTGTGTCACTCTATATATATAAATATTAACAAATGCACACACACAATCCTACCACCCTCTCCCCCACCCCCCACCCCCCAGTTACACACACACACCACACCAATACAGAATCACACACACACACCCCGCCAAAACAGTGTCATACACACAAACACACACACACACACACACACACACACACACACACACACACACACACACACACACAGGTGCACACATCACCACTACAAACCACCATCACATATGCAATATTATAACAACACTTAAATAAACACTCCAACTGTAAAACAGAATGCTCCAAGATAAGCTCAAAGTGAAGTATAAAAAAGAAAAAGAAAGAAAACAAAAACAATAGCACCATTCAAAAGATCAATAATATTGCAAAATGTATAATTACGTAAACTGTAAAAGTAACCTGCAGAGTTAAATACAAATCAGGAATAAAAGATTTACTGCTAAGTAAGATGTTTGAAGTTGGGTGAGAGAGAAAGAGAGAGGAGAGAGAGAGAGAGAGAGAGAGAGAGAGAGAGAGAGAGAGAGAGAGAGAGAGAGAGAGAGATACCGAAGGGAGATAATTCATAGGGGTGTGAAAATTGAAAAACAGACTTGTATGAACATTGTGTATTAGTGTTGCTGCATCTTGGTGTTGGTGTGTATTTGTGTCGATATTATTATTGTTGGTGTGTGTTAGTGCTGCTATGCGTTGGTATTTCTGTGTATATAACGCTTCTCTAGTGTTGGTGTGTGCTGGTGTTGTGTATTAACGTTGCTGTTTGTTGATGTTGTTGTGTGTATAGGCAGAACTGCCAACCATCCTTGCTCTCAGCAGAGTTCATGCTCAAATACACATCATTCCACTATTTGGCTTGACATTAAAAAAAAATTCTGCTTGCGAAAAAAAAGTTGTTGTATTCGCAGTGTTTGCACATCTGCCGTACGTATAGCCTTGAAGCTGTTTGGAAACTTACTTCCTTTGGAAACTTGGTTGCGGTTCAGCCTTTTCTGCTGCCATCATATCGAAATGACCTGCTGGGCAAATTAATTCCCAGGCAGAAAAGAAGAACAGGAAATTAGAACGGAAGTGCAGATTCAGGTTGTTTTCCGTTGTCATGATGGGAGTGTTGCCGATCCTGGTCAGCAATTCGGCCTGTGGAAGTGTTCAGCCTGGTCAGGAAGAACCTCACAGATCTTCCTCCCTCCTTGGGTCAAGACACTACAGAGGCGCTGATGATCCTCAAGTGCAAAAATGAGCCAAGTCCTAAGACAAAGCTTAGTGACAGTGTGCTTCAAACATGTAAAAGAGCAGCAGTGTGTTGGCCGAGACAGTGATTCCATGAAAGCACCTGACAAAAGGAAACAGCATAAAGTGTCTGGAATGTCATTGGTTGATTTGGCTGTGATAGCGGTGTGTTCCTCTCAACTGTCCAAAAGTATTTTCAATGTTGAAATATATTCCTCTCAAGTAGCTCTGTACAGCGCGTTGACATGTATGTCCTGTGTATTGGTGTAGTTGTGTAGTAGTGTTGCTGTGCATTGGTGTTCAGTGTTGCTGTGCATTGGTGTAGTCTTATGTCAGTGTTGCTGTGCATTGGTGTAGTCATATGTCAGTGTTGCTGTGCATTGGTGTAGTCATATGTCAGTGTTGCTGTGTGCAGATGTTGTTGTGTTGGCTCTTTGATTTGAACTCATTCATAGCTGCACCAGTGCACAAACCAGCTATCACCAAAGCTCAGGGTGTAGGACTTGTTGCACAGGTCATTTGACATGTAGGAGACATTCCTCTTTGTGCTGATGCACAAACCAGCCATCTCCAAAGGTCAGGGTGTGTAGAATGTGTAGTGTAGGTCCTTTGATATAAAGAATCCCTTTTGGTTCCACCAACACACAAACCAGCCATCTCCAAAGGTCAGGGTGTGCAGAATGTGTAGTGTAGGTCCTTTGATATAAAGAATCCCTTTTGGTTCCACCAACACACAAACCAGCCATCACCAAAGGTCAGGGTGTGCAGAATGTGTAGTGTAGGTCCTTTGGTATAAAGAATCCCTTTTGGTTCCGCCAACACACAAACCAGCCATCACCAAAGGTCAGGGTGTGCAGAATGTGTAGTATAGGTCCTTTGGTATAAAGAATCCCTTTTGGTTCCACCAACACACAAACCAGCCATCACCAAAGGTCAGGGTGTGCAGAATGTGTATAGTGCATGTTCTTTGGTATAAAGAATCCCTTTTGGTTCCGCCAACACACAAACCAGCCATCACCAAAGGTCAGGGTGTGCAGGGTGTGCTGTGCAGGCCGTTCGATGTGAAGAACCCCTTCTTGGCCCCCCTGACGGTGAACCCAGAACTCCACAAGGGCGGGGAGCGCTCCTGTATGCACATCGAGCTGGACATCTCCAACTCCAAGATGAGGTAACCGCGTCTTACTATCTTCCTTTTCAGGCCCACACTTACAGAAATACGTCAGGTTTTATTCTGTGGTATTTTTCATCACCACAGGGGAGACAATCGTGGGTCCCACCTGTGAAGAATGTCTTGTTGGGTAGCAGAATTGGGGCCACATCTTATGATTTTTTTTTTTAAAGAGAGTGTTTATATTGCTCCTATTCCCGGCCAGAGACCAAGCTCTAAGCGCTTTACAATCCGCATTCTCGTTGACACATTGGGTGGCCTACCTGGGTAGAGCCGACTGAAGAGCTGCTTGTCGCCACTTCATTCAGTCGTTTCCCGCGTCATTCAGTCAATATTGTTCATTCAGTCGTTTCCCGCGTCATTCAGTCAATATTGTTCATTCTTTTTTTTTCTTTCTTTCTGCGTACGCAGGCTGATACTCCTGCGGACACTCCCTGTATAGCCAGGCAGTGGAGTTTTGTGTGTATGACCCTTTTTTATCCCGCCATTAAGGCAGCCATACTCCATCTTCGGGGAAGGTGCATGCTATGTGTCACGTGTCATCCATACCAACGGCCAAACTGGCCTTCTCTTCCGAAAGTTGGTGATGGGATTTTACGTGTGTGCAAGATGTTATGCGTGCGTTCACACACGGAACCTCGTTTATAGTCTCATTCGAAGGACTATATGGGGAATGGAGTCAGAACCAATGTTAACTCCGAGGGAAAAATCCCCCTATACGAAATTCGAACCCGCAACCCCAGGATCACGAGTCCGGCGCTCTACCAACTGAGCTATCCGGCCCCCCATTGTTCATTCAATTTAACAACTCTTTCATTCTTTCGATTTATCACGCAGGGTGCATGCTGTGTGTAACGTGTCATCCATACCAACGGCCAAACTGGCCTTCTCTTCAGAGCGTTGGTGCTGGGATTTGACATGTGTCCACACACGGAACCTCGGTGTATAGTCTCATTGGAAGGCCTACATGTGGCAAGGGGCATGCAGTTACATCAGCTCCTGCATAATCCAGCCAACTGCTGTGTGGCCTCAGGCACATTTACCACACCAAAAAAGTTTGATCATACAAGTGAAATATTTTTGTGTGTACTGGGCTTTACTGGGCTTTAACTAGCCATCTCCCTTATTGTGTGTGTGTGTGTGTGTGTGTCTGTGTGTGTGTGTGTGTGCATGTGTATGTCTTTGTGTGTCTGTATGTGTGTGTGTGCGCGTGTATGTGTGTGTGCGTGTGTGTGTGTGTGTGTGTGTGTGTGTGTGTGTGTGTGCGCGCGCGCTTCCATATGTTTTGCCATTTTCTTTTCTTCAGTTTCTTTGTTTCATGCAAGTTTGTGTGCCAGTCTTCCAACATTTTATTAGTTTCTCCGTTGAATTAGTAACTGGGTGGACACGATGAAATCAACTCCACTGCAAGAAATAAGTGCAAAACATTTAACAGACAGATGTATGTGAAACAACACAATGGTCATTGTAAAGAACAACACAACATTGTGTTTACACATAACAACACAGCACGGTCTGTTCATGGAACAGCGCAACATGGTCACTGAACACAACACCAGTTTCTACACAGAGCAACACAATACGGTCACTACACAGAACACAACAACATGGTCACTAAACACAACACCAGTTTCTACACAGAGCAACACAATACGGTCACTACACAGAACACAACAACATGGTCACTAAACACAACACCAGTTTCTACACAGAGCAACACAATATGGTCACTACACAGAACACAACAACATGGTCACTAAACACAACACCAGTTTCTACACAGAGCAACACGATATGGTCACTACACAGAACACAACAACACAGTCACCACACGTAACGTTACAACACAGTCATTACATACAACAACACAATAGTTTCTCCACAGAACAACACTGCACAGTTGCGACGCAGAACACCAGAACATGGTCATGACACACAAAACAGTCACTACTCAGCAACACAACTCGGTCAAAACACACAGCAGCACAACATGATCAGTACACAGAACAGCACAGCACCGTCTCAACACAGAACAACACAACACAGTCTGTACACAAAACAACACAACACTGTGACAACATAGATCTCTACACAGAATTCATGTTGCTTATGGCCCAGCCAACCAACAGCACAACACGGTTGCTACAGCAGCGATTTTTTACCTTCAGGTACGAGGCTGGCGACCACGTGGGTGTGTACCCCATCAACGACCCTGACCTTGTGGAGAGGATAGGCCAACGTCTTGGCGTGGACCTGGACACGGTTTTTAGCCTCACCAACGTCGATGGTCAGTTTGGACTTAGATGACACTGTGTCTTTAGCCTCACCAACGTCGATGGTCAGTTTGGACTTAGATGACACTGTGTCATTACCCTCACTAACGTGGATGGTCAGTTTGGACTTAGATGACATTATCATTACCTTCACTAACGTGGATGGTCAGTTTGGACTTAGATGACACTGTGTCTTTAGCCTCACCAACATCGATGGTCAGTTTGGACTTAGATGACACTGTGTCATTACCCTCACTAACGTGGATGGTCAGTTTGGACTTAGATGACACTATCATTACCCTCACTAACGTGGATGGTCAGTTTGGACTTAGATGACACTGTGTCATTACCCTCACTAACATCAGTGGTCAGTTTGGACTTAGATGACACTGTGTCATTACCCTCACTAACATCAGTGGTCAGTTTGGACTCAAAGAGTGCTTGCATTCCCCCACTCGCCCCACATGTTGTGAAGGATAATAGACAGTAAAATATAGTTAAATCATTCCGCACTTTGGTGTCAGGCTTTTTGGAAAGGCAGTGGTAAAAACATCATTAATGGTAAGTGCGCAAAGTAATTGTCGTGAATTTCGGGTGGGTGATTTAATGAACACCAAAAATGATGACATCATAAGCCACTTACATTCAATTAAAAAAATGTGATCTTCTGTTGAATGAAATACACTTCACCCTTTTTGCGCTCTGTAGAAATTTCTGGTTCCATGCTAAATTTTATTATTTATTTTTTTCAAGCAATTGCTGTTTGTGCACATCAATCCAAAAGCCAACACACCAAGTTACAGATCTTTTTAACCTGTTTTGAATCAAGTCTGCTTATACAAATGAATGCTGTTGTAATGAAAAGAATGCACTTCACTAATAAATAATGTGTTATGCCATGAATTATGACCACACAAAATGGAAGCTATCTTCTCAACGTCATGTAAACAGGGAAGCTATATGCCAAACTTTTTGAACAGAACACTGCATATAAAAACAATAAACATTAAATCACTATCATTCCGCACATAAAGTTTGTCTCGAGTGAAAAAAAACTTCTATTTACTTTTTTTTTTATAACTTAATTACTTATTTATGATTTTGTTTCAGCTAAAAAAAAAAAAAAAGAAGAAAAAGTTAAAGAAAACGAAAAAGATCGAAAGTGAAAAAGATCAAAGACAGCTTTGTATCCAATGTCAAATTATCTAAATCAACTTACGTAAGTGCACTCCTTCACTGATGTTTAAAATACATTTCAAACACAAAAACAAATGAAACATGCTCAGTTCTATGACCCAAGGGAAGTAAGTACATATAGGTATTGTGTGCTTCAAGATCATTCTTTCCCTTTGACTACACACTGCAGTAGTGGTATTTTCCTTGCATATAGACAGATAGAAGTGAAAAATGAAACCAGCTGTTCACTGGTGACATGAAAAGCTGTATTTGGTGGAGAACCTCCATCAAGGAAGCTGACTCACAATTCCTTACCCAGTAAGCCGGGTGGAGTAAAGGGGGGGGGGGGGGGGGGGGGGGGGGGGGGGGAGAAAAGAAAGAGCGCGAGAAGAGAGAGAGAATTTCGCATGCCTTCGTGGGTCCCAAACAAACTTTGATATTTTTGTTTTCCTTCTGTCTCATCTTTTTTTCTCCCTCCCCTCCCACCTCCCTCCCCCAAGCATCCCTGTGCACATACGCTCGGTTCCTTGCCACATCTGAGGAGGACAGGATGGCTAGAAATCAGGAGAAACGGTGGTAAACATCTTGATGCGTTTGTTCTGAACAAAGTCCATTTGACTTTAGCATCACACTTAGCTGGCACTAACTGAGAAACTTGTTGGATCGAACAGTCCTGAATTCAGGTCTGTTTCACTTTTGGCAGTAGGTTAAACAAGAAGGGAGAACATTCTTCCTCAACAAACCAGACTGCGTTCTTTTTTTTTGTTTTTTTTTGAGTGATGTTAGACAGAAAAAGTTGATATTTATCATTAACCCGTTCAGTGCCTCACTATAGTACAAACAAAGGTGTTCCCAGGTGCCAGGGAGATCTCATGATTTGGGGGTCATAATTAACAAAACATTCTAGCTCAGAAACTACAAAAGATAGAAAAATGAAATCTATATCATTTTTGAAGGAAATTGAATGAACATTTTGAATCTGGGCTTCTTTTGTTTTAATTGTGATAATAAAAAAGTATTTAGGCTTTTAGATTTGGATAGATTTTTTTGCACGATCAAAAACATATGTATTTACCACATCCAAACAAGAACACACAGCAAAAAAGTTGAAAATTAAGTTTGTATTGTCACACTACACCTGTAAATGAAAGTAAAACAGTTTGGAAGTCTATCAAGACGCTCACACTCGATGCAGACTGACCAGTCCACGACCACGCCCCCCCTCTCCCCACCACACCCCCTTGCTCGACTTCAACCCTCCCTTTCACCACTCATCTTCCCCTACCTTTCCGTCTGCACCGTGTGTCACGCCGCGAGCAGGCCACGCTCGCCTCTCGCGCTGATTTTCACATCACTGGACACCAGCACGCAGTGCACAGTACACACTAGGCTGGCTCGTTCGACGCTGTCAGCTGAACACACACTGAGGTCACAGAGCCCTACTCAATAACTGACGAATATGGTCGGCAATTCCACCACTATCATCATCTCACCTTCATGCTCGAGTGAGTCGTTGAATAAAAGATTATTGTCTTTGTCAAAATCATCAGCAGAGCCTGCTCAGCTGTGTAAATACGTTGATTTGGTCGCTGGGCTTGTCGAAGTTTGTGCCGCCATCTTTGCAAGCGAGACGAAGTGCTGGCTGGTCATCCAGTCAGTGATGAGAATAAATGGGCTTTCCCTCACGTGTGGTCATTTACATATTATTTTAAGACTACAGACATATAAGGCTTTCTACGCAAACTCTATTTGAGTCCGTTGATAGAAATAGTAACGAATGAAAATTCAAGAAAAATGCATGACGTCAGGGGAACGACCATAGGCACTGGGAAAGCACTTTTAATTCCGCGTCAGCTGACCGACTAAAGGCACGCAACTGGTTAAGCTGTAAAAAAAAAAAATCCCCATGAAAAAGTTGATATTTATTATTAATAAGCTGTAAAAAAAAAATCCCCACTTTTGGTTATTATGTTATTATGAAGTGTTGAAATGAAGCCTTTATAAATTGATTTAGGTCTTTTCACTTTTTGATGTGATGATAGACTGTAAGGGTTGACATTATTCCTTTGTAGACAGACTTATGTCTTTTCATTCCTAGTGGTAATTAGATAGGAAGGGGTTAACATTAATCCTAATTACACCTGTTTAGGTCTTTTTTTCTTTTGGAGTGATATTAGACTGGAATGTTTGACAAATTTAAAATAAGTCCCAAATACATTAAGTCAGGTCTTGTCATTTTGAAATATTAGACATGAAGTGCACTCATCCTTAATAAACCAAGTACTATTTATTTGTGGCTTGCCTGAAGAAGACCTAAGAGGTTGTAACGCGTCATGTTTTGTCTTGTGACTCGTTTGTCCACGTTCTCTGGGCGGTTCGCTAACATTTATTTCAGATTTGTTTAGATTTCCGCCTGCAGTCGTCTCGCTTTGCAACTAGATTTTGTTGTTGTTGTTTTCCACTTTTTGAATGATGTTGAACAGAAAGGGTTTACGTTAGTCCTCAGTAAATTAATTTAGGTCTGTTCTTTTTGGGAATGATATTAGACATAAAGGTTGACATGTTCTGTGCAGAGGTGGGAGTGATCTTCGACATGAAGGGTTGACATGTCCTGTGCAGTGATATAGACATAAAGGGTTGACATGTTCTGTGCAGTGGTATAGACATAAAGGGTTGACATGTTCTGTGCAGTGGTATAGACATAAAGGGTTGACATGTTCTGTGCAGTGATATAGACATATAGGGTTGACATGTTCTGTGCAGTGGTATAGACATAAAGGGTTGACATGTTCTGTGCAGTGGTATAGACATAAAGGGTTGACATGTCCTGTGCAGTGGTATAGACATATAGGGTTGACATGTCCTGTGCAGTGATATAAAGGGTTGACATGTTCTGTGCAGTGATATAGACTAAAGGGTTGACATGTTCTGTGCAGTGATATAGACATAAAGGGTTGACATGTTCTGTGCAGTGGTATAGACATAAAGGGTTGACATGTTCTGTGCAGTGGTATAGACATAAAGGGTTGACATGTTCTGTGCAGTGATATAAAGGGTTGACATGTTCTGTGCAGTGATATAAAGGGTTGACATGTTCTGTGCAGTGATATAGACATAAAGGGTTGACATGTTCTGTGCAGTGATATAAAGGGTTGACATGTTCTGTGCAGTGATATAAAGGGTTGACATGTTCTGTGCAGTGATATAGACATAAAGGGTTGACATGTCCTGTGCAGTGATATAAAGGGTTGACATGTTCTGTGCAGTGATATAGACATAAAGGGTTGACATGTTCTGTGCAGTGATATAGACATATAGGGTTGACATGTTCTGTGCAGTGGTATAGACATAAAGGGTTGACATGTTCTGTGCAGTGATATAGACATAAAGGGTTGACATGTCCTGTGCAGTGGTATAGACATAAAGGGTTGACATGTTCTGTGCAGTGATATAAAGGGTTGACAGGTTCTGTGCAGTGGTATAGACATAAAGGGTTGACATGTTCTGTGCAGTGATATAAAGGGTTGACATGTTCTGTGCAGTGATATAGACATAAAGGGTTGACATGTCCTGTGCAGTGATATAAAGGGTTGACATGTTCTGTGCAGTGGTATAGACATATAGGGTTGACATGTTCTGTGCAGTGGTATAGACATATAGGGTTGACATGTTCTGTGCAGTGATATAGACATAAAGGGTTGACATGTTCTGTGCAGTGATATAGACATAAAGGGTTGACATGTTCTGTGCAGTGGTATAGACATAAAGGGTTGACATGTTCTGTGCAGTGGTATAGACATAAAGGGTTGACATGTTCTGTGCAGTGACATAAAGGGTTGACATGTTCTGTGCAGTGGTATAGACATAAAGGGTTGACATGTTCTGTGCAGTGGTATAGACATATAGGGTTGACATGTTCTGTGCAGTGGTATAGACATAAAGGGTTGACATGTTCTGTGCAGTGGTATAGACATATAGGGTTGACATGTTCTGTGCAGTGATATAGACATAAAGGGTTGACATGTTCTGTGCAGTGATATAGACATATAGGGTTGACATGTTCTGTGCAGTGATATAGACATAAAGGGTTGACATCTTCTGTGCAGTGATATAGACATAAAGGGTTGACATGTCCTGTGCAGTGATATAAAGGGTTGACATGTTCTGTGCAGTGGTATAGACATATAGGGTTGACATGTTCTGTGCAGTGGTATAGACATAAAGGGTTGACATGTTCTGTGCAGTGATATAGACATAAAGGGTTGACATGTTCTGTGCAGTGATGTAAAGGGTTGACATGTCCTGTGCAGTGGTATAGACATAAAGGGTTGACATGTTCTGTGCAGTGGTATAGACATAAAGGGTTGACATGTTCGTGCAGTGGTATAGACATAAAGGGTTGACATGTTCTGTGCAGTGGTATAGACATAAAGGGTTGACATGTCCTGTGCAGTGATATAAAGGGTTGACATGTCCTGTGCCGTGGTATAGACATAAAGGGTTGACATGTTCTGTGCAGTGATATAAAGGGTTGACATGTCCTGTGCAGTGGTATAGACATAAAGGGTTGACATGTTCTGTGCAGTGGTATAGACATATAGGGTTGACATGTCCTGTGCAGTGATATAGACATAAATGGTTGACATGTTCTGTGCAGTGGTATAGACATAAGGGTTGACATGTCCTGTGCAGTGATATAGACATAAAGGGTTGACATGTTCTGTGTAGTGACATAGACATAAAGGGTTGACATGTTCTGTGCAGTGATATAGACATAAAGGGTTGACATGTCCTGTGCAGTGATATAGACATAAAGGGTTGACATGTTCTGTGCAGTGATATAGACATAAAGGGTTGACATGTCCTGTGCAGTGATATAGACATAAGGGGTTGACATGTTCTGTGCAGTGATATAAAGGGTTGACATGTCCTGTGCAGTGTTATAGACATAAAGGGTTGACATGTTCTGTGCAGTGTTATGACATAAAGGGTTGACATGTCCTGTGCAGTGTTATAGACATAAAGGGTTGACATGTCCTGTGCAGTGTTATAGACATAAAGGGTTGACATGTTCTGTGCAGTGATATAAAGGGTTGACATGTTCTGTGCAGTGATATAGACATAAAGCGTTGACATGTTCTGTGCAGTGATATAGACATATAGGGTTGACATGTTCTGTGCAGTGGTATAGACATAAAGGGTTGACATGTTCTGTGCAGTGATATAGACATAAAGGGTTGACATGTTCTGTGCAGTGATATAGACATAAAGGGTTGACATGTTCTGTGCAGTGGTATAGACATATAGGGTTGACATGTTCTGTGCAGTGATATAAAGGGTTGACATGTTCTGTGCAGTGATATAGACATAAAGGGTTGACATGTTCTGTGCAGTGGTATAGACATAAAGGGTTGACATGTTCTGTGCAGTGATATAGACATAAAGCGTTGACATGTTCTGTGCAGTGATATAAAGGGTTGACATGTTCTGTGCAGTGATATAAAGGGTTGACATGTTCTGTGCAGTGGTATAGACATAAAGGGTTGACATGTTCTGTGCAGTGGTATAGACATATAGGGTTGACATGTTCTGTGCAGTGATATAAAGGGTTGACATGTTCTGTGCAGTGATATAAAGGGTTGACATGTTCTGTGCAGTGATATAGACATAAAGCGTTGACATGTTCTGTGCAGTGATATAAAGGGTTGACATGTTCTGTGTAGTGATATAGACATAAAGGGTTGACATGTTCTGTGCAGTGATATAAAGGGTTGACATGTTCTGTGCAGTGATATAGACATAAAGCGTTGACATGTCCTGTGCAGTGATATAAAGGGTTGACATGTTCTGTGCAGTGATATAAAGGGTTGACATGTTCTGTGCAGTGATATAGACATAAAGCGTTGACATGTTCTGTGCAGTGATATAAAGGGTTGACATGTTCTGTGCAGTGATATAAAGGGTTGACATGTTCTGTGCAGTGATATAGACATAAAGGGTTGACATGTTCTGTGCAGTGATATAAAGCGTTGACATGTTCTGTGCAGTGATAAAAGGGTTGACATGTTCTGTGCAGTGATATAAAGGGTTGACATGTTCTGTGCAGTAGATATAAAGGGTTGACATGTTCTGTGCAGTGACATAGACATAAAGGGTTGACATGTTCTGTGCAGTGACATAGACATAAAGGGTTGACATGTTCTGTGCAGTGGTATAGACATAAAGGGTTGACATGTCCTGTGCAGTGGTATAGACATAAAGGGTTGACATGTTCTGTGCAGTGATATAGACATAAAGGGTTGACATGTTCTGTGCAGTGGTATAGACATATAGGGTTGACATGTTCTGTGCAGTGGTATAGACATAAAGGGTTGACATGTCCTGTGCAGTGGTATAGACATAAAGGGTTGACATGTTCTGTGCAGTGACATAGACATAAAGGGTTGACATGTCCTGTGCAGTGACATAGACATAAAGGGTTGACATGTTCTGTGCAGTGATATAGACATAAAGCGTTGACATGTTCTGTGCAGTGATATAGACATAAAGGGTTGACATGTTCTGTGCAGTGGTATAGACATAAAGGGTTGACATGTTCTGTGCAGTGATATAAAGGGTTGACATGTTCTGTGCAGTGATATAGACATAAAGCGTTGACATGTTCTGTGCAGTGGTATAGACATAAAGGGTTGACATGTTCTGTGCAGTGATATAGACATAAAGGGTTGACATGTTCTGTGCAGTGATATAAAGGGTTGACATGTCCTGTGCAGTGGTATAGACATAAAGGGTTGACATGTTCTGTGCAGTGATATAGACATAAAGGGTTGACATGTTCTGTGCAGTGATATAGACATATAGGGTTGACATGTTCTGTGCAGTGATATAGACATAAAGGGTTGACATGTTCTGTGCAGTGATATAGACATAAAGGGTTGACATGTTCTGTGCAGTGATATAGACATAAAGGGTTGACATGTTCTGTGCAGTGATATAAAGGGTTGACATGTTCTGTGCAGTGATATAGACATGAAGGGTTGACATGTTCTGTGCAGTGATATAGACATAAAGGGTTGACATGTTCTGTGCAGTGGTATAGACATAAAGCGTTGACATGTTCTGTGCAGTGATATAAAGGGTTGACATGTTCTGTGCAGTGATATAAAGGGTTGACATGTTCTGTGCAGTGATATAAAGGGTTGACATGTCCTGTGCAGTGATATAGACATAAAGGGTTGACATGTTCTGTGCAGTGATATAAAGGGTTGATATGTTCTGTGCAGTGATATAGACATAAAGGGTTGACATTTTCTGTGCAGATATAAAGGGTTGACATGTTCTGTGCAGTGATATAAAGGGTTGACATGTCCTGTGCAGTGGTATAGACATAAAGGGTTGACATGTTCTGTGCAGTGATATAAAGGGTTGACATGTTCTGTGCAGTGATATAAAGGGTTGACATGTTCTGTGCAGTGACATAGACATAAAGGGTTGACATGTTCTGTGCAGTGGTATAAAGGGTTGACATGTCCTGTGCAGTGGTATAGACATAAAGGGTTGACATGTCCTGTGCAGTGATATAAAGGGTTGACATGTTCTGTGCAGTGATATAGACATAGAGGGTTGACAGGTTCTGTGCAGTGATATAAAGGGTTGACATGTTCTGTGCAGTGGTATAGACATAAAGGGTTGACAGTTCTGTGCAGTGATATAAAGGGTTGACATGTTCTGTGCAGTGGTATAGACATAAAGGGTTGACAGTTCTGTGCAGTGATATAGACATAAAGGGTTGACAGGTTCTGTGCAGTGATATAAAGGGTTGACATGTTCTGTGCAGTGGTATAGACATAAAGGGTTGACATGTTCTGTGCAGTGGTATAGACATAAAAGGTTGACAGGTTCTGTGCAGTGGTATAGACATAAAGGGTTGACATGTTCTGTGCAGTGATATAAAGGGTTGACAGGTTCTGTGCAGTGGTATAGACATAAAGGGTTGACATGTTCTGTGCAGTGATATAAAGGGTTGACAGGTTCTGTGCAGTGGTATAGACATAAAGGGTTGACATGTTCTGTGCAGTGGTATAAAGGGTTGACAGGTTCTGTGCAGTGGTATAGACATAAAGGGTTGACATGTTCTGTGCAGTGATATAAAGGGTTGACAGGTTCTGTGCAGTGGTATAGACATAAAGGGTTGACATTTCCTGTGCAGTGATATAGACATAAAGGGTTGACAGGTTCTGTGCAGCGGTGGGAGTGATATCAAACATGCAGGGTTGACATGCACTGTGAAGAAATATAGACATGGAGGGTTGACATGCACGTGCAGAAATATTCACTTAAAGGGTTGACATGCGCTGTGCAGAGATATTAGGCATGAAGGTTGACATAATCGTTAATGAGACGACTTGGGTCTTTTCAGTTTGGGAGTGATATTAGACATGAAGGGTTGACATGCGCTGCGCAGTGACACCAGACGTGAAGGGTTGACTTGCTGTGCGCAGAGGAGGCTAGCAAGAAGCACCCCTTCCCCTGCCCGTGCTCCTATCGCACGGCCCTCCTGTACTACGTGGACATCCAGACCCCCCACGCACTCACGTGTTGAAGGAACTGGCGGAGTACGCCGCAGACACCGAGGAGAAAGAGCAGCTGATCAAAATGACCCAGGCCAACGAGGAGGGCAAGGTGGGTGGTGCAGTGGTACAGGCTGGTGTTTTTCCATTTCTTTTGTCTTGCCGTTTAATTTTCTCTCTATGTCTCTCTCTCTCTCTTGGTCTATTACTTTATTTCGAAATGCTTTGATTATTTATGTGTGTGTGTGTGTGTGTGCGAGTGTGTGTGCACATGCATGTATATATATGTGTGTGTGTGTGTCTGTGTGAGTAGTGTGTGTGTGTGTGTGTGTGTGTGTGTGTGTGTGTGTGTGTGTGTGTGTGTGTGTGTGTGTGTGTTTTGCACATACACAAGTTCACAATTTTGCAGCTGCTCAGATGTTGTATGTTCTAGTAACTTGAAAGAAACTAATACATTATCAGAAATCTTTTTTTTTTCTTGCTGACTCTTGCTCCTCTCTCTCCTTTCTATCCATGATATACTTGTTTCTTTACTACTCCCCATCATGATTCAAGGTGAGAGCGACTGGCATGATGGTTTGTGTCGATGGAGTAGGCATCAGCTTACTCTTCTTCATGTCTCCAACCCACCTGTTCTGCTTCTTGTTATTTTTCTTTAAACCTCTAGACTCTATAGTCTTCTGACTGAGTTATACAATTTAGCGTTGGAAAAAAAAAAGAAAGAAAAAAAGAACTTTCGTCGCTGCTGTGCTGTTTCATGTTTGTCTTTGCTATTTTCAGACAAGAATTCAAGTCTGTTGTTTACTCATTGGAGTTGTTGTCAGTTTTCAGTAATCGTCTTGCCCAGAAACTCAAGCCAACGCTTCTAGCTGTTCCTGTAATTATGCCAGTTTCAAGCAGTAATGGTCTCAGGGATGAGAAGATGAGTTTCAGTGACAGGATGAAGTACCTGGACTGGATTTAATGAAGACTTAGTACCTGTTCCTCACAGGATGAAGTACCTGGACTGGATTTAATGAAGACTTAGTACCTGTTCCTCACAGGATGAAGTACCTGGACTGGATTTAATGAAGACTTAGTACCTGTTCCTCACAGGATGAAGAACCTGGACTGGATTTAATGAAGACTTAGTACCTGTTCCACACAGGAGAAGTACCTGGACTGGATTTAATGAAGACTTGACACCTGTTCCTCACAGGATGAAGTACCTGGACTGGATTTAATGAAGACTTTGTACCTGTTCCACACAGGAGAAGTACCTGGATGGGTGGTCAAAGACCATCGGAACATCCTGGCGGTCCTGGAAGACCTGCCCTCCCTCCATCCCCTCTGGACCACCTGCTGGAGCTGCTGCCGCGACTGCAGGCCCGCCTCTACTCCATCTCCTCCTCCCCCAAGGTGAGGGCCACAGTCGGGGCAATCTCCTGTGTAAAGTGCGTTCTGTCTGTCTCGAGTGTCTCTGTTCTCGCTTCCCACACGAATCCACAGTTTTGTTCTAATCTTCTCTATGGTTGGTATGGTGACAAATGAGCACGCTGGGCAGATTAAGAGTGAACCACTTCTGTGCTAGGCCGTAGATTTTAATTGGACAGTGTTACAAAGTGAAGCAGTGTCGGGATTCGAAGCAGGTCGAAGGGAAATAACTGTGATCAACACCTCCCCTGCTGACAAAAGGTAAACGCTCTTTCTAAATGTTGACATAGGAAGGGAAGTGAGGAGCTGGATGGGGGAGAGCAGAACATACTGCAGGGTGGGGTGGGGAGCACAAACAGATACTGCAGGGTGGGTGTGGGGAGCACAGACAGATACTGCAGGTGGGGTGGGGAGCCCAGACAGATATGCAGGGTGGGGTGGGGAGCACAGACAGATACTGCAGGGTGGGGTGGAGAGCACAGACAGATACTGCAGGGTGGGTGGGGAGCAGAGACAGATACTGTAGGGTGGGGTGGGGAGCAGAGATACTGCAGGGTGGGTGGGGAGCAGAGACAGATACTGCAAGGTGGGGTGGGGAGCATAGACAGATACTGCAGGGTGGGTGGAGAGCACAGACGGATACTGCAGGGTGGTTTGGGAGCACAGACAGATACTGCAGGGTGGTGTGTTATAGCACAGACAGATACTGCAGGGTGGGGTGGGGAGCAGAGACAGATACTGTAGGGTGGGGTGGAGAGCACAGACAGATACTGCAGGGTTGGGTGGGTAGCACAGAATATACTGCAGGGTGGGGTGGGGAGCACAGACAGATACTGCAGCGTGGGGTGGGGAGCAGAGATACTGCAGGGTGGGTGTGGGAGCACAGGACAGATACTGCAGGGTGGGGTGGGGAGCACAGACAGATACTGCTGGGTGGGGTGGGGAGCACAGACAGATACTGCAGAGTGGGGTGGGGAGCGGAGATACTGCAGGGTGGGGTGGGGAGCACAGACAGATACTGCAGGGTGGGGTGGGGAGCACAGACAGATACTGCAGGGTGGGGTGGGGAGCACAGACAGATACTGCAGGGTGGGGGTGGGGAGCAGGGGACAGATACTGCAGGGTGGGGTGGGGAGCAGGGACAGATACTGCAGGGTGGGGTGGGGAGCACAGACAGATATTGCAGGGTGGGGTGGAGAGCAGAGACAGATACTGCAGGGTGGGGTGGGGAGCACAGACAGATACTGCAGGGTGGGGTGGAGAGCACAGACAGATACTGCAGTGTGGGGTGGAGAGCACAGACAGATACTGCAGGGTGGGGTGGGGAGCAGAGATACTGCAGGGTGGGGTGGGGAGCACAGACAGATACTGCAGGGTGGGGTGGGGAGCAGAGACAGATACTGCAGGGTGGGGAGCAGAGATACTGCAGGGTGGGGTGGGTAGCACAGACAGATACTGCAGGTGGGGGTGGGGAGCACAGACAGATACTGCAGGGTGGGGTGGGGAGCAGAGATACTGCAGGGTGGGGGTGGGAGCAGGGACAGATACTGCAGGGTGGGGTGGGGAGCACAGAGAGATATGCAGGGTGGGGTGGGGAGCAGGGGACAGATACTGCAGGGTGGGGTGGGGAGCAGGGACAGATACTGCAGGGTGGGTGGGGGGAGCAGAGATACTGCAGGGTGGGGTGGGGAGCAGGGACAGATACTGCAGGGTGGGGTGGGGAGCAGAGATACTGCAGGGTGGGGTGGGGAGCACAGACAGATACTGCAGGGTGGGGTGGGGAGCACAGACAGATACTGCAGGGTGGGGTGGGGAGCAGGGACAGATACGCTGGGTGGGGTGGGGAGCACAGACAGATACTGCAGGGTGGGGTGGGGAGCACAGACAGATACTGCAGGGTGGGGTGGGGAGCACAGACAGATACTGCAGGGTGGGGTGGGGAGCAGAGATACTGCAGGGTGGGGTGGAGAGCACAGACGGATACTGCAGGGTGGTTTCGGGAGCACAGACAGATACTGTGGGGTGGGGAGCACAGACAGATACTGCAGGGTGGGGTGGGAAGCACAGGCAGATACTGCAGGGTGGGGTGGGGAGCACAGACAGATACTGCAGGGTGGGGTGGAGAGCACAGACAGATACTGCAGGGTGGGGTGGGGAGCAGAGACAGATACTGCAGGGTGGGGTGGAGAGCACGACAGATACTGCAGGGTTGGGTGGTTAGCACAGACAGATACTGCAGGGTGGGGTGGGGAGCAGAGATACTGCAGGGTGGGGTGGGGAGCAGAGATACTGCAGGGTGGGGTGGGGAGCACAGACAGATACTGCAGGGTGGGGTGGAGAGCACAGACAGATACTGCAGGTGTGTTGGAGCACAGACAAATGCAGGGTGGGGTGGGAGCACAGACGTATGAGGGTGGGTGGGAGCCAGATATGCTGGGTGGGTGGGGAGCAGGACAGATACTGCAGGTGGGTGAGAGCGAGAAGATACTGAGGGTTGGGGGTAGCCAGAGATACTGCAGGGTGGGGTGGGGAGACAGACGATACTGCAGTTGGGGTGGGGAGCAGAGTACTGCAGGTGGGGTGGGGAGCAGGGATACTGCAGGGTGGGGTGGGAGCACAGACAGATACTGCAGGGTGGGGTGGAGAGCACAGACAGATTGCAGGGTGGGGTGGGAGCAGAGATCTGCAGGGTGGGGTGGGAGCACAGACAGATACTGCAGGTGGGTGGGGAGCACAGACGATACTGCAGGGTGGGGTGGGGAGCAGAGTACGCAGGGGGGGTGGGGAGCGGGACAGATACTGCAGGGTGGGGTGGGAGCGCAGACGATACTGCAGGGTGGGGTGGGGAGCAGGGACAGATATGGAGGGGGGGGGAGCACAGACGATACTGCAGGGGGGTGGGGAGCAGAGATACTGCAGGGTGGGGTGGGGAGCAGAGATATGCAGGGTGGTGTGGGGAGCAGTTACAGATACTGCAGGGTGGGGTGGGGAGCACAGACAGATACTGCAGGGTGGGGTGGGGAGCAGGGACAGATTCTGCAGGATGGGGTGGGGAGCAGGACAGATACTGCAGGGTGGGGTGGGGAGCAGGGACAGATACTGCAGGGTGGGGTGTGGAGCACAGACGGATACTGCAGGGTGGGGTGGGGAGCAGGGACAGATACTGCAGGGTGGGGTGGGGAGCACAGACAGATACTGCAGGGTGGGGTGGGGAGCAGAGATACTGCAGGGTTGGGTGGAGAGCACAGACGGATACTGCAGGGTGGTTTGGGGAGCACAGACAGATACTGTGGGGTGGGGAGCACAGACAGATACTGCAGGGTGGGGTGGGAAGCACAGGCAGATACTGCAGGGTGGGGTGGGGAGCACAGACAGATACTGCAGGGTGGGGTGGAGAGCACAGACAGATACTGCAGGGTGGGGTGGGGAGCAGAGACAGATACTGCAGGGTGGGGTGGAGAGCACAGACAGATACTGCAGGGTTGGGTGGTTAGCACAGACAGATACTGCAGGGTGGGGTGGGGAGCAGAGATACTGCAGGGTGGGGTGGGGAGCAGAGATACTGCAGGGTGGGGTGGGGAGCACAGACAGATACTGCAGGGTGGGGTGGAGAGCACAGACAGATACTGCAGGGTGGGGTGGGGAGCAGAGATACTGCAGGGTGGGGTGGGGAGCACAGACAGATACTGCAGGGTGCGGTGGGGAGCACAGACAGATACTGCAGGGTGGGGTGGGGAGCAGGGACAGATACTGCAGGGTGGGGTGGGGAGCAGAGACAGATACTGCAGGGTGGGGTGGGGAGCACAGACAGATACTGCAGGGTGGGGTGGGGAGCAGAGATACTGCAGGGTGGGGTGGGGAGCAGGGACAGATACTGCAGGGTGGGGTGGGGAGCAGAGATACTGCAGGGTGGGGTGGGGAGCAGAGACAGATACTGCAGGGTGGGGTGGGGGGCAGAGATACTGCAGGGTGGGGTGGGGAGCACAGACAGATACTGCAGGGTGGGGTGGGGAGCAGAGATACTGCAGGGTGGGGTGGGGAGCACAGACAGATACTGCAGGGTGGGGTGGGGAGCAGAGATACTGCAGGGTGGGGTGGGGAGCACAGACAGATACTGCAGGGTGGGGTGGGGAGCAGGGACAGATACTGCAGGGTGGGGTGGGGAGCACAGACAGATACTGCAGGGTGGGGTGGGGAGCAGAGATACTGCAGGGTGGGGTGGGGAGCAGAGATACTGCAGGGTGGGGTGGGGAGCAGAGATACTGCAGGGTGGGGTGGGGAGCAGGGACAGATACTGCAGGGTGGGGTGGGGAGCAGGGACAGATACTGCAGGGTGGGGTGGGGAGCAGGGACAGATTCTGCAGGGTGGGGTGGAGAGCACAGACAGATACTGCAGGGTGGGGTGGGGAGCATAGATACTGCAGGGTGGGGTGGGGAGCAGAGACAGATACTGCAGGGTGGGGTGGGGAGCAGGGACAGATACTGCAGGGTGGGGTGGGGAGCATAGATACTGCAGGGTGGGGTGTGGAGCACAGACAGATACTGCAGGGTGGGGTGGGGAGCACAGACAGATACTGCAGGGTGGGGTGGAGAGCACAGACAGATACTGCAGGGTGGGGTGGGGAGCACAGACAGATACTGCAGGGTGGGGTGGGGAGCAGAGATACTGCAGGGTGGGGTGGAGATCACAGACAGATACTGCAGGGTATGGTGGGGAGCAGAGATACTGCAGGGTGGGGTGGGGAGCACAGACAGATACTGCAGGGTGGGGTGGGGAGCAGAGATACTGCAGGGTGGGGTGGAGATCACAGACAGATACTGCAGGGTGGGGTGGGGAGCAGAGATACTGCAGGGTGGGGTGGGGAGCGGAGACAGATACTGCAGGGTGGGGTGGGGAGCAGAGACAGATACTGCAGGGTGGGGTGGGGAGCAGAGATACTGCAGGGTGGGGTGGGGAGCAGAGATACTGCAGGGTGGGGTGGGGAGCAGGGACAGATACTGCAGGGTGGGATGGGGAGCACAGACAGATACTGCAGGGTGGGGTGGGGAGCACAGACAGATACTGCAGGGTGGGGTGGGGTGCACAGACAGATACTGCAGGGTGGGGTGGGGAGCAGAGATACTGCAGGGTGGGGTGGGGAGCAGGGACAGATACTGCAGGGTGGGGTGGGGAGCACAGACAGATACTGCAGGGTGGGGTGGGGAGCAGAGATACTGCAGGGTGGGGTGGGGAGCAGGGACAGATACTGCAGGGTGGTGTGGGGAGCAGAGATACTGCAGGGTGGGGTGGGGAGCACAGACAGATACTGCAGGGTGGGGTGGAGAGCACAGACAGATACTGCTGGGTGGCGTGGGGTTGGGAGCAGAGACAGATACTGCAGGGTGGGGTGGGGAGCAGAGACAGATACTGCAGGGTGGGGTGGGGAGCAGAGATACTGCAGGGTGGGGTGGGGAGCAGGGACAGATACTGCAGGGTGGGGTGGGTAGCACAGACAGATACTGCAGGGTGGGGTGGGGAGCACAGACAGATACTGCAGGGTGGGGTGGGGAGCACAGACAGATACTGCAGGGTGGGGTGGGGAGCAGGGACAGATACTGCAGGGTGGTGTGTGGAGCACAGACAGATACTGCAGGGTGGGGTGGGGAGCACAGACAGATACTGCAGGGTGGGGTGGGGAGCACAGACAGATACTGCAGGGTGGTGTGTGGAGCACAGACAGATACTGCAGGGTGGGGTGGGGAGCACAGACAGATACTGCAGGGTGGGGTGGAGAGCACAGACAGATACTGCAGGGTGGGGTGGGGAGCAGAGACAGATACTGCAGGGTGGGGTGGAGAGCACAGACAGATACTGCAGGGTTGGGTGGGTAGCACAGACAGATACTGCAGGGTGGGGTGGGGAGCACAGACAGATACTGCAGGGTGGGGTGGGGAGCAGAGATACTGCAGGGTGGGGTGGGGAGCAGGGATATGCAGGATGGGGTGGGGAGCACAGACAGATACTGCAGGGTGGGGTGGAGAGCACAGACAGATACTGCAGGGTGGGGTGGGAGCAGAGATACTGCAGGGTGGGGTGGGGAGCACAGACAGATACTGCAGGGTGGGGTGGGGAGCACAGACAGATACTGCAGGGTGGGGTGGGGAGCACAGACAGATACTGCAGGGTGGGGTGGGGAGCAGAGATACTGCAGGGTGGGGTGGGGAGCAGGGACAGATACTGCAGGGTGGGGTGGGGAGCACAGACAGATACTGCAGGGTGGGGTGGGGAGCAGGGACAGATACTGCAGGGTGGGGTGGGGAGCACAGACAGATACTGCAGGGTGGGGTGGGGAGCAGAGATACTGCAGGGTGGGGTGGGGAGCAGAGATACTGCAGGGTAGTGTGGGGAGCAGTTATAGATACTGCAGGGTGGGGTGGGGAGCACAGACAGATACTGCAGGGTGGGGTGGGGAGCAGGGACAGATTCTGCAGGATGGGGTGGGGAGCAGGGACAGATACTGCAGGGTGGGGTGGGGAGCAGGGACAGATACTGCAGGGTGGGGTGTGGAGCACAGACGGATACTGCAGGGTGGGGTGGGGAGCAGAGACAGATACTGCAGGGTGGGGTGGGGAGCACAGACAGATACTGCAGGGTGTGGTGGAGAGCACAGACGGATACTGCAGGGTGGGGTGGAGATCACAGACAGATACTGCAGGGTATGGTGGGGAGCAGAGATACTGCAGGGTGGGGTGGGGAGCACAGACAGATACTGCAGGGTGGGTTGGGGAGCAGAGATACTGCAGGGTGGGGTGGGGAGCAGGGACAGATACTGCAGGGTGGGGTGGGGAGCAGGGACAGATACTGCAGGGTGGGGTGGGGAGCACAGAGAGATACTGCAGGGTGGGGTGGGGAGCACAGACAGATACTGCAGGGTGGGGTGGGGAGCACAGACAGATACTGCAGGGTGGGGTGGGGAGCAGAGATACTGCAGGGTGGGGTGGGGAGCAGGGACAGATACTGCAGGGTGGGGTGGGTAGCACAGACAGATACTGCAGGGTGGGGTGGAGATCACAGACAGATACTGCAGGGTATGGTGGGGAGCAGAGATACTGCAGGGTGGGGTGGGGAGCACAGACAGATACTTCAGGGTGGGGTGGGGAGCACAGACAGATACTGCAGGGTGGGGTGGGGAGCAGAGATACTGCAGGGTGGGGTGGGGAGCACAGACTGATACTGCAGGGTGGGGTGGGGAGCAGAGATACTGCAGGGTGGGGTGGGGAGCAGGGACAGATACTGCAGGGTGGGGTGGGGAGCACAGACAGATACTGCAGGGTGGGGTGGGGAGCAGGGACAGATACTGCAGGGTGGGGTGGGGAGCAGGGACAGATACTGCAGGGTGGGGTGGGGAGCACAGACAGATACTGCAGGGTGGGGTGGGGAGCACAGACAGATACTGCAGGGTGGGGTGGGGAGCACAGACAGATACTGCAGGGTGGTGTGTGGAGCACAGACAGATACTGCAGGGTGGGGTAGGTAGCACAGACAGATCCTGCAGGGTGGGGTGGGGAGCACAGACAGATACTGCAGGGTGGGGTGGGGAGCACAGACAGATACTGCAGGGTGGGGTGGGGAGCAGGGACAGATACTGCAGGGTGGTGTGTGGAGCACAGACAGATACTGCAGGGTGGGGTGGGGAGCACAGACAGATACTGCAGGGTGGGGTGGGGAGCACAGACAGATACTGCAGGGTGGGGTGGGGAGCACAGACAGATACTGCAGGGTGGGGTGTGGTTGGGGTGGTAACCGATGGGAACATCTATCGGTGAAATAACTTAACCTTTACTGGATGACTTTTTTGGCTACACAGACCCGATCGTGCGGGTCGCCCAAGACCCACACTTTATGTAGAAGCTTTTATCCCTGTTCAGATCAAGCGGGTCTTGTAAGACCCACACCTGATGAAGAGCAGTTTAGCAGTGTATTCCTCACACGATGGCGCGGGTCATGTGCGACCCATTTGCAGCTCTGTCGACTGCATAGAGGGTATCGCTGATGTATTTAATTATGTTGATAATTGATCGTGCCAGTACATGAAATTTCTGTGACCAATGGCTATTAAGATTGTTGACAAACACCTTAAGATTTTGTGAGCATAGCTCTATCTGTTCATGAGATACGATGTTTTGATTGAGTCACTGGGTCATGGAAGACCCAGGCAGCGCAGTTAAGGTTATCCCCCCCCCCCCCCCTCCCCATATTGTGCAGGTTCAGCCCAACACGATCTGCATCACAGCTGTCCTGGTGGAGTACACCACCCGAACAGGACGCCCCACCAAAGGCGTGGCCACGTCCTGGCTCAAGGGCAAACAGCCCAGCAACGGCCTCAAGCCCCGGGTACCCATCTACGTGCGCAAGTCGCAGTTCCGTCTGCCCTTCAAGCCCAGCAACCCCATCATCATGATCGGACCTGGGACTGGGTTAGCTCCCTTCCGGGGCTTCATCCAGGAGCGAGGTTTCACGCAGAAAGAAGGTGAGGCAAGACGAGAGTGTCTGTGTGTTTAACAGTGCAGATTTTCTTTTTTAAAAATATTTTTGCTGCCTGATCTTCTAACACTCTAGGTTAGCAAAATGTTTGTCTTGTGATTCGTTTGTCCAGGTTATTTGGTGGATTCATAAGAATTTCTTTTAAAATTCTTTCTGAGTCGATTGCAGCTGCAAGCAGATGCTGTGATTGAGATTACTGAACAACAGGCTGGATTCTGAAAAGAAAAAAAAAAGAAGAAAAAAAAAAAGAACTACCGTGGAACAGATCTTGAACCTAAACCTTGAAATAAAGTATTTCCAACAGTAGAGGCAGTTCTTCTACATGAAAGAAGGTATTTGAGGAGGTGTGGCAGAAAGGTACCGGCCAGTATGAAGCCAGTCGACACGACCCAGCAACTGTCCAGCCAAACGACTTGGACAGTGGTCATAGAGGGTGCTGTTGGAGAGTGTCTCCATACTTCAGCTGGAGTATGTCGGGGCTGCCCTCAACTTTCCATGTCACAAGATCCGGCGGCTTTGCTCGGAAACCGTCCTCCTTGGAACTGTTCAAGAGGGAGCCAGAGGGGAAGACAGAAACAACGATGGACATCAGTAGGATACCTACCCTGCGGCTTATTACTGCAATGTGTTCCGAGGAAAGACAACAATGGTGGACATCAGTAGGATACCTACCCTGCAGCTTATTTCTGTGATGTGTTCCGAGGAAAGACAACAACGATGGACATCAGTAGGATACCTACCCTGCAGCTTATTTCTGTGATGTGTTCCGAAGGAAGACAACAACAATGGATATCAGTAGGATACCTACCCTGCAGCTTATTACTGCTGTGTGTTCCGAGGGAAGACAACAATGATGGATATTAGTAGGATACCTACCCTGCAGCTTATTTCTGTGATGTGTTCCCACTCATGTAAGGAGTCACAGAGGACATGTAATGGGAGGTTAAAGAAAACAAGCAATGAGTAAAATGAATATGTTCGCTTTATAGAGTGAGCGTGATAAAAGAATGAGAGAGTGAGAGAGCCTGAGGTAAGAAGAGAAATGGGGTGGGAGGAGGGGAGGGATGGGTGTAGAAGAAGGAAGGATGAGACAGAAAATATACGATCATGAAACCATTGCAACAGAACATTTACTTTAGTCATAGTGCCTTTTTCTCTTTTAATGTAACTTCTGTTGTCAAACGTTTTCATTTTCAAAAAGAAGTATCTCTGCTGAAATCATATCCCCAAATCCTCCAATTGTGTGACTGTATGTAATAGCATGTATTTACTGATGTTTATGTGTAATCCATGGGGAATGCCTTTGTGTTTATTGGAAAATGTTTATATTGGAAAATATGTATGTCGTAAAAACACTGAAAGCATTCATGGGATATGCATGTGTAAGTCTGCCTACTTCTTGATTGATGATGTGATTGTGATAAAGAAACTAACAAACAAACAGAAAAAAAGAAACGGTGACAGACTGACAGCCTTGCAGAATGGACAGGGAAACAATTGGTGGAGACCCAAGGTTTGGCGCATGACCAGTAGAACTGCAGGAACATGGAGAACTGTTCTTCAGTGTGATGCCCCCAGTGCCTCCCCCACAGAGTTCAGGAAGAAGATGGAGAAGGAGAACAGAAGTCCTTGCCTCCCAAGCTTTGTCTTATTGCTGCTGTCATTTTCATGTCATCATGAGGTGGCTGAGCACAGGGGACGCTGCTCTGCTGCCGAATCATTTTGGTGGTGTTCAGTGACACCACGTAGACACCCACACAGACAACAATGATTATTAAGTCGCATAGCCAGTGTGAATGAGCTGTCATCTCTTAGAGGGCGCCACTAAGTCCAGCCAGCAATATTGGGGGAGGGGGGGGGGGGGCAGAAAAGTTGAGTTGGAAGGGCACCAGATTCACCAGAGGTTGCGGGTTCAAATCTCTTCCAGACTGTTTTGGTACAGTGGGATTTTTCCCTTGGAGTTAATAAGGGTTCTGACTCCATTTCCCCAAAAGTCCTTTGAATAGACTCTAAATCAAGGTTTGGAGTGTGAATGCACACATAAGATCTTGCACACTAGTAATTATCAGTTTTTGGAAGAGAAGGCCAGTTTGGCCATTGGTATGGATGACACTATGGATGACACATGCTCACATAGCATGGATCCTTGGTAAAAAACACAATGAATGAGAACAGTCTGATACGAGTATTCAAGTAAATGAAACTGGAAATGAATGATGAGCATAAGCAGGCAGCTCTTCAGTCGGCTCTACCCAGGTGGGCAGCCACTTGTGTGAAAGTGGGCATGGATTGCAAAGAGCATCGAGCTTGGTCTGTGACTGAGGAGAAGCGCTGTACAAGTATAATGAGAATAATGATAGCAGTCCCCATAAATTAACTGATATAGATGACATAGATACGCTCCTTAGGGGCGTGGATTTGAAAAAGAAATTGAAGTTTTGGTTATCACAGGATCCAGGTGTAAAGGGACTCAGGATTTCAACAAGTTTTGTTCAGTAATAATGGATGAGGATGATGAGGATAAGCTTTTTTTTTTAACAATCATACTTACTATAATGACATCAAGCAAACATGAGGAATACTGTCAAACATGAAACAAAGATAGATGAGTAAAAAAAAAATGTTTTTCAGGTGGAAATGAACATTTACATCAATGGATTACCACCGAAAACTCAAGCGACCAGAACTGACAATATTTGAAGAAATAGCCACCCCACTTTTCTTGAGTGATTCTCCAGGTAGGGGCAAAAAATCCAGGTAGGGGCAAAATTTTGTTGTTAATTTCTTCAAGCCGACAACATTCATTTAAAATTACTGAGGTTATTGTAACAGTGTGGATTAAGAAACCGTGTTTGAAATCCTCAAAATAAAAGAAGACATAGCAAAAGGAACTATATTTCCTAATAGCATTTCCATAATTCACGTTTTTAATGCATGGTCACAATTTCTTTTATATCTGGAATTGTTCATGGACAAATCTGATATATCTAAACCCTGACAATACGAAATTAACGAATCTCTTGAGATCAAATACAGAGATGTGCTTTTTGAGTTCCAGTCAGGTCTGAGACCTTGACAGGGCTGCACACTATGGTTCTTTTCATAACCTGTCCTAGTATCCAGCAGGCCTGGGGGACGCTGCCACCCTGCAGTGCTGGTCAGTGTGTCGGTGCTGTGTGTTTGTGTGGCAGGGAAACCTACAGGGGACACCATCCTATACTTCGGGTGCCGGCGGAAGACGGAGGACTTCATCTACGAGGAGGAGCTTCAGGAGTACTGCCAGAGCGGGTCGCTGACCACACTGTACACAGCGTTCTCCAGGGACCAGGAGCACAAGGTCTATGTGCAGCACCTGCTGGAGAAGAACATGGAGGAGACCTGGAATGTTCTGGAAAACAACGGACACATCTACATCTGTGGGTGAGTCCTTTGACAGTATCCCCTCCCCCCCCCCTCCTTTTTTTGGCATAGGACTTATCAAGAGGGATGGACTCTACAAGGATAACTTTGTGAGAGTGGTAGACTATAAAAAAAAAGGGGGTTGATTATTTAACAAGACTATATAGCAAGGATGGAGTATGTCAGTTGGATGGATTTTATAAGATGGATTAGATTTATGACGGGACAGGGCTGTGTAAAAGGGATGGATTATATGACAAGGATGGGCTGTGCAGGTGCATGCACTTACAGCAAACACCAGGGAGATTTTTTTTCTTTCTATTAAGCCAAAGTTTGATATAATAGAACATGATGGTTAGTGGCAGAATGTTTTGTTTTAGTTTGGTTGCTTTTTTTTTGGTTATATCTGAAGTTTCTCTGAGCACAGTCTGTGATGTCACACCTGCAGCCCAGAAGTTTCCATACTACATTCTTTTCAAGCTTGTTACAGCAGGGTTGATTTTGTGACGAGCTTTGGTCTGGCCGCAGCATACGAAAAACATTGGAGGAGGGGGGAATGTTTTCTTATTGCGGGGGGGGGGGGGGGGGGAGGTAGTATGCCAGTAGCATTTGAAGCGTTAGCAGGTCTTCCTTCATAACCTGGAAACCATGGTGGTGGTGGTGTTCACCATGCTTTGGATGGAAGACTGTGGATGTCAAGGTGAAACTGAAGAGTTTTTGATTTGCAGCGACGCCCGGAACATGGCCAAGGACGTTCTGTCGACGCTGGAGCGAATCATCATGGAGAAAGGGAACATGGACAAAGGCAAGGCCGAAGAGTACATCAAGATGCTGCAGAGCAAGGGGCGCTACTCCGCCGACGTCTGGAGTTGAGAGTGGATGGTTATGGGCAGCTTTTTGTTTTACATGTTTATCTAATTAAAGCCTTACCACAATGTGATCAGACATTTGCCTGCAGTGTTGGGTCATTACTGCACAAAAGATTTTTTGTTTTTTTCACCCGTGCCTGTTAATTTCAGACGTGTTTATCCTGAGGCTGATACTGGTGTAATGTTTCTGACAGAAATGAGTGCATTTTCTGTACAGTGTGCAGACAGAGCTTTCACTTTTGTTGTTATGAAAGTGGGGAGGGGTTGAGGTGGGGTGGGTGGGGGTTCCATCTTTCACATTTTTTGTGGTAAAGTGGGGGTTGGGGTGTGGGTTTTTTTTTCCTGTACTGCCATCACACAGCAAAGGGACTATACTGCGCTAATGACAGTGAGTAGCACTTCCTTCAAATACTGAATTTCCGTCATACCTGGTTTGTTGGCATATTTTGGCGCGAAATTCATTAATTCATGATCTAAGATTTTTTTTTCTTAAATATTTCTCCTCGTTGTAGTACCTTTTTAACGGCATGTTGAAGAAGCTGATACGGCCAGATGTAATTTCGCATACGTAAGTTTGCAAGAGTTGTCCCTCCTTGGTCAAAGCACCCAGATTTTGCACACCCACACAACATCATGGTTGCATTCCACAGGTGTGATTACTGCTCAGGAATTTTTGTCTAGATTTTTCTGTTGAAGGCTTTTTTTTTCTTTTTTTTTTTTTTTTTTTGCTAGTTCATCATGTTCATTCTGTTTTCTCTTAAACCATGTTGCACAAAATCAGCAGGATTGTAGGGGTAAACAGGTTTGTGATGTATTCGTTTGTTTTGTAAATACAATCATTGCTAAAAACTGTTGAATGGGTTTCAACAAAAGTTGGTAAAAATTATGGAATGTGGACCAGAGACAAACGTGTGTTGGTTCAGACCCATGGCAGGGATCTGGATCAAGATGGGGTCAAGGATCCCCATTCAGCAAGATTGTTTCACAGTGTCCTCTGAGCATGATCACTGCCAGTGATTGTGTTCCAGTTGATCAGTGTCATGATTGTGTTGCGCTTCATCAGAGTCTATGAAGGAATGCATTTTTTAGGAACATTAAGCTTATTCGTTATATAAGCATTGACATTGTGTGCTTTTTCCGTGTGGTATTACTAAAAAAAAAAAAAACCATGTCAAGGGAAGAAACTCTTTCACCTATACCTACTAATTACTTCCCCTGGTGCATGAAATAACTCTGTGTGCTCTTCCAAAGTCCGCTTGTACTTCTCTCTTGAGAGTTCTTTCAGTATCAACTGAGTACTTCCTCCTGGTGCATGAAATAATTTTCTGTGCTTCTCTCTCTGGTCTCTGTCTGTCTGTTGTGGGCAAAACACTTTCACCTTCCATGTGCATTCACACATCTCATCTTTTCACTTACAGGCCTGTCAGATCATTCTTTTCAAACCAGCACTTCACCGGTTTCTCCTGCCTGTATCTAATTGTGAGCCTGTCAGTCAAGCTCTCTTAATTAAGCACACACACACACAAAATGTCATTACGATCATGATGTACATAGAGAGAGAGACTTGGTCACAAATTGTTCTGCTTTCAGGCATTTATTTTTTTCCCCATCAAGGGCATTAACCTTACACCACTCCTCCTGGGGTCAGCTTGCTGTGTGTTAAGACTAACCCTGCCCCGGCAGAGTGCAGTTCAAAAGACCATGAATGGCAACATGAGGTTGATGCTAAAGCGCAGTGTCTGTCTTATACATCATGTAGATTTCATCTAGTGCTTTTGTTTTTGTTTTTAGAGAAGTGCTAGAGACAGAAGGTAAATTGTGTATTTTGGTCGACTTTCACAGCCCGTTTGTGACCCAAGGTTTTCTATTGGGTTGTGTCACCAGTATGGTAAACCTCTCCTTTGCAGTTTCGTGACCTAAAGTGGTGCAAGAGTTAAAAGAGTAAAAAAAATGACAGAAAAGCCTCACTTGAGGTCCTCCAGCAGAGACTGCTGGGTGTACATGACCCCACTCCAAGCAATCACCATTTCGTTGTGGGAGAAATGTTCAGGATTGCTCAGCCTGGAGGCCAAGAGTTTGTCCTCTGCCCAAACCCTGGCAGTGACCAAAGTGCTTGTCAGCAGAAAAGGGCGTGGAAACTAGACATGAAGAGATCTGAACAGCTGTCACAGGCTTTCAATTTGCTGGCTACTTACTTCTGCCCAACAGTTTCGTTCCAAGCAAGGACAACAGTAAAGGGGGAACACCCTGGTTCATTTGCATGCACAATGTGTGAAGGACAGCTGTGGGTGGGAGTGTGTAGAAAAACTGATTTTGTGTTCCAGAACTTTTGATATTTTGCAGTTAAAAAGGGAAATGGCTGATGCTTGATTTCAACATGCCTGGGTGGGGGACAGGGGGTATGTTTGCTGCATCATTCTTGGTTGCATGACTCTGAAGTTGACCAAGATCTTTCCATCCACAAAACACCAACCAAAGGTAAGGTAGGGTAATGTTGCTTGTCGCCCAGCAGCCGGCCGCAAAGGGCCATATCAGGGCTGTCACCGTGTTGAAGTCAACTCACAAGTCATTCATTCACACAACTCTTTAAAATACATCTTCTAAAAACCCACCCGAAATTTTGTTAAAAATCTTTCCACTGTAAAATCAGAGGTGGGAATGAGAAAAAGTGAAAAAGGAGGAAAATTTTTGCGGGGGTCTGGGGGCCGCTGAAGGCCCCCAGTGGGGTCCAGGGGCAACACCCCTGGTGGGGGTCTGGGGGCGAAGCCCCCTGAAGCTGAAGGATTTTTGTCATTTAACATTGAAAAAATCATAATCTGTGACACCAAATGATCAAGATAAAAAGTGTGCATGTGTGAGCGTTTGAATCATGTGTGTCACTCTGTGCAACTGTGTGTGTGCATGTGTGTGTGTCAAATCATGAAACAAAATATCTATAAATGAGAGAGAGAGAGAGAGAGAGAGAGAAAGAGAGAGAGAGAGAGAATGACGTCACTCACCGATGTTCCAAATGATCCAAGCGTCACATTCGTAAGGCGATCTTTCACTCTGACGCGGTGTTTATCAACAAGAAGATGGTTCTTCAGCGCTGATTTCCCCTTTGAACCATGTGCACACTGCTAAGCCAGGTCGGTCAGTTTTTTTAATAGAATCCCCCAGTCGAAGTTGCACATCAGGGCTGACAGAAGCTATAACGATCTTTGTGTTCACAACTTCATCCAGCCATTTCCAATTCCACTTATTTTTCACTGAGGAATCAATGGAACTTGCCAACACTTTGTCATTTTCATTTAACGTGCGAAACATTTTCGCCTGTCACCAGTCAAAAACTTATGAAAAAAGATGGCGGCGAATAAGGTCTGCGGATTATTTCCCTTTGGTTGATAGATTCGGTTAACAGCGTCGTACGTTGTTCTTGTACTTGTCTCGGGAGGGCTCATGTTAAACGGAAATGACCGAACGAATCAGTAGGTAGGTTGCTCGACGAGTCATTCGCTGACGTAGTTTCACCCCCTCGCCCTCGCATTACGGCCATGCGAGCGTAGGATTTCGCCTAAGGCGGAAGAGCTCTGATAAATGTTACACACCCCCCCCCCCAATTTCTCAACGGATTTGCATCGATCTCAAAAATGACCTCTGAGGCCTCCAAAAAGGCGGAATTCCGCCGAAAGGCGGAAGATTCCCACGTCTGTAAAATCTCAGATCCGATGAAAAATGTTAATCTCTTTAAACCAAAGGAGGAAATGAGGAATGGGCACATGCACTGATATGAAAGATCTGTAATGTGTCGTCTGCTTAAAGAAACCTCAGACATTCTAGAATCAGTATTACATGCCGGTGGAATAGGCTTTTTGATACTTGCTAAAGAAACCTCAGACATTTTAGAATCAGTATTACATGCCGGGGGAATAGGCTTTTTGATACTTGTTAAGAAACCTCAGACATTCTAGAATCAGTATCACATGCCGGGGGAATAGGCTTTTTGATACTTGTTGAAGAAAGCTCAGACGTTTTAAAATCCATATTACATGCCGGTGGAATAGGCTTTTATATACTAACTAATCGGAACGCCTCTTCATATAGATGTGGAGAACTCTTTGATTTCTGCTACCTGTGCCATGTTCATAACATGTTTAATGTGGATTGTAATTAATAAAACCACATTCGGCCAATCCTACAGATCGATCGATTGATGACCTATTCAACACACATAAAGCCACGATCTGTTGGCATCATTTCATACAAACACCGTTTCAAAATTTGTTTTGCATTTGCATTGTATTGTGAGTTGTTTTCAGCAACTTTACTGTTTAAGTCTTTTCATCATGATTTAGTTACAGTGGTGATGAATCACACAGAAGGAATGACACATCGGCAGAAGCAACACTATTGATGTTTTACTAGTGGCCCTAATTTTTCAGCAACTTTACTGTTTGTCTTTTCATCATGATTTAGTTACAGTGGTGATGAATCACACGGAAGGAATGACACATCGGCAGAAGCAACACTATTGATGCTTTACTAGTGGCCCTAATTTGAAAAACAAAAGTTTTTTTCTTCTTCTGATTTGTAAATCATTGGACTGGAACTAGGAAGACAAGCAACACACTCCTTACTGTTAGCTATGTGACTGGAAGTCTTACTGTTAGCTATATGACTGGAAGTAGATTTTCCTGGTGCTTGGTGATACAACCCCGTTTGCAAAATCACAAAAGGCTTGTGCCGCGGTTGCCTATCCCACCGGGTATGGTTTCTGATTCTTAGCCCACAACATTCCACAGAGATTTCAGAGGCAGTCTGGTTTCCAGGAAGATAGAAAGTTGACGGCACACAACAATGTGGTTTCCAAAGTCAGAAGGTATTGTGATGACAACCCCCACCTCCCACCCTCTTCTGGATTTTTTGGCACAATGCGGCAACATCTGGCAATGGGTTTGATGTTGTTGCTGGGGGAATGAAAAACAAGTTCTGATGAAAACTATACAGGGGACAGGACCACAACCACGGGGTTTGTGCTCCATGCTTGAGAGTGCGGCGCTTTCAGTGGTGAAGTGCGATGAAACAGCCAGCAGCAAGGGGTACAGAGATAGGGCTAGTCCCAGCAACAGGAAGTGGTGAATGCCTTCAGTCTGCACCATGCAACTGCCCGCCAGTGAAGGGATGACAGGGGAAACAATTACATGAAGTGCCAGCCGGCAGCTCTCCAGTCGGCACTACCCAGATAGGCAGCCCGCTGTGTAAATGAGTGCGGATTGTAAAGCGCTTAGAGCTTGGTCTCTAGCCGAGGACAGCCGCTGTATAAGTCTTCATAGTAGTAATGATAATAATAAAAGGTGAAGATACTGATCCACATGATCCCTGCATCTTTGTTCTGATGATTGGATTTGACTTCTTGTCATCAGACCAGTTCACAAGGTCAGACTGTTCCCAGACCTAGATCGAAGGTTTTGATGTGAAGTAAGGGGGAGAGAAGAGGGTGAAGGGCAATGGAACCTCATGGACAATGGTTAGTACCCGACCTTCACAGGAACCTAAAACACTGTTGAGCAAGTCTCTTGATCTGTGCTGTGCATGTAGACCTGCGTAAATGTGTGAGCGAATTTCAACATAACCGACATCTTTGTCACTCCATTTGTTTTGCTTTAAGCGTTGGTCAGAAGCTGACCTCTTTATTTCTCTCTGTCCCAGCTGTCTTTTCAGTGAATCCCAACTCATAATCAGCTGCTTAGACCCTGACCTCTTTATTTCTCTCTGTCCCAGCTGTCTTTTCAGTGAATCCCAACTCATAATCAGCTGCTTAGACCCCTGACCTCTTTATTTCTCTCTGTCCCAGCTGTCTTTTCAGTGAATCCCAACTCATAATCAGCTGCTTAGACCCCTGACCTCTTTATTTCTCTCTGTCCCAGCTGTCTTTTCAGTGAATCCCAACTCATAATCAGCTGCTTAGACCCTGTGTTCTTTTCCTGTCACATTGACCTGAATGGTATGCCATACATGCAGCCCGTGTACTTCAGCACTGCAGTGTATAGAGTGTTTCTGTCGATTACCCATGATGAAAGAGGATGCAACAATCCATTTTTTTTTTTTTTTTGGGGGGGGGGGGGGGGGGGGTCTTTGCTCTTGTTTTTCTTTGTTTGTTTGCTATTCAGACATTAATTCTTTCCCTGCGGGGATGCTAGACAACATATTTTCTCCCTGGCCGAAATGTAATCCCAAAAAAAAATGTGAGGCTTGAGAATGCATATTGTTGTAAATGGAAAGGTAGGATGTGAACTTTTCATCCAGTATGCTACTGATATTAAGAAAAGAAAAGAAAAAAAAGAAAAGAAAACAAATGAAGTAATTTTTACCACCAAATTTGTAAATGTCGGATTGTCCTTGTTCTAAGCTCAGCACTTTGAAAATGCCATCTCTTATTGAAAAAAAGAAAAAAAGGTAATGTGTTCCATTAAGATTAAGATTAGAATGATGGTCCCATCAACAGCAAAGGTTATCTCAGGACTGTCACCAGGAAATGAGTTGGCATCTAGTAAAAGGTTGAAGGGTTTTTTGTTTGTTTTTTCTCTTCTGCGTACGCAGGCTGATACTCCTGCGGACACTCCCTGTATAGACAGGCAAGGATTAATCCCATCTATCCAACAAAGGGAGCGGAGTTTTGTGTGTATGACCTTTTTTTATCCCGCCATTAAGGCAGCCATACTCCCAACTTCAGGGGGAAAGGTAGAAGTAAAAATGGAAGGATATTTTGTGGACTGCTGGCAAAATGTGAGGGTGCGGATGATGGGAACAGCTGTGCTGCTGCCAGTATATGGACGGTGCTTTGAGAAAAAGATGATGAGGGTGTATATGAAAGCGTGAGCATGTTGTATGGTTGATAGACTAGTAGAACGTAGCGACAGCCCTGATATGGCCCTTTGCGGTCGGCTGGGCTATAAGCAGCATTAAGCATAGAGCAGAAATGGGCCATGCTGTGCGTAATGATAGGAATGTGAATCCATAGGAATGTGAATGTTAGAGCAGAAACGTGCCATGCTGTGCGTAATGATAGGAATGTGAATCCATAGGAATGTGAATCCATAGGAATGTGAATGTTAGAGCAGAAACGTGCCATGCTGTGCATAATGATAGGAATGTGAATCCATAGGAATGTGAATGTTAGAGCAGAAACGTGCCATGCTGTGCTTGTAATGATAGGAATGTGAATCCACAGGAATGTGAATGTTAGGGCAGAAACGTGCCATGCTGTATGTGATGGAATGATGGGCTGTGTGGTTGACTAATGCTCTCCCCTGTGTGGATTACAGATGCTGAAATGTGTTGTCAGTTACCTGTAACATTAGCTGTAGCTTGATCTACGCAGTTGGGTGCAGGAACTGATTTAAGTCTACACAGGATGCTTTGAAATATAACTCGTCATGGCCATGATTTGGGGTCAAAAAGTCATCTTGGGGGGTGGGGTGGGGTGGGGGAGCCTCAGTTGCATGCATTCCACAGAGCTCTTTATTGTTAAGGTTGTTTTGGGGTTTTTTGTAATGCTTTGCTGGTCTTCTTCGCTGGAAAAAAAAAGAAAAAGAAAAAGTTATTCCAAATTCCCTTTCAAAAATCATTTTTGCAGGGAATAGCCGAGTTTGTCATTCTGAAGACTCGCACGCTGGTTACCAGAGGGGATGGTATGCATCACGTGTTAGTGCTATCCCATCAGGCTGTTCAGAATAGTGCTATCGCATCAGGCTGTTCAGAGCGTCGGGGATGGTATGCATCATGTGTTGGTGCTATCCCATCAGGCTGTTCAGAGCGTCGGGGATGGTATGCATCATGTGTTGGTGCTATCCCATCAGGCTGTTCAGAGTGTCTGTTCGGAAGGGCATGTTTGTATTTCATAACTTGACTTCAATGCCGGTGTCTGTCGATATTTTTTCATCAGCAAATCATGATGGGCCCTATATAGTTGAGCAAGCACAGAAAACATAACTCTATAAAATTGGGTCGTCACATTACCATCTGAATGCTCCTGTTTCGTGAATTGTCAGTTTTATCGAGTGTATATATGTAGGGAGTATGTGGCACAATGTTCTCCAGTGTATTAACTCCAAGTGTTGTTTCTTTGGTGAGATAAGATAAGATAGCGTAATGTTGCTTATAGCCCAGCCGACCGCAAAGGGCCACATCAGGGCTGTCACCACGTTCAAATCAACTCACAAGTCTTTCATTCTCACAATTCTTTAAATACATCGTCTAAAAACTCATCCAAAAGTTTGTTAAAAAAAAAACTTTCAACTGTAAAACCTCAGTAAGATGGTGAGATAAAGAAAATAAAAACAAAGCAATAAACAAAAAAGAACCACACACACACAAACGCCACTTAGTATAGAAATCATATTTCATGTTGGCTTCATCCCGTCAGATAACCTGTCAGTCCAAAAAGTGAAATCAAAGGCATATGAAATATAATTTTTGATGGGAAGTTAGGGGGAGAGAAGAGTGTGTAGGGTAATGGAAGCTGATGGCCTATGGTTAGTACCCGACCTTCACATGAACTAAAGCGCTGTGGAGTGCCTCACTTGATCTGTGCTATGTATGCAGGCCTGTGTAAATGTGTGAACGCTTCTTTGGTCGCCAGTATCCAGACACATTAACCTTCGCCGGACGGTGCTCTTGACTATACACGGAAGACGGTGTGGGTCCGTGTGGACCCATGGCTCGCAAAGAGGGAAAACTCTTTGCGGACATGGGTCCACATGGACCCACACCGTCTTCCGTGTATAGTCAAAAGCACCTTCGCCGGACGGGTGCTTTTGACTATACACGGAAGACGGTGTGGGTCCATGTGGACCCATGTCCGCAAAGAGTGTTCCCTCTTTGCGAGCCATGGGTCCACACGGACCCACACCGTCGTCGATGACTGTATAAAATGTCACCTTTAATTACCTTTTGAAATTTTGACCTATATTTTCGAAATTTTAGGACAAGGAGAGAATTTGTGTGTTTGGAGCATATCTAAAATTTCATTGAAAAATATCTATAAATATACGAGATATTGGCATTTAAAGACCCTTCTGGGTCCACATGGACCCACACCGTCCGGCGAAGGTTAATGGTTCTCTCTCTCTCTCTGGAACCATTAAAAGTATTATATTGACGTTTCAGGTATTTTTCAAAAAATGTGATTTACTCATTATGACAAAACGTTGATGTCTATGCATCTAGAGGAAACAGTTTGTTCATTTGAATCTGATACTCCAGATGAAATGCATGCCCTGGTGGACCCATACTTCAATTTTAAAGAGTGGTAATTAGATGCCACAGTGCATGGAGTATTTGGGTCCAGGTGGCCCCGGATTGTCTGTTAAAAGAATAAAAACCCTTGGGAACTCTTAATGAGAATGGGTTCACTAGGATGAGCACCAACTGTTTATGCATGGGTGCACCTCATTCCGTTTTTTGAAAAAAATCTGTAATTTTTGGAATTATCATAATTAGTTGTTCCGTCATGAATTAAAACAAAAACAAAAAAAGCAAAAAACAATTCTAAATCAAACGAACAAATGAAAAGAAAAGAACAAAAAAGAAAGAAAAGAAAACAAAGCAAAGAAAGACAGTAAAGAATGTGTAAGAAAACTTTGTTTTTTTCCTGAAGCAGAAACAGAATTTCTCTTAGTCTGCCAGTGAGAACCGTGTTGAGCAAAGTGCCATTTGTTGTCCAACAGAAGCAATGTGTCTTTGTGTTTCTCAGTCAGGTCGTTGACAGAAAGAAGCCGACCCTGAACCCAAACAGAGGCCTCTCAGGCTTCCTGGACCCAACCTCTCTTTTGTTGTTGTTGTAAATATGGATAAACACAGTGAATATGGATAAACACAGTAAAAACACATGGTAAAGCCTGTGTAGAATCCATGGGTACTGGAGGGCCCTGACCATCCAGACTGTGTAGTCAAGAGCGATGTCTGGCGAAGGTTAAGCAGATAGGTGAGAGTGTTGGTACACCTGAGTGAATGTGGCCATGATGTATGATGTATTCATCTGCATGCTACTAGAATTAAACATCTTGCATCAAAGTCATCTTCCTGTGTACATGTGTTTGTGCGTTTATGTGTGCATGTGTACATACATGTCTGTGCTTGTGTGTATGCTTGCTTGCTCATGTGTGCTACATCTGGATACATGCATACATGGGCTGCACACCAAAAATTAATGCACCAAGGCCTTGCAAGTCATATTTATAGACAGTTTAGACAGGCATAATTAAGATTGTTCTGAGGCTTTTCATTGTCTGAATGTTGATTTACCTTCTTGTCTGTCATATGCCCATCATGGGACATGCCAGGTAGCTCCAAGCAGACAGATTAGAATGAAGACAGTCCCGCGGGGTGAGTGAAAAGGCCTGAAGTGTGACGTCAGCCAAGGGGACGGTCATGTATTTGAAAGATTGTTGATAATGTCATTGGTGGAAATAAGAATTTAAAAAAAAGGAAAGTGAAATGATTGGTAGGGTGGGGGGTAGGGGGTTGTTCTGTTGATCAATTATCAGTTTAATATCAAAATCCTGGCTCAAACTTATGCTAGTCCTCAAAACATTTACGTGGATTGTACAGTGACTTAAAGCAAAATCCTGATTGTAGTGCGTGGCCACATGAAGCGTTTGACTACATGTGGACGATGATGTGGATTGTGTAAGACCCATACTTTACAGACAGCAGTTCATGTAGTTATCACTTCTGATTTCTCACAAAGTATTCTTTCTTGCCTGAAATTGTTAGATACTGCTTGTAGCTCCTGAACAGTCCTAGTCTTTCTTTGTCTGCAAGGTTCCATAGCTATGAAAATACAACTTGATGGACCTGCTACACTAGCACCTATCATTTTCTCCCCACTCCCTTACACACGCAGATGCACGTATACACAACTTTATCCATGAATATATGTGGAATGCATGTTTCTGCCATGGTTTAAAAAAAAAAAAAATCGGTGAAGTTTCTGGCCACAACCACTTAACTTCATTTAAGCTCTTGGCCCCACAGACACCATTTTCCATTTCAGACACCCCCCCACCCTCTTCCACCTTACCACCAATAGCAATGTTCACTTACGCCTCAGCTGCCACTTTCAATCATGGACGTGAATTTTTTTTTTCAAAATGAGTAAAAAATTAATAATCTTTGCTTGTTAGCACTCCCATTTACACATCATGAGTCCCGAGACCCACATTCTGATGCAAAGAAGATTATTGTCCTGCATCTTGGGTTTCATAACCCACTCTTTGTGAAGGCTTATCACATCATCTTCCTTTCTTTATGGTTGTTTTGTCTTCGAAACACACTCAGAGAACATCAGGTTTTTTTTCTCGGGAACCAGAGAAACAAGAGAGTGTGTGGAGTGAAGAGGGGATAGTTTGGGATTTGATTGAAAGCATCTCTAACCTCCGTCTTTCAACCAAAACTTGTGGAGGTTAAAAAGAAAATGCATATTTCTTTACATATAATGGCCAGCATGGATCTCAGTCTTCAATGTGGATGATTAATTGAAGTGTTGCAGAATAAAGCCCATTAGAGCTTGAAGTCAGTAGCAGGCTTGACCAATTTCGGTGACATAGGCTGGAAACATGGGGGGTGGGGGTAGGGGACAAAGGAATGTCCAGACAGATGCAGGAAGATCTGCAAGAAAACAGGGGCAGATAGTGCAAAACCAGCACCAATGGAATGTGCACTGTGCAGTACAGTCGTCGATGTTGGGATATAAATACCCTAAAAAGCAAGAAATGGTGTGCGCGTGTCCTAATGTATCGAGTAGATCAACACATAGCATTGTTGGCGACAACTTTCCGTGAGCAGATGTAGCATGTCTCTCAGCTTTTGTGTTTTGCTGGACGCTGTGCATCTCGTATGGTTCGATGTTCATGCTCCAGACAAGCTGGTTACTTTCTGCTGCCTGTTCTGGAACCAGTGACAAGATTGTTGGCATGTTCACTTCCATCCCAGGCAGTGTAACTTGTTGACCGATACACTGGACGAACAGTCCAGGTCTCCTCTGCGAGAGAGAGAGAGAGAGAGAGAGAGAGAAACGACCCACGTCGTCTTGACACTTAACAGCAATGTCCCTCACTGTACAAGGCTCTGTCAGTTCATGAGCAGTCACAATGCACCCAAGTGGTTTTCTTCTCACCTTGACCAACATTATTCCACCACATCAGAGCTTTGCGAAAGCAACTGCATGTTTGTGCATGTTTAACATGCAAGTTGAACTTGGCTAAACGAAGAGAAAAAAAAAGTTTGGGAGCTACAATTTCTCCAATGCTCTTAAGCATCCTGTGCGACATACACCATACAGTGAAGATAACTGCTTGCCTTTTGGGCCTTGATCTCTGTTTGACGTGATGATGCAGGTAGCACCTAGTTTGGGGCACTGGTTTCAACTGTGGAGAGAATCAGCTGGAAAATGAAAGAAAAAAAGAGGTTTCTGCTGGCGTTCTCCCATCTGCAGCAAAGCCTCTTCAGCCATCTACTGTAATACATCACTCCAACTGACACAGCCCTAGTCTTTGATGCTTCTCACCACCAGTGTGGGTGAATTGAACTGGCTTGCTGACTGGCCGAAGTCTGGCACACAGACGACTAGTTCATCAGTGTTGGACAGTGCTTCGGCATGAAACTATATATACTACCAGGGGTGGGAACTGGTAACAGACAAAAAAGAGGAAATCTAGGGGGTCCGGGGGCATGCCCCCCGGAAATTTTTTTTTCTTAAGGATGCATATCTGTGCAATCTGGTGTATTTTGGGCAAATAAATGAAACATTCAGAGAGCATAAAATGCAAATGGTGTGCACCTTAACTCGTCCAATAAAGTCTCTTCAAACGTCTGAGCTAATCCGTATTTTAATTTGTAGGAAGCCGCAGTCCGATCCATGGGCATTTTCTCTAAGACTTTGTGATCTGTTGCCAAAGCCTGTGACAAATCAATCAGTTTTGGTGCCATAGAGAAAGGCAGACTGTTCTCTGCAAGAAATCCAACCAGCATGGCCTCACTGTTTCGCAGCCGATCATTCAAAGGAGTGAGAGGTATGTCTTCATCTCCTTTCAGTGGTGCTGATTGTTGGACAGCTGGATTTGCCCCATAGACTTCTTGGCCACCAACAGGATTACCTGAGATGCATTAAAATAAATTCTTTTAAAAAGAATGCATGTGTCATGTGTGCACAATTTTGTGTGTGATATTCTGTGTGTGTGTGTGTGTGTGTGTGTGTGTGTGTGTGTGTATGTGTGTGTGTGTGTGTGTGTATGTGTGTGTGTGTGTGAATGCGTGTGTGCATTATACAATTTTGTGCGTGATATTCTGTGTGTGTGTGTGTGTATGTACGTGTGTGTGTGTGGGGTTGTGTGTGTGTGTATGTATGTGTGTGTGTACGTGTGTGTGTGTGTGTGTGTGTATGTGTGTGTGTGTGTGTATGTGTGTGTGTGTGCATGTCTGAATGCGTGTGTGCATTATACAATTTTGTGTGTGATATTCTGTGTGTGTGTGTGTGTGTGTGCATGTCTGAATGCGTGTGTGCATTATACAATTTTGTGTATGATATTCTGTGTGTGTGTGTGTGTGTGTGTGTGTGTGTGCGTGTGTACGTGCGTGTGTTTGTAAGTGGTGTGTGTGTGCATGTGTGAATGCGTGTGTGCATTATATATATATATATATATATATATATATATATATATATATATATATATATATATATATATATATAACCTGATCTTGTTATCCTCTAACTTTTTCTCTGATATATATGTATGTGTGTGCGTGTGTGTGAATGTGTGTGTGTGTGTGTGTGTGTGTGTGAGAGTGTGTGTGAGAGAGAGAGAGAGAGAGAGATGTGTGTGTGTGTGTGTGTGAGAGAGAGAGTGAGAGAGAGAGAGAGTCAGACAGACAGACAGACAGAGAGAGAGAGATAGAGAGAGGGAGGGAGGGAGAGAGAGGGGGGGGGGGGAGGGAGGGGAGAGGGAGAGACAGAGAGAGAGAGGTGTGTGTGTGTGTGTGTGTGTGTGTGTGTGTGTGAGCTGAGAGTCAGACAGAGAGAGAGAAAGAGAGAGAGAGAGGGAGGGAGAGAGATAGAGAGAGAAGGAGAGAGAGGGAGGGAGGAAGAGAGAGAGGGAGGGAGGGAGAGAGAGGGGGGAGGGAGAGAGGGGGTAGAGAGACAGAGGGGGGGAGAGAGGGAGGGGAAAGAGAGAGGAGAGACAGGGACAGAGAGAGAGAGAGACAGAGAGAGAGAGAGAGAGAGAGAGAGAGAGAGAGAGAGACGTGCTTACCTTCAAGTGTGGTGTTTTCCCGGCGAAGTTTGACACGCTCTTTGTGCTTGGCACATTTCACGTGGTCTTGCAGTGCAACAAGCCCACGACTGGAGTAGTTGACTTCTTTTTCACACAGAGAACAAAAAGCGAGTCCAGGAGCCAGAATTTTTCTCATGAATGTACACAGCCTTTCGTTGTCTGCTGTCTTCTCCATCCACTCCCATCTCCATGGATTTTTTATGTTGCTTTCGTCAAATTTCTGAAGCCCGCGCTTTACGATGTCTCGTCGGTACGCCATTTTTGAATGTATCCCACAGTTCTTAGCGCCGGATATAGGCCTACTGTATCCTGCTAGACAGGCCATCTGATTACCGAAATTGACCGTAACCGAACAAGAGGTAGGCCCTATCTCCGCGAATTTCATTTTCCGAGGAAATAACATTTCAAATCCGAGGAAATCTTTTGCTTCTACCGCAGAATTCCGCGGATCCGAGGAGAATTCCCACCCCTGTACTACTCAAAAGAATTTAAGGGCCGCATTCATTTTTGATATGGTTTACATAATACAGCGTAGCATAAAACATGGAATGTTTATGACCAATTTATTCACTCAAAGTGTGACAAATGCTTCACAGAAAACTGGTTTTGGCAATTGTTTAGTCGAATCCGAGTCAAAGGTGTTACACTGGTCCGCAAAAGAAGCTCAAAAACCACGAGAAAAAGGTCGCAATTTGAGTGCGCCTAGCTGGCGCAGCAGTGTTCGACTGTCTGAAAACTGCATTGCACATGCAAGCCGGACCTTTAATGAACACTTGTCAACCTGATTGGCTGACCAGTGGCTTTATTAAGGGCCGCTTCTTGGGGTGTGTTCAAACATGCCACCAAGACGCAAACTTAGTGACGCTGAGAGAGGGATGGCTGTGGCCTGGCTACAAGAAGGCGTGGCGGTCCGAGAAGTTAGCAGACGACTTAGAGTAACACATTCCGTCATTCAAAGACTGAGAGACCAGTACAACAACTATGGAAGAGTTCAAGAAGCACGCAGACCTGGACGCCCCAGAGCGACCAACAGACGACAGGATCGCTTCATCACCCTGGCGGCACTACGCAATAGAACCGCCACCGCTAACGTGCTCAGGGGGCAGCTGAGAGCAGCCAGCAACGTCCTCGTCAGCGACCAGACTGTTCACAACTGCCTGCGCGAGGCCAACATGCGGTCAAGGCGTCGAGCATTGCGACCTCCACTGACCAGAGCTCACCGTGCTGCTCGTCTGGCTTGGGCTCAACGACACCTGGCCTGGACAAGGCAGCAGTGGTCCAGGGTGCTCTTTTCTGATGAATCCCGCTACACCCTGTCCTTCAACGACGGCAGGATTCGCGCCTGGAGGCGTGTTGGAGAGCTCTTCATTGACGCCACTGTTGTGGAGCACGACCACTATGGTGGTGGGTCCCTGATGGTGTGGGGTGGCTTCAGTCTTCATCATAGAACACCCCTGCACAGTGTCCAAGGCTACCTGACCGGCGTAGCCTGTGGGACGACATTCTGGAGCCAATCGCTGTACCAGCTTTGCAGGCCATGGGACCAGGAGCCATACTACAGGACGATAACGCCAGGCCGCACAGAGCTCGGGTCGTACAGAACTTTCTCCAGCAGTAGCAAGTCACCAGGATGGACTGGCCTGCCCGCTCACCCGATCTGAACCCCACCGAACATCTTTAGGATGCTCTGGGCCGTCGTATACGCAACAACCACCCTCCTGCACACAATCTCGACATCCTGTTCAGGAATCTGGAGCAGGAGTGGCAGGCGATCCCCCAGAACACCCTCCAGACTTTGGTCAGATCCATGAGACAGCACTGCCTTGACTGCCTCAACGGCAATGGCGGTCACACACGATATTGACTCTTGACATTCTGACAGTCGGTTGTTCTGAATTTGCAAAATGGGGGTGTGTCCATGTCAATGAAATTTTCGCGATAATTGATTTGCACTTCTTGATGAAATTGTGTCCAATCGATGATCAAATGATTGAATTAAATGTTTGTTGGTTGATTTCAGCTGTCGGACTTATGAGTTATTATTGGGGAGTGATGAACTGTGTGGCCCTTAAATTCTTTTGAGTAGTATAGAACTTCGAATTAAACATTTTCAACAAGATTTCCAAGCCTGTGCTTGCAGGCAGATGCCTGTGCGAGAGCATACATACTTTTGTGCTCCTCTTGTTGATGCTGAGAAGTGTAGTAATGAGCATGCGTTTGTCTGGTCGACCATATCTTCCAGCTCTCAAACTGTAATCTTTTTATTTATTTTATTTTTATTTTTTTGGGAGGGGGCTAATTCATTGTTATTTATTCCTCTGTGGTTGTAGTGAATTCATATTGTGCAGATCAGACATCATCATACAAAGAGAGGGAGAGGGAGAGAGAGGCTCGCACACAAAAAAAAGGCTCATCTTGAGTTGGGCTTCAGATTGCCGGCTTCAATTTTCCGTTGAGCGTACAAGTTGGTTTGCTCCACGATCGACCTCAAAATATTGTCACCAACAAAAAGCTAAAAATAGTCCAAAGGATGAGGATTGGCAGGAAAGTTGTCAACAAGCAGACGGCTTTCACCTTCGAACGGCATGTTGATTATTCCATCACCCCTTCACTACTCCAACACTCATCTTCATCATCTTCAAAGTCTCTGTTGTTTGGGGCTTGATTCATGTCTCTGATGTCGCCCTCAAGCATCACATTTTGTAGAACAGCTTGTAAATCTTCTAAGTTACCATCCTCTTCATCTACATTCTCTACATCGCGGAAAAAATCTTCGAAAAGTCCTGAAAAACATTCCTACCACGATCCACGTTTCGCGCAGCCGCCATCTTGGTGGTTTTGTTTACGCTTCGACAAGCAGTCTGTATAATCATAGCACAGACACTGAAAACATTGCCTGAACACTGAATATACAGGTTGCAGGGCCCCTCTAGCCTGTATTCCACAAATTGTAGCGCCCCTGACCTGGTTTCTAAGCCAAGAACAATAACCCCAAGCGGCTGATTTGCGTCACTGTGCAGCGCGACTATAGTCGCGACTACCAGTCGACAGTATAAACAAAGCAGCGCGACTATAGTCGCGACTACCAGGGAAAGGGTTAAGTGTTTTTTTCCTTTTCTTTTCTTTTTCATGACAATCAAAAAATGGAGCTAAAGAATAAATAATGTTCTGAGTTTCTCAAAGCATGAGCAGTATGGAAGTGCATTACACAAAACCTTTTCAAGATTAGTTTGTAATTAACCTCTGAAACCGTTGGCCTCTTGGTAATAGAGTTTTTGAGCTATCAGAGCTTTATTTGTTGGTAACAGAATTTTTGAGATACGAGTTTAAATGAAGATCCTCATCCATTCTACTTATCAACCTTGTCCAGCCAGGCAAGTAAACATAGAAGGGTCGGAAAGGTCAAATAAACATCTAACATTGCCTAAAATGGTGCTTTGTGAAGTAAGGCTTTTTTCCCATTTGCAGTTAAGCATGCGTCTCTTTCATTGAACACATCTAACATCCCCGTAGGGCGTTTGATGCCAAGCATTTATTACAGAATATGAACCATGGAGCTCCTTCACATTTCTGACAGCATCACAGAAAAGTAATGTAATGTAATCTGCACCACGTTTCCATCTTCATGGTTTCTGGAGAAAAAGGGAATGCTAGGTCTGGACAGCTTTCAAAGATTTCAATGTCTGTTCTCTTCCTGGCAGTCTTTATAAAAAACAAAAACAAAAACCTGTACAAACTCTGAAGAACTAGTGAATTTTCACCCACAACAATGGTGCCCTGAAAATGTTGTTTTCAGTAACTCTTTGCCCCTTACACTATAAGATTACTATTGCTCTCCGAGTCCTGTTAAGTTTAGTCAATTTTCAGGAAAATTTGGGTGACCTCAAATATTTTGTTATAAATAAAGTATTAGTAGATGGATGTTGATGAAACTTTGCAAGATTATACAGAAACGTTTGTTCTACATGGTAGATGTGTTCTTTTTTGCAATGTATTTTTGTTGTAATGTGTTACATATTTTACCTGTAATAAATTGTTAAAAAATCGTTGTGTGATGTCGTTTGTGGTGAATGATGTGTGTAAGGTGTGTGTAAAAACTCACAAAAACACATACAAGCATGCAACACAAACATCCACACAAAAAAAGAAGAAAAATCACAGTGCCTCAGAGAACAGATAAATGTCTGTTCTACGCCACTTTCACCCTCACCCAGTTTTCGGGCGAAAGTGACCTAGAATCAGCATATTACTGTTCTTTGACAAGTAAGACTTCAATAACCAAAAATAACGATTATCTACAAACAAACATACTGTGTACGGTTGTCCGTTTTCAATACTAATTTACTAAAGTTTTCATAGAGTAGCGTAGGGAAAGTAGCCAGGACTGAACACGCCCCATAGAGTAACGCAGGAGAAAAGCAGTTGTGGCTGAACGCGCCCATATACACGGTGGTGCACCAGGCTATCCGATTACTTTGCGGTATGTTAATTACGGCCCCCGAAACTCGGTGGGGAAAGAAAAATAAAAAATAAAAAGAAACGGAAAGAAACGAGAAGAAAAGGCGCAGAGAGCCAGGGGAACGCTATCGGCTCACACATCTCATGTCCACCTGACAAAGCTCGTTAAGGTTAAGTTGCCCTCAGAACAGACAGACAGACAGACAGACAGAGAAGAGAGAGACACACACACACACACACACACACACACACACACACACACACACACACACACACACGCACGCAAACACGCACGCACGCACGCACGCACGCACACACAGGCCAAAAAATCAATACTGCCGCGCCTCCTCTACCCCTCTTCCCCCCTCCTCTTCACCCCCTCCTTCCTTCCTGCCTAGCATTACATCAGCTTTCTAGAACGTTCTACGCTAACACTCCCGCTCGGCGGCGCTGTTCTAGCTGGCCAATCAGCGAGCTAAGCGTAGCCTTCTGGCCGCTCACGCCACACATTCTTCCACTGACTGCTGTGCAAGCGCGTTGTGGTTACTGTGCTGTGATTTTACATTTGACAGGCGGGCTGGGCGGAGAGAACTTGTGTGTGTTAAAAACATGGCGAGTCAAGGAAGTGGTGTTTCAATGCTTTCTGTCAGTGCTGGAAGTGACACTAATATTACTCAAGAAATGGATGAAGTGTTGTTATCTTCGCAAGGAAAACTTTCCGATCAACAGACCAATCTTGTGGAAAAATACATTGTTTATCATGAGGCCATGGCAAAGTTTTTGACAAAGAAATTGAGCGGCGAGCCTTGTTCTCCTCCCTCAAAGCCAAAAGGAAGCATTTCGTTTTTGTTTCCTCAACAAAAAACGGAACTCTCAGTTGAAGATCTTGACAAATATTTGAAAACACAGCTTTGTGAGCTGCCTTCTGATCCATTTGATGAAACCAAAATCTTTGAAACTGTTCAAGAAATGACCCCATCTTACACCGGGCTTGTTACTCAGTGAAAGATAGTGAAAAGAAATCTCTTTCTCAGGCTCTTTTTTTAGGGAATTGGCTTCAGAAAGCAAAGACAATTTTGAAACAGTCAAAAACAAAAAACTGGGAGTCCTATCTGAAAGAAGATTTGCGGGTTGAGCCAACTCGCGTAAGAAGACTAATTGAAGTGTCATTTTGTTTCTATTCTTATCCAAAATTTCACAAACTTGCGATTTCTTTCAACGAGTTATACAGCAAACGAAAACTCATTCTGAAATACATACAATCCAACCCCAACTTTAAAGCATTCTGGCATGATACACATGACGTGTTAGAACCCGCATGGCAGGAGTAATTGAGCCACTTCCACAGCGGTAGTTTTACTAGCGCCCAACAAAACTAGGCCAATCGGCAGACTTTGCCGATTGACCTACAAAGCCCACCTCTACCCCGCCTACTGGAGCGTCGGGTTTGTTTAGAGGCAGGGTTGTGTGCGCGCGGCTGTAAGGCCACTGCAGGCCTACCACTGACGTGGCTCTAAATATAGTACTGCAGGCCTACCACTGACGTGACTCTAAATATAGTACCGCTCATGCATGTACGGTCACTGTAACCTGATACGCCCTGCCATGCACAGTGTCCTGCTTCGGCTGTTTGATTGTTTAAAAAACGCAGTGTGCCCTTATGCAACTGGATAACGATTTTTGAATGTTTTGGCAAACAAACTAGATAGGGTTAGGCAGGCCTTAGTACATCTACCAGTATGGAGAGGAGTAGTGTGTGGCCAGCACTATCTTCATATAAATGCTCCAAATATACAATGACGGATGTACTACTACTGGCGATTAGAGCCGCCATAAAAGCTTGGCTACAGCAATTACTGCTGTAACTTTGCCAAAGCCAGTTGCAAGCCTGGTTGAGAAAAGAGGAGCACAGCAAACTAGGCCAAGTCTTACAAGCACTGTGTCTATTGTGTGTTTGTTTGTTGTTTGTTTGTGCGTGTGTTTTGTCCTACCACACGCACGCACGTCCCCCCACCCCCACCCCACGCACGCACGTCCTCCCACCCCACCCACCCCTGTGTACACCACACACACTCCTACCCCCAAGTCACCCCAAGTTCTTAATTAAGTTTTTTAATTAAGTTACTTCAAGTTCTTAATAAGTTCTTGATTAAGTTTTTAATTAAGTTCTTGATCAAGTTCTTAATAAGTTCTTGATTAAGTCATCCTTTAAGTACAACCAAGTTCTTATTAAGTTATCTTATAATTATCAAAAAAATACAAGCTATGTTTTTATCTTAAATAGTAGATGTCTAATATAGTACACACACGCCTCAAAAAACGTGTCATCGTTGAGGATGTCTTGCTCAGCGTTCTCTGCATAGATCTTAAGTAAGGTCTTACATCCGAAGCAACCGCATTGATTACAATTCTGGTCTATGGAAATGTCTTTTATAGACTCCAGGTCTTTATTTATTGACTTCATCATTTTATAATACGCCATGATCTATTTTTATAAAAAATTAAAATTAAGTTCTTAAAATATTATTCCATTATAAATGGATCAAAATGACGCTTTGTTATTGGCGGTTTTGGCGTGCAGTTGTGTTCGGCTTCTGTATTTAGCGGTGGAGATTGTTTGGGCTCTTGTTTTTGCCAGCGTTGTTTATATATTTTATAACCGTAATAACCGCCCCCAGCAGCAGCAAGAGCACCAAAAATGACAACAGTTTTAAGTTCAATATTCCATGAAGACTTTGGGGCCCTTGTATCACATGGAGTTTTTATAGCTGGCATTGAATCAACTTGTTCTGGCGTTGGAGGTGCATGATGAGTCATATTCTGTAACATTAATTTTTTTTGTCTGTTCCACTCTGCTAATTTTCTTCCTGCTTCAACACGCCCAGGATTTTTAATGGTCTCCACCTGATTCAGCGTTTTCTGCTGATTTTCTGGCTTGGTTACTTTCTCCACCTGATTCAGTGTTTTCTGATTCTGCTGATTTTCTGGCTCGGTCATTTTGAAGGGAAATAAAATCTATATGATTAAAAGTTATTAATCCCATGATCGCTGGCGACAATAATGTTCCAAATCTGTAATATAGATCACACCCCAGAGACTCTAATGACTTTGTTAAAACTGGATCTTGCGTTAAATCATACGTAAGATCTTGTTCAGAATCAATGGGAGCAAATCTACTGACTAGTTTAGTGTACAAACTAAGAACCGTTTGCCCCACACTTTTCACCATTCTAGACCCCAGCTGCGCTTCATACCTGTTATGATACTTTAAAATGTCTTGTGGCGACATCTGTTGAATCTGTTCAATGCTGAATTCAGTTCCGAGGAACTGTTTTGTTTTCCCACATGCTGCCAAAGAATACAACCTCTCCTTTTTGGGCATAATAGCTTGGTCATCAACTTGGTCATTCATAAGTTCAGGAAGGTTTAGGCTGCTTTGTAGCTGTAGGAGGTCATCACTGTTCATGTTTTTTAATAATTATAATTATTTTATTTTCTAAAAATGAGCACCGAAAAAACTGTTGCTAACCTTGTATACCATTCTGCTGTATTGGAGGGCTAAGTGTAGGATACTCAATGCTTGGTAAAAGCTTGTTAAAAATAAAGCCAGCAGATCTTGGCAAACTAGACTTTGAGGATTCAGCAAAGCTAATTGCTATCATTGCAGCTTCGGTTGCTACGAAAGATTTTCTAGTTAAGCAAGGAATAATTCCAGACAAAATAAATATGTAAGAAAAAAATACATTTATAAAAAATGGCTTCACTCGCAATAATGATAGGCGGCGCTGTGGTGAATGCGCTTGCTTTTAGCGGAAGTAATTTCGCATTTAGTAAACTGCGGGATGACGGCGAGAGAAAAAGACATAACAAAGCTATGGAGCAACTAGCAGCTGCACAAGACGCCTATGAAAGGCAGAGACTTGAGCAGTTAGATTTTATTAATGACACCCTGAAAGAACAGGGGCATGCAGCTTACACATTTAAAAATGTTGACCAAGCAATAAAAGAATATTATCTAGTAACAGGCAAACCGGTCCAGACATTGCCCCCACCAAAATTCAGTGACTTTTATCAACCATCAGAAAAACAAAAGATGCAAGAAATCGCGTTTATTGTCGTTGGTATGACCGTTGTGTATTTTGTTGCACATAATATTGGCTGAGTAAAAAATGAACAAAATCTATTATTCGCCAAAAGGATATTGGAAGGGTATCACAGCAATACAAAAGCTAAGCCAAGCGGCAGGTGTCAGTGAACAAACAGCAAAGGAATGGTTATCTAAACAAGCGATTTGGCAAATTTATTTACCTGCCCCTAGACGAATACAGAGACCGCACTTTGTGAATACAATACCGAACGACACCCATCAAATGGACCTTCTATATTTACCCTCTGATAGGATTAGACGAAAAAGATTTAAGTACGCACTCACAGTCATTGACATAGCTTCAAGGTACAAAGATGCAGAACCATTAACACAAAAGAGTGCTTCTGCTGTTGCTGTCGCTATACAACTGATATACCAACGAGGCCCCTTAACTTTCCCTCGCATGATTCAAGTCGATGATGGAAAAGAATTTAAAGGTCAAGTGAATCAATTATTGTTAAAACATAGAGTTACCATTAAAAGAGGCATTCCAGGAGTTCACAGATCACAGGCTTTAGTTGAAAACTTTAACAAACAGTTAGCTGAAAGACTTTTCTCCTACCAGTATCACAGAGAGCTGATTGACAATTCTCGCAACACAGAATGGGTTAGAAGACTGCCCTCAGTTTTGCGCGCAATGAATAATGAAGAATTTAAAGGCCTAAAACCAGTACAAGCAATCAAAAGAAAAACAATAAATGTTGTTGAAGGAGAGTCTTCATCCAGCAAACTATTACCATTTGGTTTGAAAGTAAGGTACCTTTATTTACCGGGGGAAGCAGAAGGGGACACTCGCATCAGGGCAACAGATCCGGTTTGGAGTGTTGATCAATATGAAATAAAAAGAATTGTAAAGATGAATCCGCCCGTGTATTATTTACGAGAAACTGACACAACAAAACAGCCAGCCCCTCAAAGATCTTTTGTGAAGGAAGAACTGCAGATAATCCCACCGGGCACAGTTCCGCTTTAATTAATTTACGTAAACATATTTTGGTTTAAAATGGAAGGCCAGAAGGAAGCGCAGAACGAAACAAGAATGGTAAAGGAAGGGACCTTGAAAATGATACGGGAATCATTTCAGGCGTGTAATGCTATTAAGGAAACATTTTCGAGGATTAATCAATGCATGCTAAATCATCCAGATCACCTACAATCCAAACCCCAAATTGGGAAAAAGAATATCTTGAAATAATAAAAAAAATTCGAACTCGTCAAGCAAACATGAGAAAAGATTTAAATGAATTGGATGAAGCTATGATTGATCTTATAATAAAAGTTGATGAAAAATATAAACCCCCCTGTTTATGCGGTTCTCCAGTGCCCAATTGCATATGAAAACTCTGGATTAACAAACACCCGTTTTGTGTTTGTTCTATCTAATGACTTCTTTGTTACAACAGTTGTGTTGATCTCATGTAGATTAGATCGTAGTTTTACGTTGTCATGATGAAAAGTCTTATTGCCAAACAATGCTTCTTTGTAGTTGTCATGTGATATGTTTGACTGCACAACGCTGCGAGATATTCCCTTTGCTTTCTTAATGATTTTCTCCTGGCTCGAAATACTGTACATTTTTGACCTTAAACCAACAAACTCCTTGATCACCTTTCCAGATAATTCATCCTTCATCTTTCCTAAAACCTTCTTGTTAGTAATTGAATGTAAAGGCGAATCTTTAGGGTAATCAGATGTGTCGTACCACCCCGCATGCCCTTTAGCTACTTCCATTTCCATGTCTTTATAGATGTCTTCAGTAGGAATATCTATAACAAAACTGTCTGTATCTGTGTAAAGTACTCTGGACTCAGGATACGAGGGCTTAAAGTAGTCATAAAGAAACTCTAACATCAAAAGCTTTGATAATTCTAAAACAGTAAACCCAATAAATACAGGTTTGTCTAATTTGACTTTCTTTTTTTTCATCATTATACCAAAAAGCTGATCATGAAATCTTCTAAAGTCCTGATAATTAGGTTTTGAAGTCAGCTTAATTGCTTCATTCTCTCTGGTGACCAATCTGACATCTTTACGCTTGTGCGGATTCTCCATAGTCTTTCCAAAACAGCTGTTGTTCATCAGCTTGAAAAAGTCTTTTTCTGAAGCATCTGTGGATTTAGTTCTGAGGTCAGTGTTCTTCATGATGTATGGTTTCATGAACTGTTCTTGATCAAAGCAATTATGCGATGAACTGCTGTCAACTTCAACCATGTCTTAAATAAAATTGTAGAAGTCTGTAATGACAGACATATTTTTTTTGCCTCGAAGATAGGCACAAGTTTAGGTGGTTCTCTTGGATCCATCTTTAGACTTTCTGCTGCTAAAGGATAGTCATTATGCAGGTCATGGAGTTCATGAGGATATTCTAAGTCAACTTCTAGAATGAAGCCGCGCTGCTGATCAGGCGCCAAACTGCCAACCACTTTAATGCCTTTTGAATATTGTTCGGATCACCGCCTGTGTACATTTTGAAGTTGCGTAATGGAAGTGATTGCGCCATAGCCCATCCATACAGATTGTTTGCATCTAAATACATGAGATAGTTAGCACTTTTACTCGGATCATAATGATCCAAGTATTTGTTGTTTGCTTTACAATAATGATGCGACGCCATACTAATTCCTCCGCGCAATCCGTTTTCAATCATCTGAATCATTGGTAAATCTGACAATAAATCAATCTGTACTCCAGTAAACTTTAAGAAAGCATCCCAGCTCATCCCGGGCGCAGAAATATAATGCGCAGGATCCAGGCTATAATGTTTCATGCAGGTCTTTCTATAATTTTCAAAAATATCCGCCAACAAACATACATCTGCCATCAAGTAGGAGTCATGATAGTCTCCCATCGTTTTACAATCTAACTTTTGCCAAGCATCTTGAGCATGCTGGTAATCGGAGTCGCTGATGTCCTTTCCTCTAAGACTAGAAAAGAACGCGCCTTTAGGAGGAAGTGTGTCTTCGTCAAACCTTTCCCAACTGTTCATGTACTCATAAGGGTAAACGCCCTTTCTAACAAGAGTTGAGTCAAAATGTTCTTCCGTTATTGGGCAGGACTTTAAGGACATAGCCAGTGACTCTAATGAACCCATCATGTGTTGCATAGAGTCATAAAAAGACATGTTATTTAGATTAAAGCACATGTACTTTTCTGATGACTGTGCAATGCATGACACCCTAAGGCGCTGGTTACTGCTTGCATTATAAGGTGAGAGTCATAACCTCGCAAGTTGTGAAAGAATACAGGCAGCTTCCATGTCTTTGGATCAAACTTTAGTTGAAGATTGCATTTGTTATGCGCTGCTCCTCTGAACTTTCCGCTAATGTGATCATGGTCTCTTACTGTTGGATTCGCCGCGTCTGATGAGAGGCCTAAACCACAAATCCAACAGTGAGTAGCTGAGGCATACTGTTGTTGGTCTTCAGGCGTCATTATGATATCAGATAAATTCAGATTATTAGAACAGTCATTGCGCACTTGCTGCATGCGTTTTAAGAATGTTTCTGCAGCATCTGGTCCTCTATATAATTCTGGTTCTGAATGAGCGCCATCTGACCTAACAATAATGAAGGCAAATGAACAAATCTGATGATTACTCATTAAGACTGTTTTTCGAAGTTTTTGTGGTGCTGGCCCTTCATAAGAAACAATAAGCGACTCGAAGTCTGCGTAAACTACGTATGGACTTGTTTGCAGCCGTTTCCAGTTCTTAAAACTAACTTTAGATCCTGGCGGGGGCGTAGTTAGTTCTGTCTTACAGTCTACAGAACTTTTACAATGTTTTATATGTTCACTTGCGGCTTGCACAGATGGAATTCTTGTTAAACATTTTCTGCAGAATTGTTGTATGTTAGTGTTTTTTGAAGTATGCGCCAATAATCTGCTCATTGTGCGTATCAATGTGTAATGCGGTAGCCTGCTGGCGAAAACATTAGGAGTAAGTCCACATGACTTTTGGCTGGTTCGCCTATTGTTGGACTGTTCTTGGACACTTTAATTGGCACCAAATTTGTTTCCTCATCCCATGTGTATACATTAACAGTTATTGGGTTGTTTTGTTCTTCAAACTGATCAATTTGGTCTACACTAACAGGAAAGGATATTCCATTGAAGTTAAGATCTTTGGCGTATTGCCGATAGTTAGTCACTCTCTCTGCGTGTTCGCGGACATGATGCAGCCTTGCAAGAACGCACCACATGAAACATTTGTTGTCTGAATTTTTTATGTTTAAAACTGCTCTCTTTAAAACCAACTCACGGGGTAGCGGAATGTAAGCCTTGCTACAATCGGTGCATACTTAGCCTGTTTTAATCTAATCTCTAAGACTTCGCCTCTGACCAACCAGAGCCTCTCATTTTAGCTTCTTCAGCGGCAGCGTCAAACTGTGTAAGCAGTTCGTCTGCCCAACCGGGTGTTAAGTCATTATGAGAAAGAATAGTCTGCTGTTTAGTTGAGACCCAGACTTCTAGATTTTCTTCATTTATTGTTATATAGTCGATTAAAACAGCTAACATTACTTTAACTGGCGGGTCTATTGTTAGTTTACCTGGAACTTGAGAAATTGCATGAACAACGCTTGCCTGTACGTTTGTTGGATCAATGACTTCTAAATCAATATCATTCAGTGCTCTTGATAAACGCTCTCTCTCAAGCATTCCTTCAAACAATTCGTCTGGTCCTTCATATATCTTAGCCATGCTGTCTTTCTTTTCTAAGCCAAAATATTTATTAAATTAAAAAAAAATTCTTAATCAGAACCAATATCGACGGTCTTTTTGCGCTTGGACTCATAAACTAAAGTATAAACACCTTTTGGTGTTGTTAATGTGAGCTGTTTAGAACAGAGTTTAATGTCTCGTTTACTTTTTTTAAGCATTCCTTTTTATCTGCTCGGGTCTGGCTGTTGAGAAAAACTTGTCCCCGCCTTTCTTTGAAGATCAAACTTTTGTCTTTTGTAGTCATCAAAATCAGCCTGTAAACGATTAAATTCTTCATCCGTGATGTTTGAGTCAACAAGCGCTTTATTTATTGTCAGTTTGAACGAGCTAAGTTTAGCTGTTATTAGTTGAACCATAGCTGTGTGCTTTTGGAGTTTAGTTTTTATTTTTTGCTAGCAGCACCTACAGCTAATGAACACAGGCCAAGAGCTAAAGACAAACCTCCTAGAGGTAAGCTGCGGGCGCGCCTATGCCCGTTGCTAAGAGACCAACACTCGTTCCTGCTGATAGAGCACTTATAGTTGATGCTCCAGTATTAACATATGTAACAGCATTAAAGGCAGCAGAATACCTCGTTGGTTTTGCTGTATTTTGAAAGGTCCTGCTCTAGTTTTTGTTGCATTTGTGTAATGTTTGTTAATCTGAAGTTTTTACTTCAGGGCTTCTATAACAGCAGAATTGCCTGCTATCTCTTCTCTGGCATCTCCGGTGCTGTAGGCACATTTGGATAAACCTTAACAGACATGCTTTTTATAAAACGAAAAATAATTAGTATAATACATAGTCTAATCTGTTATTTTCAATATTCAGCTGCGCATCATATAATAAAAACAAATGTACATTAAGCGGTTTATCGGCTTCTTCTTCTTATCAATTTGAATGTTTATTACGTCCTCACTCCTCTCCCGCTTCCATACAACTCATTATCCTCTGTTGACCTTAGGTCAATCCATAAACCGTATTTTGTTGTTAAATAATCATCAAGCCTAACATTGTGAAGATGTAAATCTTTAGACACCAGGTCTGCTGTTGGATTTCTACCCCTCCCACCCCCAAACAATTTTCTTATTTCGTCAAAATGATGATAAGGTCTAAGCCCGCTAGCGTAGATTTGGTTAGGACTACCATCATTGAACATTGCACTTTCGTTATTTTAGGATTAAAAACTTTTCGCTTGCTCTTTTGAACGGTTCTTCATCTTCACACAGCAATAAAATACCTTTAAGCGATATTGATAAGACGCTAAAACTAAAATTCCATATAGTGTCTGCCCTGCTTCTGGGATATGTTGTATGATGAATCACTCTTTCGTAATATATTGCTAATCTTGACTTATATTGGCCCTTAATCAGGATTGCTAAATCAGGGTTGCTAACAACGTCAAACTCTAACGAGATGTCAGAAATGCTGTACTTTGCTTCGGTGTCTGATGATTTGATAACGCGTTTGTATTCATTAAAAGTTAGTTCATATGACAATCTGTCTTTTAATGCTCCTTGAAAGTACGGTGCATGCGCTTTTAACAACTCAAATCTAAGGGATGAAAAGCGATTTCCATACGCAAAATTTACAGCTGCATACTTTTTACCGTCTTTAGTATCTGCGGCGCCTATTCTATGTTTTAGTGCTTCTTCATTTTTCGATTCCTTGAAACGCAAGATCAGCCCTTTCATTCCCGTTAGCCATAGATCAGAATAGGTTAAAAATATGTCTGCATTGTGTAAAGAAAATACTTCTTGCCCCTCAAGTTTTATAGAAATTTCTTAACAATTGCCCGCCCCAGATTCTGTACAACTGTCCTGTTTGGGTCTGTTGTTGAAGCGAGTTCTATTTTTGAAAGTAAGACGAGCAGAGCCTGGCACAATCACGTCATCTGCTCCTAGGTCTGAAATTTGACAGTAAGAATTTGATCTGCATCAATAGTAGATGGATTATTTGGAACAGTAAATTCCGTTTATTTCCCTTCAACGCCTAAGGGCTCTTTCAGTCTTCTATACGGGTTAAGAATCGAGCCATGTGCTTGTGCCATTTTTTTATAAACAAAATAAAAAGTTAATTATTTAAAACATGGCAGGAATTGAAGCTGAAGAAGATTATGATGTTTTTGATCCTGGAGAACGACCATGAGTGAAATGATCCCTTTGACACGGCATCGCTCAGCGCTCTCAATGCGGCGTGAATTAACAGAAAGTACGGTCGGAGCATTTTACAAAAGTTTAGGTCAAGAACCTCCCGAATTTATAGACCCAAATGATTTTGAATTAGAAGATGGTCATTTGTTTGTAAAGGGCGATCAAGGAGAATCTGTTCGGCTTACAACTAAACCAGACCCATCAAAGTTTTAGCCAAGAGTACAATTATACAAAGACCAGTGTGAAAGATCAAAATCGCCTTGGTCTTGTTAGACCGAAATTAATAGGATGCAGTTGCTAAACTTCAAAAACACACTACAAGAACTCCCGACAGATAACCAAATGCAAAACATGAACTTAAAGAATTAAATCAATCAGCAGGCGAATTAATAAATACAATAGAAGCAGAAACCAGTTTTTCAGAAGAAACAGCGTTAAAAACAATTAATGATTTCCCCATTGCCTATGCGAGAATTATTAACCCTTGATCATGCTTTAAGAACCATCAGAGGCGAATTAACAAACAATTTAGCAAAACTAGGTGAACTAGATGGGCATATAAAAGAGAAAAAAGAAAAACTCGTTGAGGCTGATGACGCCAACTTAAGGGCCTAATATTAAAGAAAGAATAACCCAAAGACTAAAAGATCTTGAACTAGAGAGATCAGCAAGACTAAAAGCGCTGACTACTAACCGAGACCAATTACGAACTCAAGTGAATAGAATAAGAGAAACTATCCGGAAAATTTTATATGAAGACACGACACTAGCAGAACGAATACGAACACTGTTAGAGAGCAAGGAGTCACATTAGCAAGCGTTATAACTGCCTTAGATTTGCAATAAGTACATTGTGTTGGCTATTACAGCGGCGGTGGCCAAAGTTCAGTACCTCCACCGCCATCGCCTCCGCCTGATAAATCATGGGTAAAAAAACAGCTTGATCATCTTGCAAGTTTATTAAAAAAATTAGCTGGTAAAGCCGTGGACGCTTTACCAGGAATATTAGGGAGTATTGTCAGCTGGCTTTTGTCTACTGCAAGCAAAGTAGTTTGGCTTTATGGCCGAGCACTTATGGGCATTAGTTCTCTTAATAGTTGGGTTAATATTAGTAAGATAAAGACCGAGTAATCCTATGCCAGTTAATCCAAGAACAAGTGCTGTCTTTTCATATTCATGGTCATCGCGAACAGAGTCCGCGAGCTTTGCTGAGTCTTCATGACTTTGGGGGTTTGGACTTCGGGATTGGATGACTTAATCTTGGGTGTTCTTTTATTGTTTGTAATAATTACTGGCTCAGAATTTATGTCGTTTTTCCCAACCTTCTGTTCATTGCCCGCTATAAGAATTTCATTATTATAGTTTATTATTATTCCTACCTGGAGTCTGAGGTCAGAAGGCAGCATGTATAAACCAGTGCCAACAGCAAAGTCTACTTTTGATCTTGCGTATTGTAAAACATTTTGGTATCTTTCAATACTTGAAGGTAATCAACTGTAGAATTAATGGCGTCCTCTAAATTTGCTAAGTATTGTTTTTGTGCGTCAAAGCCAGTAGAAGGATCAGTTATGCTCGATCTTGCCTGTGCTTGCGAACCTAGCAAACACCAAACTAAGTACGAATAGAGTCGTTTATTCGTTCTATTCCCGCTCTAGTTAGGCCCTTAGAAGTGTCTAAGATAAATGTTGTCCATGCTGTTTTATGCTCTTGCTGTAGAGGACCCGGGCTCAACAGTTGTGCCAAAAAAGAAAGTTTGAAAGGAGGATGCCAGTCATAGTTATACTTTCTGTGCGTGCCCCGAAAATAAAGGTCGCCTAGGCCATGATTAAGATCCAACTTTTGTCTAAAGCCTGTCTTGATGTTAATATTGAATTCGTTACAGATCCTTTTAAAAGCCTTCATGTCTATTATGTTGCTGAGTGGATTAAACGGTTTGTCATTTGGTAATGGAGCTTGCAATTCAGTCAAAATACGTCTGAAGGTGTAATAGAAATGAAATCTGTACACTGACCTCACCAAAGGATCATGGTGATTTAAATGATCAGCATACGACACTCCACACCCAGTTGATGCGCAAAACACAGCAAAGTTAACTGGTTCTGATAAAACTGCATCGGATGACTAAACCACGCTTTCTTGATGTGGTCGTTTTCAATAGGGGGGTTAAGATATCTGCTTAATGGAGTACTCACCTTTTATGAAAAGAGGCAGTCTGGGTCACAGCAATGTCAAGAGTATCAGTTGCTATATTTTTAAGATTGTAGTGCGGCCCAACAGAATATTTGCATCAGTATATTTGAACGCGCTCATTTTTATTTCGTTCAAAAAATGTTTGTAACAATAACAACCCAAGACCGTCCTTCGTTTTTAGAACATGCTATTGATAACAATTGCGGGGCCAAATGGTCGCGCTCCATGAAATATTCTAAAAGTCGTATGGTTTAATATAAGCGAAGCCAAGGAGAATAATACGGTTCTAAAAGTTAACAAATCAGGGGCCAAAGTTAGCCAGTTAATCATACCTGATGGTTATTACGGGTTTTGCTCACTAAAAGAAGCAATGAGTAACTTTGACATTACTCTCAAACTTAACAATGCGAATCTAAAAACAATGTTAACATTCAAACCTGAAGAAGAAATAGCACATTACCTTTTTGATGTAGAGCTAGCTAAAATGTTAGGCTTTGAAGCTGACAATCATAGATTTAGAGTTACACCAAACAAACTACTTATGAGGGAGAAAATCCGCTCAATCTTGCATTCATTCATTACTCTATGTTCATTTGGATGAGCTGAGCACTGATGAAAACTTATATGACGGAAGGCCCTCAACTGTTTTAAGAGCTCTTCCATCAGGGAAAGCTGCATATGCGATTATGAAATTATACAATTCCCTAATTTACAGTTTAAAAAGATTAGTTTGTGGGAGGGTCGGATCATTTAATATAAAAATCAAAGACAAAGCGGGGAAAGTTGTGAATGTATAACCTGCACATTGTTTTGGAAATAAAATAATACGCTACTAAAAATAATGTCGCGTGGGCCAGAAGAATCGGGAGTTACATTAGCGCCTGTGAGGTGTATAACTTTAGAATTAAAAGACCTTGCAGACGTTGCGGACTTTGAACAGAACGGTGAGATAGGCGCTTTGTATGGTTTTGAGTACACTAAAGATGGTGATTATAAACGCAAAGAGGTTGGCGACAACAAAAAGTTTCCTAAACTAGAACAACTGCGCAATCTAGAGGCAAATAATGTTGGCCAGTATGAAATATAAATAGTTCGAAAACCTGACCTCAAATGGCACTTAGAACCATATTTAGAATGGGACATAAATTTGAATTCATAAGCCCATTTACATTTTTTGGCCGTCAAAAAAGTTTCAGAAAAGCATTCAACTCTGGCCCTTTACATGTAAGTCTTATGCCAGATGACAATAGTCGGAAAGAGATTGAAATAAAGCCTATGGGAAAAAACAGTACATCCTCCATAGAAGAGAAGCGGTTTTAAAAGATGCTTCTACAAAATTACAGTTCATGCCGCAAATGAAATTAGGGGACACGTTCACAATAATATTTGAAATTTCTGTCTTAAAAGATAAGGAGAGGGATGGGGTTGTGGGCGTTAGTGACGTCCTTTTTAAAGGAATTCTAATTAGCTGGCAAAACTTAGACGTTGACAGTCTTAAAGTTACTGTTGTCATTCTTCACAATGGTGAGGATATTAAGGTCATAACAACAAGCAACAAAATCAATATTAGTCTAAATAGAAACAATCTTACAGCACTGAATTGGATTAATCTTACACATTTAGACCTTATAGGATTTATTATACTGAACAAGTTTTAACAGAGGGCATGATAAAAACAATAACCGGATTAGATTAAGTTCTGTTATAAAACTATGGAGCAGTTAAACTTTATGACAAAAACTCCTCATTGCTCATTGATTTGTGGGCAGACTGGTTGTGGAAAAACAATATTTATCCTCAACCTGTTACAAACAGTTTATCGTTATAATTTTAATCATATTGTGGTTTTCTGTCCAACACTTAAATGGAACAAAGCATATCATGATAGAAGGTTTATATGGGCAGATGATGACATATATTTAGTTGATCCCAGCAATAAACTGAGTGAGTGTTTAGAACAGTTTTATAGACTGTTTGAAGGAACGCAGACACTATTTATTATAGATGACTGTTCGGCAGAAAGAGACATAGTTAAAAAGAGAAACACTTTGTCAAAACTAGCTTTCAGCGGAAGGCATGCTAGGATAAGTGTGTGGATTTTATGCCAAAAATATAACTCAGTTTTAAAAGACTTTAGAGAACAGTTAAAGACTGTAGTGTTATTTCACATGAAAGACAGAGACTCATTTGAAGAATGTTTGCGCGAAAATGATGTTATTGAAAATGATCAGGAAAAACATAGGATTAAACAAAAACTGAAATCTGAAAAGTTTAGTAAATTAGTATTGAAAACGGATAACCCTACACAGTATGTCTGTTTGTAGATAATCGTTATTTTTGGTTATTGAAGTCTTACTTGTCAGAGAACAGTAATATGCTGATTCTAGGTCACTTTCGCCCGAAAACTGGGTGAGGGTGAAAGTGGGGTAGAACAGACATTTATCTGTTCTCTGCCTCTGTCCGTACCATCAGGTAAAACGCACAATCTGTTGTACTCACAGTGAAATGTTCAATAGTTCTTGAACAAATCCTCAGAAATGACTTAGAAAAAATAATCGATTGGTTTAGCATCAAAAGGAAGTGGAATTTTGGGCCATGGTTTTCCTTTGAATTTTTTTCTCTTTATGTTTCAAACAGGATCGTTTTACTCATAGAAAAAATAATCGATTGGTTTAGCATCAAAAGGAAGTGGAATTTTGGGCCATGGTTTTCCTTTTAATTTTTTTCTCTTTATGTTTCAAACAGGATCGTTTTACTCATCCTGGTCCAGATCAGCTGATTCAACACCACCACTTGCACTGCTGTCAGTTTCACTAAAGTCCGAGAGATCTGACAAACGGACTGAAGAAACACCAGATTGATTGAAGTCTCCTGCATAATTTCCGTAATTTCTTTCATCCACCAACTGATCGATGTACTCAGAATACACAGACTAGCTGTCTGACTCGCTAGTCACATCGTCCAAGTCCGCCATCTTTGCAAGCTTGGCTGAAGTATTTTTGGACTCTCCACTTCAGCAACCAATCGTAAACCTCAATAGCCATAAGAAAGGACAAAAGTTTGTTTCTGATTCATTGAAACACTCCTTTTTCACGCCAAACTGATTCCCACTGAATAGAGAATGAATGAAATGCGTCATCAGCTTTCAAAATATGGTAGTGTTACTACGGCGCCTTACGGCAGCGCAGGCACCGACTAGATGGGCGCCGAATCGCAGTGCAAGGCGCGTAGAGTTCAATACATAACAAAACAAAACAAAAGTCGCACAACTTTCTCTCTCTCTCTATCTTTTTTTTTAAAGCGAGAATATACGTGGAAAATAGATGGCCCTGTAAAACTCCAATTCATGGCGGTCTATAAATTTTGAAGTGCACTGCACCTATCCAGACTTTTACAATACTGTGTATCTAAAATTCATGCATTTCTCTAACTGCATTTGAATAATTTCCGCAAAACATGTACCTGTGCTCAAACATTTTTAATATTCTCTCCCCAACAGATACTGGTATTGCAGCAGGACTGGAACCCATACAAGCCAGTTTCACAGTCTTGTCAACATCTTGTGATGCTGTAAGAAGTCAGTCTCTCACAACTAGACCCCGAACTAGGAAACAACATGATCATTCTATTAACCAATGATAATTACAACAAACTGGCCTTCTCTCCTTCCTGACAAAGGGACAGACTGATGGACAGAATGTGCTAAGTTTATTCATGATCCTCATCAGCTTATTACAATTTTCTTCTTTTTTCTGCAAAAAAACAAACAAACCTGAAATTGTACAAGCATCAACACAAGATTTCAAATGTTCTCACTTAAAAAAAAAAAAAAAAAAAATCCACACACACCAGAAATCTGTCTTTTGTCTGATGCCCATCTTAACCTGAATGCTGTTTCGGACAATTAGTCAAATTAATCCTCTAGCCTAGCGCCTTCACATTTTCTGTCCGCTAAAAATACAACTGAAGAGTTGCAACAAGCAGCCAGTAGCACAAGAAAAAAAAGAAAGTGAATTTGATATTCACACCTGTCAGATATGTGACAATGAATATGATCCAGAATACAATCTTGTGGCAGACACAGCTTAAATAGAGCACCTTCTCTGGTCTTCTGAAATCACTGCATCAAAATCATAGCAGTTGTTCAATCTAATTTGGCCCGACGCTCAACTCATTGACACGCAAGATAAAAACTTACAGGAAATAAAGAAGGAACCTCCTGTTGTGCTAGTGAACTAGGCCAACACTAACAATGTAATTTCTTGCCACTGCATCTTGATGACAGCATAGCTTCCTGTTCTCCTGAGGTTTATGTGAAAAGGGGAAGAGGCAAGGTGGATGGATAACTGGTATGTTTTTGATGTTGTTGTTTTTTAAACAGTATCGATACCAGCTGTTAATCTCTGTAGCTCAGTGCAGCAACTTTGCACATCTTGGTGGTGCGTTCAATATGTTGAACAAAATCTGGAAACAATGACAACACTATTAACACTATTGATTTTCCAGTTCTTGGTACATGTTGCAATACTTGTCAGTTCGTAATGCTCATCTTGGTGTTGACAGGCCCTGCACAACGTGTGTGTGCAAGTCTTGTCCACTTGTTACCAGCAGACCATACACAGGACATGATCCAACAAGCCAGTTTCTTGTCCCCTGGTAGCTCAGTTTTGGTGAAGCGGAAGACTGAACAGGTGATCAAAGCAGAAGGCAAACTGAAAATGTTATGCACAGGATGAAGACACCTGACACTTTGCAGGTTGATCTTCTGGGGGAAACCAGGTATATCTGAATACCAAAACTCGTTAAAAGAGACAGCAGTGGGTGTGGGAGAGCATTTTAGATGCCTTTGACTTAGAAGAAGCGCTATGTGGCCAACTGGGCTCCAGGGCCTTTTTCTGTTGCTCAACACTCAAAAAACATCTGCTGATGGTTCTGGGTACGGGTATCAATGCACCACCTAGTTTTCATGATTCCTCTGGGCTAAATACCACCACACCTCAAGCCTGCTCCTGTTGACTGCAAGACTAGAATAGCAATTGTGATTGCACCACAAACTACAAAGGGTACTTTGATGGCTTCTATCTTCCATGACTTCATGTTATCCAATCCCTGAACACTTTCATGTCTTGACCATGCACCAAGTGGGAAGACATGGGCAGAAAGCATTTACAGGCATCAATTCTACTTAATGTTTATGATATTATAAAACCAAAAAAAAGCAGCAATGTTGCATTACAACAAAAGACACTTTCTATTTATTACATGGACTGCTTGTATTATCAGAAAACATACGCATAATTTGTTTCCTTGTTCTCAACTTCCACCTTCTTTTTGATTTTTTGCAGACTGAAAGGCAAAGAATCCATTCATCCAGAAACTATCCTGAGGTAACTGCTCTGATTTTTAATTCAAACAGCTGTAACTGTTCAATGGAAGACCAGAGGTACACGGTACACAAGAGAAGGAAATAAGAAGATACATCACATTACACATTGGTTTGACTCCTGCATCAGTGGGAATGGGGACAGTGGGCACTTAAGTACTGAGGAAAGACCACTTCAGTGTACGCTCTGACCAATACGGGGAGACATATCAGATGATGTCATTCTCCGATGGCTCCTAGGCAGATCACAACGACTATCTGGCAGCCCTCATTTTCTTTTCCATGATTTACTTCTTCTTTTTTTCTAATTTTCAATCTTCTACATGCTGGAACTGGCTAAAGACTTTGGCCTGGGGAGGGGAGGGGTAGGCAGGGCGGAATAAGGGGCTGTGAAAAGAAGGAAAGGAGGGGGGGGGGGGGGGGGGGGGGGGGGGGGGGGGGGAATCCAGCAAAAAAGAACAGCTTGTGACCAGTCATCCACACACACACACGCACACAGAGTAGATATTCTCTTCCCAAGTGACAGCCAAATTTGAATGAAGCCTTTTTACTTGAAGAAAGGAGGACAAATTTTTTTTTTTTTTAAGGGAAAAAAAGACTCATTTTACTACATTCCATCAGCATTTTGGTCAGCAGAAAATACCTCTCATTTTCCCACATAATGGATATAGTTCACTGACAATTTTCAATGCGTAAATTTCACAATAGGAGAGAGCTAGAGAAAGAGACTGAGACTGAAAGAAAAAAAAAACCCATCTGTGTAATACTAAATACACAACGTGTGTTCTTTATCAAAACATACTACCCCTCCTAACCAAAAAGAATCCTTCCACCAACACCTCCTTTGAAGATGTTCTGTAGGTCAGAGACCTTCATCTCTCTTTCCCTTTCACACTTCTGACCAAAGATGTCTGCCACGAGCATTGTGCTCTGATAGTGTAGCTCTTGCGTCACGGCTTAGCCTACAGTCCCTTCTTCCCAGACAGGAGGTGGTGACATACACCCTCAACGACTTTTCCATGCGATGTAAAACTCAAAGTGGTCTGGAAGCCAAAGTGTTCTTTGAAGCTTTGTTTTGGACTGCCTCAGTGACATACTGCAATGTTGCTGCCACTTGGAAAAAGGGCCATTCATCTGACACCATAAGCCATGTGTCCCCTTACTCCAGAAACCCCACCACTGACCTGACCCATCCCACAGAAAAAAAAAACAAACCCCCCCCCCCAACAACCCACAAATAAACCCATGATAAACAAAAGACAGACGTGTCTACCAATAGTCCTGTGGTGATAAATACACAACTGCAGGTGAGGTGGCCAATGCAGGAAAGGAAGTGGAGATGTGTAGAAAGGATCCAGAACACCGAGCACAGCGAAACAACCTGCAGGCCAGCCAGCTCAGTGCCCCTCAGACATTCCATCCTCTGGCTCCAGCCGTGGCCAGTGCTGCTGCCCTCTCCAGCTCCCATCCTCTCTGTCCGCTCCTTTCCATCTCGCGACCCATGCACCATGTGCTTACCTTCTCACCTGCAACACACCAGAACACACCAGAGACAGCAGTCACAGACATGCATGACAAGTGGAAGCTGAATTGTTCCTCACGCAGCTCTACACACAGATTCTACTGGGGAAGGGTGGGAGAACACATTACAAGCCTGTACATCTAAACTACCTTACTCGTTTATTCAAATGTTCTTACTCCTTCCCCACTTGACCATACTGGGTATGACCATCTGATCTGTGAAAGTACAGGGTTTTTTTTCTCTCTCTCTCTCTCTCTGCTACACAAGAAACTTAGATTTGGGAGGTCAGCCAGTTTGTATGCAGGCAAGAGCACTTCACCACTATATATATATATTTTTTCCCAGTTAAATAAGCATTTCAGTGTTCTCTGTCAAACATTCAAATACAGATCTGGCAATATGCCTGGTGTATAATATGTACGGGTACAAAAAAAAGAGGTCAGAATCTCTTATCCTGAAACTGAAATGTGGTGATCAAGTTCATACGATACCATTATCACACAAAAAAAGACACGATTCTCACTCTTTTCCGGGAATTTATCACATGACATTCTAATTTTGTGAAAACTGTCTTTGTGTGTAGCTTACATGCTAACGGTTCTGAGAAGACGGGATCATAAAACAAACATTTTTTTTAACCCACTGCAATCATTCAATGATGTACAAAATGTGACGGCTCAAATATAATAGATCTATTTGCATAATACAGACCAGTAACAGTGCACAGTGTTCTGTCAGGGAAAGTAAACAACAGTCTATATTCTTGATGCTTAAAAAAAGCAACACTCCTGGTTGTCCAGTCAGCACCTGTGATAATCCACAGTCATGGCTTTCTGTTTGTTAACTAGCCTCTGGCCATTACAAGGGATACAGCTTTGTTTTCATTTACCGACAAACGTCTTTCTTCCAGATTCACTTGTTCTCCAGTTTTCTTTTTTAACCCTCTGCCTACCGCATGACTTTGTGCTATATGACTATGAGAATACCATGCCAAGAGAGGTAACTCCGCAACACATACACACTTGCCATAAAGAAACCTCAATAGAAAATTTGTTTTTAACTTATCTATTCTGTAAAAATAATGAAAAAAATTCAAAGACATCACTCCATCCAAAACAGCCATTTCCCCCCACATGTAGTGAACTGGTACACGAGGAAAAAAAAAACAAACGAACAGACTAACTGTACTTTGGTATTCTCAGTGCTAAAACAATTTTCCCTAAATTCACTGTACCCACAGAACATCATGGATTAGGAGCACAGAGTGATTTTCCAAGTCTAAACAAAGTACTGAAACCTTCAGGAACAAAATAAAGTCATTCTGTATGGTATGCACACTAAATAATCAACTTTTATTGTGAAGCAAAAAACAACCCAAACTTCAATTTTGTTAAACTGAAGGCATCACATACAAGAAGATTTGTCTTCTAACTACTGAGGGGAAAAAATAACAAGAACAGATTACTGAATACTGGGCTTTAGATTGTGATGGAATTCAACAAAAATGTGCTTTTGCACAAGTGCACTGAGCAACACCCCCCCCCCCCCCCCCCCCCCCCCAACACACACACTGTGGTGATGATGTACCTCTTGTCCGGCTCCTCTTTGCTTTTTGATAAACAGGCAGTTTTTATTTCAGGCCAGAGTTTATGTTCATCCTTTTCTGCTTGCTTTTGTGCAGCAAATAAATTTGTTTCTCGTTAAAAGTCTACCAAAATTCTTCTGAAATCAAAAAGCTAAAGGTGATGCTCCTACAGGCAAATCGTGGGACACACCCACTGACTGACCCGGTTTCCTGGCTATCAAAACAAGGGAAACTTTTGGGGGGCTTCACTTCTTGTAGCCAACCACTCCAGTCAAGAATTAAAGTATCTCTAGCAAGTTTTGTTTTTCGAATTTTCTTTTTTGGGGGGTCTGGGCCCAGCAGCAATGGGCTATTCGACATCGTCATTATCATCGCCTGAATCATTGTTGATTCCGGCCTCAAAATCAGTCAGCAGTCGATCTTTATTCATAACTAGGTCAAGATTGACGTCCGAATCGTCTTGCTTCAAATCTTCTTTAAGAGTGTAGCCCGCAAATACGCTCTCTTCATCAATATCACTTCAGAAAATGAATTCTGCAAGTTGCATAGTTACTTGATCCGCCATTTTCCCAGAAAATCTTCGCGAAAAAAAGCCGAACTTTGAAAATTCACAGCAGCGAAACTACTCCACCAAAACTCATGCAACAAAAACCAAAATGGCGTCCAGAAACGGAAGTACCGGAAGACTCTTCTGTCGCAATTGCATTCTGGGATATGCGATGGTGAAAGCGAAAGTCGTTGACCGAGTATTCAGCGGTCGATCTCGGTCGATCCGGTATTCAGAAGGAGGAAATCTCGCGGTCGATCTCGGTCGATCCGGTAGGCATTGGGTTAAACTCCATTTTGTTCAGGGAAAAAAAAAGAAACCAACCTAAATATATTGCAAATATGACGAGCAATTTCCTGCAAGATGTAGGAGGCGTCAGTCACTGTTCCTGACCGGGGGTAAAGCAGTAGGAGCGTGGGGAGTTTTCATCATTTTGGATTCAGGCAATGCATTTGGCTTTATTTCTTTTGGTCTGATCTGCAACTATGTTCACCACTACAAAAGAGGTCACAGGGTGGGGTAATCCATAGGTGACTCTCGTTCAAATCAAACTAGCAACCAATGTTGGACCGTTTTTGCCCCTTTCCTTACCCCCCCCCCCCCCCCCCACCCCCACAGTAATGCATAAAACCTCTAGGTAACATCTAAAACTAATTCAATTCTTTCAATTAAAACACTAACATTTTTACCATCAATATCACAATGGTGGGCATACTTCAGAAAGACCTCTATATCTGCTGCATTTTTGCAAAATATATGATGCAACATGCTGACAACGCACAGTGTTGTGGGACCCTGTACCACTGGCAGCGTCACAACACAATAAGATGGGTTTACCACTGCAGGCGACTAAACTGCCCATTTGCATCATAAAAGGCTGTGAAAGTCAACCAAAATGTTGAATTTACCTTCTATCCATCGCTCTTCTTTGCCTAAACCTTATAATGGTATGATAAGTTTTGTGGTGTTAAAGAAAATTTCTTCACTTTCGCCTCAAACACATTTTCCAACCATCTCTGAATTGTACTCTGCCTAAGCAAGCCTAGTTTCACATGATACAAGCTGACTATAAGGGCTACAAAGGGTTAAAAGGGGCTTTGCATATCATGACACTGACCTTGGCCAGAATCTCTTCTTCAGTGATATCATCAACGCTGTCACACATAAACTCTGGAACTTCTTCATTAATCATCTTTTTCACAGCGTCTTTGGATGAGGCGTACAGCATTCTCTGCTTGATAGTTGCACATCCTGGGCACCTGCACAAACAAATACATCATACCACATGATCAACATCAGATTTAACTGTGGAAGATGGCTGCAGTCATGTTCTTTGTCTTCCTTCCTCCCCACCCACCCCCCCTTTTTTTTTTTTACATCACTGTCGAATTTTTATCAGAAAGGAGAGAATACAGAGGAGGAATGCTGCAATGACTTCCCCTCTAGCTGCATTCTTCCACCCCTCAGTATTTACACACTTTCCTACATACCAGCTCATCAAACAACCACTTCTCATCAAATGGACATAAACAAATTCTGGATGACTTTAGGGCCAATTTCATACAGTAATCATCCTATAGAGAGCTAGAAGACCACACGTCCCAACTCGTCTCAAACAAAAGATCCCGCCGGACAGGAAATAACAAGCTGTTCAAGTGCCTGTCCCCTAGGACAATCTACTGGGGTGAATCTTTCCTCCCCAAAACAATCAAGGACTGGAATGCCCTCCCCCAGACTGCCGTTGATGCTGCGACCTTGGACACATTTGTGTCTACGATGTTTCAGCTTCGCTAATCTCCCGTTGCCCACTGTGTGTGAATGTGAGGGGTTGGGGGGGGGGTGTATGAAAGCGGTTTTGTAATGTCTGTGGAGTTGTCCCATCAAATTTCTTAGATGACCTAGGTGCTCTCCGGAGAGACGCTGCGAGTGATGGTGGGACGGGACATCTTCAATGTTCTTTCCTGCTGGTCACTCTCTCCGGTAAGAGGATTAGTGTGTGTGTGTGTGTGTGTGTGTGTATGTGTGTGTGTGTGCTTTTTTTGAGGCGCAGACCCCTCTGAAGTGTCGCAGGCAATATGGTCTCAAAATACTAAGCCTAATGATTGTGGAGCCCCATCCGACGGTGGTGAAGAAGATCCAGAAAAAAGCTACGACAATGTCATCTACGTGCATTCAACCAGCCTGACAAAGCATCAGCACAGTGCATTACAGCAATACCAACTGAACAAGCACAAGGCTCCCGTTCTTCCAGGCAGCTGACTCGGTCTGGTTACTAAGCAACTTCAGCTGACTGAGCCTTTATCTGATACTCTGAGGTCCTAGTGGATAGATTTATCTCCCTTCCACTACCAGAAAGGTTTGAACTTGGGGGAGTCCTCACCCCACTTGGATGCCAACCATCACCTGACAGTTACCTAACAACTTCAGTCTCCTTCGCACAGTTGGAACATCTATGCTAGGTAAGGGCGCTACAAATTATCAGCCAATTACACATTTCTCTACCATGCTAAAAAATTTCTTTTCCTCCTAAGCCCCTTCATGAGAGATTCCTTTCCCTTGACAGTATTCAAAAAAAAAAAAAAAAAAAAAAAAAAAAATAATAATAAAAAAAAATTTCTGCGATTTGATTTAAATGATCTCGATTCGACACCTCCAAACTTGGGACCAGCCATCCAAGTCATCCCTGTTTAAAGCCCCCCAAAATAGCAGACAATGATTAAATTGCAATCTAAAATGTCCATTGGAACACAATGTTTTTTCAATCTTTCCAAACATATGGGCATCATTGTGACCCTCATTTTAAAATCTGTGCATCAGATCTTCCATCTGCACACAACAGACCCCTAGTTCAGTGTTATAAACAATGACATGTATTTTTGCCTTTTCATTAATTGCAGCTGAGAACACAAATGTATTCATCCAGTCGTTTCACTTTCATTTCCCCCCCTTCTGAGGTATACGTGACATACACTAACAAATGCTTTTTAAAAAACTTAAATGCATAAAAAAATGAGCAAAAGTGAAGTTAATGCAAGTATTTAAGATTTATTTAGAAATATAAAAAAAATTTAACATACTCACCATAAAACCAGAATGAGTTTGGATGTGTCTGCTCCTGATTTGCTTTTGAAGGGGTAATCAAATATAACGTATCGGCCATCATCTGTAGGCAACTCTTTCAGAAGACAATGGAAATCCTGAACGTCCTGTGGACAACAAATAATATATGTCAACTTCCTGCCAAATATGTGTGTAACTTCCTGCCAAATATGTGTCTGTCCTTTAAAATCACTTAAACAATGGATCAAATGCAAACTATCAGAAAACCAAAAACCAACAACTGTTACAATACCAAACTGAGAAGGCTGTGTTTTGTGTGCGCAAGGCTACACACACATAACACACTGTTAATTTATAACCTTTACCTGCGCTACTTTTCATGACACACATTCCGATCGACCACTGCCGTCGCCTGTACAGCATGTAACATCATACTGCGAAAGGCAGACTGGTAAATGCATGTAAACAATTGAAAAGAATATGTTGAAAGAATGATTCAGCAAATAAATGCTAAAACAATCGAAAACTATGCATTTGATAATTTCGCTTTACATGTGAAATGCAGGTAATGCACCAACATTCGAAAGCCCCACTTCGAAAACAAAGCTCCAAAATAGTGCTCAGATGACCTTCACCTACACTGTACATGATTCAGCACAAAACTGTGACGTTTCACGCAGAAATATCTACACACAAGCTTGTACGACACAAAATAAAATGATGTGTCACACTTCTTCCTCTAAGTGAAACGCGGTAACGCCGGTGCAGGACCTTCCAGTTTTGGCTAATATTTTCACAGACGCATCGATTTCAACCAACATATTTGCCTTCAACTGCTTGAAGGTGAGTGATAAATGTTTCTTGATCATTATTCTTTTGTTTCACTGTCATGAATTAGATGATAGTTGTCGTGATCTTTTAAAAACGGTATGATGATCATTATTCTTTCGTTTCACTGTCATGAATTAGATGATAGTTGTGATCTTTTAAAAACGGTACTTAATCGGCAAATTTTGATCGGTTGTTTGCTCCTGCACATGGCATCAAGTGTAACACAGTTCGACATTTATCATTGTTTCAGCAGCATGATAGCTAAGACTGAATGCATGGATATGTTTTTTAGTTGAGAAATAGTCGTGTCTGTTGCGTCAAAGTTGATTATGACGTAAAATACAAAGATCTCATTTAACATATAACCTTGTTACACATGACATGAAAATCAGATCATCACCATGTCACAATGTACCATGTACCTGTGTGAATCCGCTTTCGTGTCGAATGAAGCGCTCGGAACACATCGTTTTAATTGTAGCATAGGTGTATAATACTTGCACTTACAATTAAATCAATTCTATATATTAATTAAATAAAAAATAAAAAATCACGGCCAAGTGATGAAATGCGTCTTAATTCAGCAGAATTCATGGTTACTGTCAGTAATAGTAGGCACCGGCAGCCCTTCTTTCAGCGTATGGGAAAGTTCAGCCGAGTGAAAAATATGCTTGTTTTCAATAGGCAGTATCTATGAATAACGCGTTTAGAATCAGATGAAAATTGTGAAGAATAAAGAATACAGTTTCCTTTTGAACTCTGTGTTGTTTATTTGTGTTTGCAACAGACGGTATGATGATTGTTTTATTCCCAATACACTCATCCGTTCACACAAAAACGAAGCGCGTCACACATCCCGATGCGCTGCAGACGACATTTGGCCGAGCGTTTGAGCTAGACTGTGTCGAAAATCAACACATACAATGTGTTCATTCCATTCACTGGCGTTTAAATAGGTCAGAATACAAGAACATGTTTCCAGCTTTATTTCAGTCAATTTTTTCTTTTTAGTGCGATGTGTTTAAATTGATTAGAATCGAAGTTTTTATGAGGCTTGTTACAAGTGTCTTTCCAAAGTCATTGCTAAAAATCTTGCGAAAAAAACATACACATTAACGATGCACTAGAAAGGCCGTTCTCCTGCATTCATTGGTGTATCAAGCTAAGCGATTGGTTGAGTGCTCAAAAAGCGCAAGCCAATCAAAGCGAAGGTATCAAAAGCAAACATTCGCTCCTTGTCCAAGATTTCAAGTTCAACAATGGCGGAACGAAGCCGAGATCCGACAATGACCAAGTCAAATGCGCTAATCGTGGTTGAATTTCAAGATGCACTTGGTAAGATAACGCATATAATAACAAACCAGAACATTAATGAAACGATTCAATTATTTTATTTCGCTTAATACCGTGCCAATGCTTAGTTATTTTGTTCGCAATTCAGCTGGTGTTCGTCCAGATTAAACAGGTCGGAAACGGCACACGCGTTGCGCCGTTCGAAGCGATCATATTTTTGTACAAGACAAACTAATGAAAATAGATATCAGTAATAGGCTTCACTTATGTCGATTCATGTATTTGTGAACTGGTTACCGATTCCATTACACGATTACAGAGAAAATCGTAGTTAATAACATCTGTTTGAGACAGATATTCAAACCGGAAGCTACAACCGCGCGTACATGACGGTCCGAGGCTTTGAAAGCACTGTCTTCTGATAATGACCATCGATTGAAACACTGAACATTACTGTCATACTCAATGTGCAAAGCGTGTTGGGGGGGGGGGGGGGGGGGGGGGAGAGAAAGAGAGAGAGAGAGAGAAAGAGGGAGAGAGCAGTCTGAAGTTGGACAGTAAGGAGGGTGAAGTGGGGGTTGGGGTATGGTGTGTGTGTGTGTGTGTGTGTGTGTGTGTGTGTGTGGTGGGGGGGGGGGGGGGGGGGGGTGTCACTGGTCGAGTCAATCCGACTCAACGAAGTTTAGTTTAGCATTCTAATTTTTTTCCCTAGTGTATTTGAAATTTCTGTAATTTAACTGTAAAGATTTGCTTTCTCCCCCTCCCCACCCCTCCCTCCTTACTGGCAAACACAGCAAGGCTTTGAACACTTAGTGATTACTTTCAAGTAAAACTGCTAGAATACAACTACAGTAGCATTGCATTGCCAAGACATTACATTGTTGTGACAGTAACATTTATGATATTTTTGATGACTGTATGTAATGCTCCACAGTTATGTATATTGCTGTAACAGCACAAACATACTGAATAAACAGAGTAGTTGATTGCTGTAACAGCACAAACATACTGAATAAACAGAGTAGTTGATAGAAAGGTAGAGTCCAAAATAGAGTTAAATCTTTCTTTAATTTACCTTTTGTTTAAAAAAAAAGCACTATAATGTATATTTTTTTACATTCACAATGATTAAATCAACAAGCTAATTCAAAAATCGTAATGATGAAATACTTAACATGTTATTAACATGTTATTGGCAATGCTTAAATCACACCTGTTGACAAAATAATGTGTTGCAGAGGATGTACCTTTTGTTTACAAATAACATGCAATACATTTTTGCTTACAAAGAACAACAGATACTAAAATTAAATTATAAGGAATGGACAGGGAGCAGTAACACACAACCACACACACACACCACATGATATCACACAATGATGAAGAAACAGACAGGGAAATTTACATAAAAGCATGCACTCACATACTTTAATGGGTTTTTCCCCCAGTAATTAGACATACGCACATTCATACACACACATGATATCGCACAAGAAGAAACAGACAGGGAAATTTACATAAAAGCATGCAGTCATAGTTCAATTAAGTGGTCCTGTGCCATGCTTTAATGGTTTTTCTTTTTCATTTTTTTCTGTAACTGAGAAAATGCATCCACATTTTTTATATTTGTCACAATAAAAACAACAAAATAAACATCAAAAGTTGTATCAGTTCCCGATCTTGCTCCTCTGCTAGCCTATGCTTTTTCGCTTTTGTGATGATGATTTCGTTAACCACGCTTCGAGAGACATGTTGGAAACAAAGGCTTCGCGGAAATGCCTCTCTCCTGCCGGGAAAATGAAAAGCGTCATCGTGACATCACATGGCTCAAAGTAGGAAAATTCGGTCAACTGAAAACGATGCTGTGGCCTAGCGTTAAGCTTAGTCAGTCAGCCTCAGCAGACAACAAAAGTGACCGACGTATGTTGTTAGGAGGCTGCCCTACTCGCTTTGTTACTGTTCAAACTTGAAAAGGGATGGGTTCGGTCCGAAGTGTAGCAGACCTACGATGTTACGGCACCCAACTTACGATGTTGAAGGCAGTCTTTTCTCACTTTATGTCTGACTTCACCAAAATTTGAAGGGGCCCCTGGGGACCCCTTACACGGACACCCAGTGCGTCCTGTAGAGTTTTAATGCGTACTCACTACTGTACGCAATTTTTTGCGTTTTCAGAAGCCCTGCTTTATGTCTGACTTCACCAAAATTTGAAGGGGTCCCTGGGGACCCCTTACACGGACACCCAGTGTGTCCCGTAGAGTTTTAATGCGTACTGTACGCAATTTTTTTTGCGTTTTCAGAAGCCCTGTTTGTTTAACCTTTGCCAGAGCTTGTGGGTGAAAAATTACCCAGACTGTCATTTAAATCTTCATAACTCGCTCAGTTTTCATACTATGTAACTAAAGTTTTATGACTTAGTTCATTGTGTATTTGTGCTTGCCCCCATTAAATATTGTGGTGTTTTGGTGGTAAATAAAGGAGAAAATTATAAAATTAAAAGCTTATAATCCTCGCCAGATACTGTGGGTGGCATGTCACCCATACCAATTAAAGAAGCAGTCTCACATGCTGGAGCTTGTGGGTGGCTGGTCACCCATAAGCTTCATATAGGCCACAGCCTTTACCCTCCATGCTAGGGTTCGTGGGTGGCTGCTCACCCAAAACCTTTAGGCCTATATAGGCCACAGTCATAGTGTTCACTATTGGCTGTGTTGTCAGTTGGAGGACCACCAGACCAGGATAAAGTGGACGAGGTTTGAGCTGTGTCTCCACTTCAACTTTTCCTGGGAAACAGCAGTTGGGCTTGGAGACTGATGAAGTGATGGTGACCGAGGAAGAGATGGAGACAAAGTTATCACCCATTTTGAGGATGCAATCATGCTGCATCAATGATGAAATCAGTGAACATGCCACCGATTGCCTTCTGGAAGACTTTATCTTTACCAAAATTGCCAGAATGTACTTATCTATGATGATGATTTGGCAGTGTGTCCCAGATCCACTCTCCTGAGAAAGCAGACAGTTTTCTGAGGAAATTTGCTCTTGTAAACAACACGCTTGTGTGGCCAACCAAGACAGACAGAGATTTGGTGCAAAGCATAATTTTGTGTTTGCCAGTGACTTCAACATAGTCTCTAAAACAGCTACTGGCCATGCCTGGTCTGTTTCAATTAACAATGAAGTTATAAAATCAACTCTGCCTCAAGTATGCTGCACACAAAAAGAACTAGCCTATACGTTACGTATACAAAATTTGGAAACAGTTCATGAAGTAGTTTAGAAGTTATAGCAATTTTAAGTGTGGCGGGTGATTCTACCCCCATTTTTCCGCCGTCCAAATTGCCATATTTCCTGTTTTTAGCACAGAAGTTTTCATAAATGTTTTATAGCAGATACCTAAAAAAAAAAGACTTTGCTTAGTACAACTTACAGAGTTTGTCCAAACCACTGGAAACTCTGAAATGGCCATTCTTACTGTGCTGCAGTGCTTTAATTAAAGTAGCCACATCATGCAAATTCGAAAAGCGCTGAATTGCGATTTATTGCAAGGTTGACACTTTATCACACAAAAGCCATGTAAACTGATACCATGGAAAGTTGTATAGACTGATAACACCAATTTATAACCAGATGTATCAATCATGTATAATCCTATTGGCTTTCAAACTTGAAAGATATATCTCATTTTGTCAGGTGCATAAAAACGTTGCAACTTTAAACTGCAATATCTCGAAAACGACTGAAGATACAGACTTCATTCTTGTTACAAATGTGACCAAGGTTGTGCTCCAGATTATCTGAAGGACTTGGTCCATTTAACATCATCACCAATTCATCTGTTCATCTGTTGACGCAACCGCTTTACAAAATCGTCAGTTAATAGCCAAAAGACATTAGGTGACGGATGCTTTTCGCATGCTGCCCCCTCCATCTGGAACACTATCCCTGCAGAAATAAGAGAAACTAGTAACTCTGACTCCTTCAATTACTTCAAACGCTCTCTGAAAACCCACATCTTCCTGAAAGTTTACAAAATTAGTTCATTTTGCAGTCAATCTATAGGCACGTGTGTGTCACACACTGTGTGTGTGTGTGTGTGTGTGTGTGTGTGTGTGTGTGTGTGTGTGTGTGCTTGTTGTGTTTTGTGTGTGTGTGTGTGTGTGTGTGTGTGTGTGTGTGTGTGCGTGTGCGTGTGCGCGCGTGCATGGGTGTGTGTGCGTTGTCTATTGCTTTAATTGTTTAATGGGCCGCATGCTCTGTTCAACAGAGAAGTGTGCACATAAAAATGTTCATTATTATTATTATCATTATTGTGTTTTGTTACGTTTTTCCATTTACTTTCCAATGATACAGATCTATCTTAAGTATGAAAAACAATATGCTAATTTTGGCTGCCGGTACCTAGTAATAGCAACTTCATCGTGTTCATGTCCACTCCCAATGAATGCAAACAAATTATTTCATTAGGCCTATTTCCATCATTATTTTATCAAATCTATGCTAGTGCACTTCTTTCTGCAGTGGTTACCTTTGCATGCTTTGGCTCATGTATAGATGTGTTGCACTTGAAACTTTATCTTAGATTCTACAGCTCCCAGTTTCAACAGTTTGAGGATCAGAAAAAGTTTAAAGACCAGGTATTTTCCACTGAGTTGGATCTTTATTAAGATGATGATAAATGTAGTGTAGCCTACACTATGCCTGACTTAAGCCATTGGGACTTTCACAAAAAAGTGATCCAAAAGCACAAAAACGGATAGGCTAGGCCTAGGCTAATGATTATGAGGGCAAAAGGCTATCAGCCTATAGCCATACATTTCTGTGATTCTGTGATTTAGCAAGGGAACAGATTGACATTTTCTCCAATCTTTGTTAGACAGACCATGCTGTGCACTTTTATCTTTTCCGACTGAAACAGCACGTCTTTTTAACGATACCAGTTTGCTACTGCCGCCTATAAAAGAGAGAGAGAGAGAGAGAGAGAGAGAGAGAGAGAGAGAGAGAGAGAGAGAGAGAGGGCCAATGATTTAGCCTAAACCACCAAACAACAACACTTGTTTGTTTTAGTTGAGACATTAGGCTATATGCTGCACTTTTTCATTTGTTTTAGATCTAGTTGTGGGATTACATGCTGCACATTTTCAAACTTCACCCCCGCCCCCCTTTTTGTGAACTCGGAACGGCTGATGTAAATCCACACGAACTAAACAAAAGGACGATTGCCTGCTCCTAACATGCAGTCCATTCGCAACCAACCGTGAGGTTGGATCGATAACTCCTTCACTCCACTGATGAACGATGGGAAAAAACACCGTTAATTGCAAACTAAAGACTGTAGGACGGATATGAAGAGAGCGGCTATATCACAGATTCCCGATTTCCTCTCCTCAAGCACCATCCACTACCGCACTCTTCCCACTTCGCAGGCACTATCCTCCAAGATTTGATCATATAGTATCTAACCAACTGCTAATAAAATCATCTCCACCATGTCAACTGATTCAGTATAATAAAGATAGGAATGGATATCTAACCGGCCGTGGGATATCAAGATTCCGGTCTTCTTTGTCCACTTACCTTGCAGTCACAATCCTCGTCGGGGACGATTTCACTGTTGCCACATCCCATTTTTAGCACAGTAAACTTACGCTTACATGTCTTCTTGCTCATCATTTTTACTTCTTGAAATCTATCCATGCATTGATCATTTACTTTCACTCCAGATGCCATGGCGAAAAACTAGACCCTTCAGCACAATTGCACACACTATCTCGAAAACAAATGGCTGCGAACCGATCAAAAAACAGAGCCGACTGGTCATGTGTCAGGCCTAGGCTAACGTGAGTCGTTGTGCGCACACTTCTTTTGCAGTTTTCAACAACGGTTCAAAAGTAGAGCTCCCCAGACAGAATTGCGAAAGGAGACTTCCAATGATTCTGCAATGTATTGAGTCGGTGAACTATTATATATAGGTTCCATTACGTTCTGATTTAGCTTTGATTGGTTGGTTCAACAAAGACCGAATTTGGTCACTGGACAACTGAACGTAAAAGAGTTTCTTACCAAGTGCCGTGACCATATATGGTTTGTGAAAACCACCGAGTTCAACGGTCTTCCATTTATTACATGGTAAAAAAAAAAAATTACATCAGTTCTGCTGTACTGAAATAGATCAGAATTTCATGTGGCCACCAGGTCTCATGAAATCATCCTTCGCGCGCGTGCGCGCGCGCGCGCGCGCGCACGCACGCACGCACGCACGCACGCACGCACGCACGCACGCACGCACGCACGCACGCACGCACGCACGCACACACACACACACACACACACACACACACACACACACACACACACACACACACACACACACACACAGACACACTGATACGTATACACACATTGACATACATACCTTTCCCAGGAAAACAGTTTTTACCTGTGTTCTCCATAAGGATCAAAACAGGGTTTTTGTTGTTGTTGTTTGTTTGTTTTGCTTTTTGTCCTTCCCTATTTTCGCAGAGAAAACAGTTCTAAGCCCTAACTTTAAGCAAAAACAGCACAAATAGAATAACAATAATGGTCCTCGGATTCACAGCATTTTCCTCTCTATTGTGATGTTTTCCTCACGATAATGCCTATTTTGGTCAGGAAAACAAAGATTATTGTTATTGTCCCAAGGGCGATAGGAGAAAAGTATTGCCATCCACTGGGAAAACAGGTTTTATTCCGGATTGTGGCAACTGAACTACACAGAAACGGAGAAGACAGACAGAAAGACAGACCGACAGATATGTAGATATATAGTTATACCCATAGACACATGCAAACATACATGAATATGCACACATTCAGACGTGCATACCCACATACATGCATAGATACATAAATACATGCATGCATACATACATACATGCACACACACACGAATACACACACGCATACATACATGCATGCATGTATGTATGCATGTGTGTATGCGTGTGTGTGCGTGTGTGTGCATGCATGTATTATATTATGCATGTATTATGCATGTATTATATTATGTATGTATGTATGCAATCATGTATGTATGTTGGTATGCATGTATGTAGGTATGCACGTCTGAATGTGTGCATATTCATGTATGTTTGCACAGATACTATTGAGAGAGAGAGAGAGAGAGAGAGAGAGGAGAGAGAGAGAGAGAGAGAGAGAGAGAGAGAGAGAGAGAGAGAGAGAGAGAGAGAGAGAGAGAGCGAGACACACACACACACACACACACACGCACGCACGCACGCACGCACGCACGCACGCACGCACGCACGCACGCACGCACGCACGCACGCACGCACCACACACACACACACACACACACACACACACACACACACACACACACACACACATTCAGACACACAGAGGCAGAGATACACAGACAGACAGAGAGACAGAGACACAGAGAGACACACAAGCAGACAGACAGACAGACAGACAGAGTCACACTCAAGTGTGCATGTCTATATGCAACAGGCATACAGGCTCGATTTTAGACTCGTATGCAGGGTCTGGTTTTGTGATTCCATTGCTGAAGTTTCGTAGATTTTTTCTCTAGGGAAAGGGTTCTCCATATTTACGGCAGAACTGTATGCTATTCTTATGGCGTTGATTTTTATGTGTGACGATAACACTGCTGTCTATAATATACTTTTTTGCGTTGATTCCAAGGCAGTTCTATATAGCTTGCAAAACTGGGAATCAAAAATAAGAAAAGATTTACTTTTTGAAATAAGACATTACATACATGTTATTATGTTGAAAGGAATTGGGGTATCGTTTTGCTGGATTCCATCACACTGTGGGATATCCGGTAATGAAACAGCAGATAAATTAGCTAGAGATGGTGCGTTAAGAAAAACACCTCTGAGAGTAATTTAAAGCTTGACGTACAAGAAATTAATTCGTTATTAGAAAAATGCGTGAACAGTGAACACCTTCCAGAGAAGTATGAAATCTTATCATGTCCACGATATTTGTCATCTTTAATATACAAGCTTCGTCTCAATTCGTGGAAAACCAAGTTTTCACAAAATGTAGCATGTGATTGTTCAAATCTTCTATCAGTGGACCATATTCTTTTTCATTGTTCAATATTAACTTCATTGTATAAAGAATCGAACGTGGATGTGACTGTACACGATTCTATCAAAACAATAACCCACAAACCAGACATCGTGCAAATAGCAAAGGTGCTTTCCATGCATCAAATTAATAGATTTTTATAAACGCTTCCCTTCTTGATTTTTATATATATATATTTTTTTTATTATTTTTTTTAAAAGTCTAATATCACCAAGTGTGAACAGACTCTAAATTAATGAACTCACTCACTCACTCTATATGCAACTGTCTCGTGTCCCCTGAACAATGGCGTAAACGCCTGGCTGGAATCTTGACACCATGACAGTGCCACAGACCTGTGGACATGGAACCTCATGGTACCAGCCCTGGGCAAAATGTGTAGGACTGACAGCGAACTCCCAGACCTTCAGAGCTCTTCATTTGTTACTGTCAGCTGGGTACACTGTTTCTGCCTACCTACCTGGCTCACTCACCGGTTAAGTTTATGACAGTTCACACACACACACACACACACACACACACACACACACACCACACACACACACACACACACACACACACACACACACACACACACACACACGCACACACACACGCACACACACACACGCATACAGGCACGCACGCACGCACGCATGCATGCAGGCACACACACACACACACACACACACACACACACACACACACACACACACACACACACACACACGCACGCACGCACGCACGCACGCACGCACGCACGCACGCACGCACGCACGCACGCACGCACGCACGCACACACACACACACACACACACACACACACACACACACAATTTATACCCATGCTTTCTACATATACTATTAGAGATATTTTCGAATCATCGGTATTAATCTATGAATTCTTTCTTTCTTTCTCAAAGAGTCCAAGAAGTAAGTACTTTTAGCTTCTCACATTTATCATCTTAAGTTAATGAAGTTACTTTTAAGTGAGTCAATCATATGGCTATTGCTAAATCTACATGGAATATACGAAAGGACCATCTTCATCCGTCCCCTACCTCTCACTCTTCTCTTCCACATCATAACATTTGTAGTTTTCTAGTTTCAGAAATAGGGTTTGTTTTGTTTGATTGTTTTTAGGTTGATGGGGTGATCTCTCCCCCCCCCCCCCCCCCCTCCTCGTCTAATATCACCTAGAGTGGATAGACGTTAAATTTGAAACACACACACACACACACACACACACACACACACACACACACACACACACACACACAAAACGCACACACACACACACACTACCTGGTTATTGACAAGAATCAGGGGCAAATCTCCAGAACTTCTGCAGCAATTCATCACTGAAAGCAGCGACCAGAACGATCTGCCAGGACAGGAAAGTAAACCCTTCAGAACAATCATCTTCTCAGACACACATTTTGTACAAGTCATCCAGAACCCTCCCCCCCCCCCCCCCCCCCCAACCTCCGAACCTTCTTTTCCTTTCTTTCGCGTCCCTGGTCATGCTAGATCCTCAATCCGGTCAGTAAGGCAAAGTCAGCAGTCCGCAGCAGTGACCCCACCAGTCCCCACAGCTTCTCCTGTTGGACCTCAACCGGACTGGGCCACGTCTGGCGTCTCAAGGCTTCAAAGGAGGGGCAGGACTGTAAGATGCGGGTGGGAGTTTGGGAGCCTGTACCACAAGGGCACTGGTCGTTATGAGAGAGAGTTTGAGACGTGAGAGGTGGGAGAGGAGCTGGCAGTGTCCTGTTCGCAGCCTGAAGATGGTAATTTGAACTGCTCTGTCGAGTTGGTGGATGCTGTCCTCTTCAGTCCCAATGTCCAGGTGAACCCCAAAGAACAAAGAATTGAACGCCATTGGCAACTGTCCTCCGACCACGCAGCCTTCCAGTGTATTCTATCACACTGTAGTTAGACCAATGAGGATGTTGTCCAGCTGGCAGACGAAGGACGATAACTGCTGAATGCAAGCAGAACAGGAAGTCGCCTATGCGGAGGGAGACACAGAAGAGAGAAAAAAAGTTTCAGTTCCACATTCAAACTGTGCCCAGTTTAAGGAGATAAGTGATTGTTCAATCTTCGTTTTCATTGTCTTGAATGTTGTTCGTCTTTCTTGCCTGAAGAAGACCAAAGAGGTCGAAAGACGTCGTGTTTGTCATGTAATTTATGTGTTTCTTTTTCTTCGGCGGTATAGTAATGGTAATTTATCTTTGAAGAAGAGAAAATGGCTTTAGCAGCACCCTGACTACAACAGGAGAGACGCCTACAGTCTCGTACCCACAGAGGACAAAGTGAAACTTAAGAAAAGATACTGCAGACTTAAGACATTACCTACAAAACGGCTTGTGCAAGTCAGGCGGACCTGTAAGTTCCCTTATCCCAAGTCATAACAGCATTCTACAAAGGTACAAACAGTGCTGTGCTCCTAAATACAGTCTCAGAGACTTCTCCGGAACAACCGCATGAGTATGCTCTTTCTCCCCGATTTTATTCAACATCTTCTCCATGAGGATTGTTATGCAGGAAACACTTCTGGATTTCTACACATCTATGTATCCAATAGGAGAAGTATACGTTCCACTTGAGATAGGGTAAAAGCTCGATAAGGATCAGTACACTTCTCGCCTAGGCGTTGTCTTCCACCAGATGACTCAAAAGACTCAGCTTCATCTGGAGAACTGGGTTTATCAACTTCTCCGTGATGATCAACCTCCACAAGCCACTGTCAGTATTGATCCTTCTCTATGGATTCGAACGCGAGGCACTGACAGCAGATTGTAAGCACAAAAAAAAAAAAGAATAAATAAAATCCAGGCATCAAAGAGTAAGTGCTGTAGACAAATTCTCAATATCTTGTACAAAGACAAACAAACTCCAGGCATTTAAAGTTGACATTTCGTACAAGACAAACAAACTCAGGCATGTAAGAGTAAGTGCTTTTGACAGACACTTAATATCTTGTACAAAGACAAAGAAGAGTGAGTGCTTTAGGCAAAGTCTCAACACCTCGTTCAAAGACAAAGAACTATGTCAGGTTTAAAAACCAGCACATATGCTGACAGACAAGAATCTGTCACATTACGCTGAAAGCATGCCTCAGGCTGTGCCTCGTCAAAGAGTCCTGGCCAAGTCATTCCAGAGTGAAGCTATACAGGGAAGGCTAGATGTCCTAGAGGAATATACCAAAGAATGAACACAATAAGGAGCTAGACCAGACTGGCTGTATCCTTGTGGATGACTGGACACAGAATATCAGTGGAGATTCCCGACTACCTCAGCCTCTATTCCCACCCCTCATATCCATGACATACTCTCTCTCTCTCTCTCTCTCTCTCTCTCTCTCTCTCTCTCTCTCTCTCTCTCTCTCTCTCTCTCTCAACTCTCTCACCCCCTCTCTCCCTGTCTCTGTCTGTCTGTCTGTCTCTGTCTCTCTCTCTCTCTCTCTGTCCTCTCTCTTTCTCTCTGTCTCTCTGTGTCTCTCTCTCTCTCTCTCTCTCTCTCTCTCTCTCTCTCTCTTTCTCTCTCTCTCTTGCGCGCGCGCGCGCTCTCTCTCTCTCTGTTCTTGACGCAATTATTTCACGTCACAGTATTCATGTAGTAGCTTCGTTTGTTCCTGAAAAGACAAGGCCAAGATAAGTGGGAAAAAAAGCATTTTCTTGCTCATCTGATACCTTTTGGAAGAAAGATTATCAATCATTCCATCAATCTTTGTATGTATGCAAGCATGTGTGGATGGGGGGGGGGGGGGGGGGGGGGGGGGGGGTGGTAGGGGGAAGGGTTGGCAGGGGGAGGACCCTATATCTCAAACCGTTTATGAACAGGGCTTATTCTTGCACAGCTGAGTTTGCTACGTTATTGCCATTATTTGAATTTCAATGGAAAACAGTACATCGTTTTCGTTTTGACATGGTCAGATTAGTCTGAAGTCAGAACTTGCCAACAGATGCACGATGGATAGGTCTAGGACCCAGGCTTTGAACTGTGTGGCCTTGACTGACAGTGCTTTGCAATTTTCGGTCATTTCTCAAACCCAAGCCTTCAGCTTTGTGCAAATACTTAGCTCTCTCTCACCATGGACGGTAATTTCTGGAAGTATGGTTTTGATTTAGGTTGGTTTGGTTTGGTTATTTAAGGCAGCGTTTGCAGTTATGGATGCCAGTGTCATGTTTCTTTTTGTAAAATTTTCATTAGATCATATTTCGGTCTTAAGACTGCGTACGTAGAGAAACAACAACAGACTTTGAGAAATGGAGAAACAAATAACCTTTTCTGTTCAGAACATGGTTGTCTTTAAGTGTCGAATATGCTACACAGAAAACCCAGATAAAATTAAACAAATGTCGGCTATGGTAATGTGACTGAATTCTAAACGAAACCAGGAGCACGACATATTAAAACACAGTAATCAAATCACAGCTTTTTTTTTTTTTTTTTTCCCCGGGGCGCGATTTCATATCAAGGATATTCTTGACTACCGCACCGGCGAGCGAAAAGATCGGGAACCACTCTTTCATATGACGTGCGGGTGCGCTAAGGCATGTGAACCACGTGAGGCTCCGTACGGGGATATGCTGGGTGGAAATAAAAGTTTTAAAGTACAATGTCGCGATCATTGTCTCAAACCAGGCACGAATTGTTGCTTATTTCGTTTCGAATCCAAGATTACAAAAGTTCGTATGGATTGGAGGAAATATCAGCAATAATAGAGAAAAAACAGCAAGTTTACAGTGTACACATAACCGAAAACGAACTGATTCATCCTTGAAGATCCTTCGACCGGTTGAGCTCCAACGGTCGCGGCGTAGTCAACATACGGGCCTACATCTTTTGATAACAAGTGGATAAGATGATAAATCTACCCATCTTTGGTGTGTCAGAGTCCACCACGGGTGCATGACTCGATCTGATTTATATGCTCGCAGCTCATGCTGTCTTGAGATGAGCTTTTAAAGTCAAAATCTTGATATTCGCTCTCAGCCTTCTCCGATGCCCTTATATGGACTTTTATTCCACCCATCTCTCCCTGCCCCTCACCCGTCTCTTCAGCACACCCCAGAGCAGGAGATCTGGGAGACTAATATTTCTAAAGATAGAAACAATCTGCACTGTTGCCTTCGCTTGACATAGAAGGGGCGAGGGGAAAAAAAAAACAAACCCCGAACAGAAAAGAGGACGAAGAAATGAGGAGACGAGAGTTTGGCACCAACTCCCAAACATGCCAACGGTTCGTCTCGCTCGCTTGCAACCGCAACTTAACAGCGAAGGCAAGCTAGGCTATTGCCTGGGCCAAGTCAACGAGGTGACTCATCCGACATCAGACCCCATCGCCCTTCCCTCAGCTTCAAACAGAGAGAGAGAGAGAGGAGAGATACGTGTGTGTTTGGGGGGGGGGGGGGGGGGGGGGGGGGGGGGGATGCGCTGCCGTGTTAGCTTTCAAGACTGCAGGTCTTCAACTTCCAAGTCGAGTTGGAAGCCGGTACGGCAGACGCAGCGGAGTAGGAGTGGAGAATATAGGAAGGCCGTCAACATCGACGACAACAGTCGGCGCAATGGTGATGACGACGATGAAGAGGGGGAGGTAGAGGGGGGGGGGGGGGGTGGTGGTGGTGGTTGAGGGGATGGAGAGGAGAGATGGTGTGAGTGTGTAGTGACGGTGACTTCCCATTTGGTCTACTCCCATTTCGTCTACTCCCATTTCGTCTTACTACTCCCATTTCGTCTATTTCCATACTGACCATACTGCAAGGCCCCCCCCTGGCGTAACCAGTGTCCCAGTCTACTCCAAAGCAGAATCGATGGTCTTTAGATTAGAGTAGGGCGAAGCCCGAGAAGAGGACGAAGGACGAATGAACGAAGGCCGTTAGGCCAAGTCGTGCTCACACATTTCTGTGTAGGCGAAATGGGAGTAGACCAAATGGGAAGTAACCCAGACACTACACTATGAGTCAGACACGAAAAGAAACCAGCGCGAAGCAGAGGAGGTCGTTCGTTTTATGTCTCCCGCACGCACGCGCGCGCTCGTGTGTCTGTCTGTCTGTGAAAACAGGGGAACGCGAACTTTGTCATCGATCTTGAGATCTTCATCACGTCGGCGTAGAACACTGGAGAGCGGAAAAGAAGGAGTTCAGTCTCCAACAAGAAGATGAAAACAGCCCCACAGCATTACAACATACCTCTCCTCCCCCCCCCCCCCCCCCCCCGCCTCCATCACACCCCCACATACACGCTCATGCCCACTGTTTAACACCTCTTCCATGCGTGTACTCGCGTACATGTGTAACACACACACACACACACACGCACGCACGCACGCATGCACGCACGCACGCACATATAGATACACACGTATGCACGCACGTACACACACACACACACACACACACACACACGCACGCACACGTGTACTCTCTCTCTCTCTCTGTCTCTCTCTCTCTTTACATCTGCGCGTGGAGAGTAAATGTGACAAGGTGACAGATTTGATTCGGGCCGTGCTCTCGTATCGGCCCGGGCCACAGCCATATAATCTCTCTCTCTCTCTCTTTCTCTCTCTCTGTTGACCCTACTCAGGGCGAGGACTGGATGTAAAAAAAAGCACATCACTCAGTGCTCATCTATTATCCTCATAAATAAAGAATTTTGTCTTGTATTGTCTTGTTCTCTCTCTCTCTCTCTCTCTCTCTCTCTCTCACACACACACACACACACACACACACACACACACCACACACACACACCAGATGTGACACACACTTGCGTCATGTGCCAGTACTCTCTCTCTCTCTCTCTCTCTCTCTCTCTCACACACACACACACACACACACACACACACATGTGACACATACACTTCCGTTACGCGCGGGAGCGCGCGCCACACACACACACACGAACACACACACACACACACACACTCAACACACACACACACACACACACACACACACTCAACACACACACTGTCACTGTGACGGTTGACATGGGCAGGTTGGTCACACACCCCTTATAAGGACTGCCAAGCGGAGCGGCGAGATGACTCATCCACTAGGGCCTACCGGCGTGTCAGTCACTAGGCCTACAGCACCCGCCCGCAAGGACGAGAGCCCGCTTACTACAAGGCTCTTCAAATGCGCACGCCCACTCGCCACCGCCTGGCTGCGTGCAGTGGCACCGACACAGTGCTGCCAAACACTACTGGTGCCAGCGTCTCTCTTCACGACTAGT
>CM031619.1:2522721-2532721 GCA_018398815.1 Conus ventricosus
ATTCATGTCTGTGTAAGTGTCCGTGTGCATGTCAGTGTATGTGCTTGTGTGCGTTTGTTCTTCAGTTAACCATTTTTGGACTGAAACGATATAAGGCATGTTAAGGATCCAAACAGTGGTATTTCAGAAGGACTAATTATGTCTGACAGGAGAATATGCTGCCTTTCCTCCTCCTCATTCATACATTGTCATTCATATGCTGACTGTGATGTGCAAAGTAATGTTTTGTGCATGGTTGATGTCTGTTGTTCGTGACATCTGAAGAAAAATTCACTTGCCGGTTGTATATCAAATAAGTATTGTTTTGTGTGTTCATTTATATTGTGCCCTAGTTTGCCTTACTGTGTGTTGATGGACACTATGGTGATACCTCAGGATACAGCCCCATGTTGTGTGTTGATTTACATTGTGCCTCAGTGTGTCTGTCTGTGTGTTGATCTTCTTCTTCTTCCTGTTCGCCATCCCGTTAGATGAGCAGCCCGGTGTCCTTGATGAAGGCTGCCGTCCGTCGCAGTTCCTCCAGGGTGCAGTACAGCTTGGCTTCTACTGCTGTCGGTGTTGGCCAGTACTTCCTCCTGGATGCTGCGTGCGTCGTACAGTCTTCAAGGATGTGGTCTGTTGTCATTAGTCCCTCACCACAAGGGCACTCTCCACTCTGTCCAGTGCCAAATTTTGTGCATGTGGTGGAGCAGGCGATTGTGTCCAGTCCTCGGGCGGAAGATCTTGACCTGTTCCTGTCGTCCCAGCAAATGGTATGTGTCTTCTGGGTTGTATTTGGGATGCAGGAGGCGCCATTTTATTCCTTGTTGTGCCTTGATGATTGTCCTAATTTCATCGTATGACACCAGGTTGTTGGCCTGCTCCTTCTGTACACCGTCTTTTGCCAGAATGTCCGCTTTTTCATTGCCTCTGATGCCACAGTGTGCTGGTACCTATTGTATCACCACTTTCTCCACTCTGGCACTCAGGGCAACAAGGGCTGAAGTGAGATGGTTCTGTTCTTTGCAGCGGGAGTTCTTGAGGGCTTGGAGCACGGAGAGAGCTCAGAGAAGACCACCACCTGCCACGTTGTTCTTTTGGAGTTCTGCAAGACTGTTGTGGCTGCCTCACAGAGGGCTTCTCGCTCAGCTCGGAAGTTGGTGGAGTACTTTCCTGTTGGAATTGCAATTTCTTCATCTCCGTCTTTGTATCGGAGGAAGATTCCAGCTCCACCATCCCTCGTTGCCTCTGTGGCGGAGCCATCTGTGAAGACATGGGTCCAGTCTTCCTGGGGATACTGGTTGCAGATGTACTCCATGGCCAGAGCCTTCCTTTGGGTGTCTGACTGTATTCCTCTCTTCTCCACTCCGGGAATGCTGGTGACGACTGTTGGGAACACCTGCCTCTTCCAAGATGGGTGGGTGACATTTGCCGGGATAGGCTTTGCTTCATGTTCCATCAAGACTGGGTGTGTCTTTCAAGGCGTCTTGACTGGTGGATGAAGCTGCCTCTTTTCAACCGGCTCTTGGTGGGTCTGCTCATTCTGTTGTTCATTGGATGGTTTTCAAGGCGTTTGAATTTTGCTGCTTGGATGAGGATCTTTGTGTCCCTTCTGTCCTCCAATGACAGTAGCCCAGTGGTCTCTTCCATCTTCAGGATTGGGGTGGATCTCATGGTGCCAGTTATGACACGCTGAGCTTGGTTCTGTATCTTATTGAGATGGTCGAGGTTAGACTTTGCAGCTGATGCCCATGCTGACGTCCCGTACTCAACTACAGGTCGGACTCTCCTGTATAGAGTCTCTTCAGGATACGTTCGTCAGCCCCCCAGTCCTCCCCGCAAGTTTCCTCATGATCGCCAGTCTCAACTTGGCCTTGCTACAACATCTGGTGATCTGCTGTTTCCAAGTGAGCCTGCGGTCAAAGGTCACTCCCAGGTAGGTAGGTGTGGGTTCCTCTGCAAGCCTTTGGTTGTTCAGTGTCAGCTTCGCCTCTTGCTTTTGCTGGATAGGCTGAAGACTGTGTAGGTTGTTTTGCTTGAGTTGACAGAGACAAGCCATTCCTTGGTCCAGTCGCTGATCTTGTTGAGCGCAGTGTGGAGGCGTACCTGTGCTGTAGTGGTGTACTCTTCAGAGCACCAAAGCACCAGATCATCTGCGTAGATCGCTCCTCTGACCCCTTTTGGCAGTTCTCTGACGATGTCATCTATGAAGATGAGGAACAGCGTTGGCGAAAGGACTCCTCCTTGTGGTACTCCCTGTCTCAGCACCTTCTTCTTGCTTTTCTGGCCCTGAATCTCGACTCGGGCTTGGCGGTTGTGTAGGTACTGGCTGATCCAGGTGTACATCCTCTCAGACACACCACATTGCCGTAGTTTGAGCCTAAGTCCGTCCTTCCAGACTTTGTCGAACGCCTTCTCCATGTCATCCAGACAGCAAGCGTGTTCTTCTTTTCTTGGAAAGCGTCCTCAAAGCTTTGCGTGATGAATGTGATCTGGTCTTCTGTTGATCTGTGTTGGCGGAAGCCTGCCTGTTCAGGGCTCAGCAGCTGATGCTCCTCAAGGTGCCAGACAAGCCTTGTGTTGACAAGTCTCTCCATCAGCTTTCCTAAGCAGCTTGTAAGGCTGATGGGTCTGTAGCTGTCAGCCTTCAACTTGTCCTTTCCCTTTTTGTGAATGGGGATCATGTCTGCTTCCCTCCAACACTGTGGTACTGATCCTGTCTTCCAGCTGGAGTTAAAGATTTTTAGAAGGACTGCCTTGCTCTTCATCCCAAGATGCAGAATCATTTCATTTGTGATTCAGTCTGGTCCAGGTGACTTCTTCAGACAGAGGCTCTGCAACGCTTCCTCCAGCTCTTTCTCTGTGAAAGCTGTGATCATGACTTCGTCTTGGGGCTCTTCCTCATGAAGTTCACCTTGGGCCCTGTGCACTGCAGCTCTATGTTCAGGAGGGACTTCCAGATTGCTGATGTTTTCATAGACGTCTATGAAGTGGTCTGCTACTTTCTTTCCAGAGAGATAATTTCCATTCTCTTGTATTGTTATAGTGGTGTGACTTGTTGTTTCATTACAGAGGGTTCTAGCCAGTTTCCACAGCTTGCTGCCATCCCTGTCGAGATTTAGGCTTTCAGTTTTCTCTTGCCAGCTTTTTCTTGCAGCTTGTGCACAGGACAGCTTGTATCTGGCAGTTACTTCCTTCAGCGCTATGTTATTCTCCAGTGATGGCTGCTTTTCTGCTCTGTCCCTGGCTTCCGTAACGACATCTTCCAGATTCTGGAGTTCCTCCGTCCAGTAGGGCTTGTAGTCTTTACGTGCTCCTCTTGGGATGGATTCTGTAGCAGCTTTCAAGACGGCCTTTGTGAAGTCTCGAACCATCTCGTTTGCGTCCTTCTGCCTGATATTGATTGGCTTTGTGTATGTATCTGTGAGGGTCTCGAAGAGAGTCCAGTCCGCCTTTCCATAATTCCAGCGGGGAAAACATTTTGCTTGTGGACACTGTAAGTTGAGGTTAATCGAGAGTTTGACGGCTTGTGGTCACTTCCTCCAAGCTGGTTGAGGACTGTTCTTGTGGTCCTGACGAACAGGTCGTTGGTGGCGAACGCTAGATCTGGTGTTGATGTGGTCATCCAGCGTCTAGAGTAGAAGGTGGGTTCATCATCTTCTTGGTTGATGAGATGAAGATGTGTGTCAATCTCCCAATCCTCAACTTCTTCGCCTCTCTTGTCCGTCACCTCATAGCCCCATCTCTCTGAGTGACTGTTAAATCACCCACCACCATGCAGTTGTTGTCTGGGATGTTCATGTATGTGAGGGAAAGATCACGATCTTGAGGGCAATAGGCATTGTAGACCCTGATGTTGCGTTCCTTAAGGACTATATCAACCCCTTGGATCTCTGCCTGTTGATTGGTGTTGATCTCGAGTTCTTGTGCGGCGATGGAATTCCGCACCAAGAAAGCACCCCTCCTTTGTTTCTTTCCTCACGTCCAACCTGATGGTCTCGTAACCCCTCACTTGAAAGCGATGGTTTACGGTCAAATGTGTCTCTTGGACACATGCGATATCGATATTTTCTTGATGCATCCTTTCTGCCAAGCCAAGTTTCTTTTTATGCACCCCTTCTGCATTCCACTGGAGAATGTTGAGCATTCTGGGCGGTACTGTTTGCTTGGCATCAGCAGGAGGATGAGGTCTCCTTCTTCGTCGCATTGGCATGCAGATTTTCTTTGTCTGACCAACGACCACTTAGGGTGGGCCCCTTTGAGGCATAGGGCCTGGCTCCCGACCTCCCCGGCGGGTCTCCGAAGGTCGAGCGCCACATCGAAATTCTGTGGACTGCATCATCATGGAAGCGTGGATGCGTGGTATCGTGGTTTTAGTTTGCGCCAGTGGCCCGATACCTCCGTCTTCAGCTGGAGTTTTCTTTCGGGGTGCCTCACCCTTAGCTCATGGCCCGTACGTCCTGCCCTGTGAGCACAGGGGGGATTGTTTCTCCGAGGGTCCCACCCGGGGCTAGAGGTTATACCGCGCCCTCTTGACCGCATGATGAGCCCGTCATAGAACACATGGGGTATTTCAGTGAGGACAACAGCGCCACCTGTTGACCCACCCCGTCCTGGTAGGAACATCGCCAGTTGGTCCGGGACTGCTTATTCGCAGCTAACCCCCATATCTGAGGGTTGGGGATGGTCGCCCCACTACTGAATTGGAAGCAGCACTGGTCCCGGTGTGTGTTGATGAACACTGTGGTGATACCTCAGGATACAGCCCCATGTGTGTGTTGATTTACATTGTGCCTCAGTGTGTCTGTCTGTGTGTTGATGGACACTGTGGTGATACCTCAGGATACAGCCCCATGTTGTGTGTTGATTTACATTGTGCCTCAGTGTGTCTGTCTGTGTGTTGATGGACACTGTGGTGATACCTCAGGATACAGCCCCATGTTGTGTGTTGATTTACATTGTGCCTCAGTGTGTCTGTCTGTGTGTTGATGGACACTGTGGTGATACCTCAGGATACAGCCCCATGTTGTGTGTTGATTTACATTGTGCCTCAGTGTGTCTGTCTGTGTGTTGATGGACACTGTGGTGATACCTCAGGATACAGCCCCATGTTCTGTGTTGATTTACATTGTGCCTCAGTGTGTCTGTCTGTGTGTTGATGGACACTTGGTGATACCTCAGGATACAGCCCCATGTTGTGTGTTGTTCATTATTTACATTGTGCCTCAGTGTGTCTGTCTGTGTGTTGATGAACAATGTGGTGATACCTCAGGATACAGCCCCATGTTGTGTGTGTTCATTATTTACATTGTGCCTCAGTGTGTCTGTCTGTGTGTTGATGAACAATGTGGTGATACTTCAGGATACAGCAGCAGAAGCGAGAGGCAGAGACACTACGCCGACAAAAGGAAGAGAGAGAAAAGAAGTAAGTATGGTATTGTTGTTGTTGTTGTTGATGATGTTTGAATATGCTTGTTTGTGTATGTGTGTGTGTGTGTGTGTATGTGTGTGTGTATGTGTGTGTGTGTGTGTGTGTGTGTGTATGCGTTTGTGTGTGTGTGTATAGATAGATAGATATAAATATAGATAGATAGATATAGATATATGTAGAGAGAAAGAAAGATAGATATTTATAGATATAGATATATAGATCTCTCTCTATATATGTATATGTCTGCATGTGTGTGTGTGAGTGTGTGCGTGTATGTTTGTTTTGTGTGTGTGTGCGTGTGTGTGTGTTTTGCACATACGTGTGTGTCTCTGCATGTGAGTGGGTTTTCAATAAGTGCATACATGCATCTGTGGTTAAAAAAAGTTGCATATGAACAGAAATCAATTTCATCTTTACAACAACAAAATAGAAATACCGTCTTGTTGCGACAACTTTCAAGTCTTCCCGTTCCAATCCCCTGCCACCCCCCCCCCCCCCCAACTCTGTGATTCTCTGATCCCTTCCCCATCTGCATGGATCAGCATCAGTGAACACATTGGCTTCTACAACATATGTATACATATTGCACATGCACACGCACGCACGCACGCACGCACAAACTCACATCCACACTTTGTCCCTCTATCTGGCCATCTCCAATCTCAACTCATATCATAAGAAATGTTTATTCATACAACACATTTTCAAGAAACAACCACACAGTTAATACGCACATTTCATATACTTCAACACATCGTCTGATATCACTTTTAGTGGAAGGACGTTAAACTGAAGAAGAACATGCACACGCACACATACATGCACACGTACACACGCACGCACGCATGCACGCACGCACACACGTACGCACGCACGCACGCACGCACGCACGCACACACACACACACACACACACACACACACACACACACACTCTACACACACTCATACACACACTCATACACACCACACACACACCACACACACAACACACACACACACACACACAAAAACACCACACACACAGCACACACACAACATATGCACACACACAAATGCACATGCGCACACACACACACACCCCACACACACACACACACACACCACACACACACACACACACACTCATCCACAAGTGCATAGATCAAGCTGTGTGTGAATAGTCTTTTCTTCTTTCTCTTTGTCGCCGTTGTTCATTTTAGTGTTTAAGTAGTGAGGAATGTGATCAATATGATGTGCCTGTGCTCCTTCAGTGAACACATGTTGAGGGCTTTGTACAGCCCGCAGAATGTCAATGGGGTAAGGGTGTGGAGAAAAAATAACACGACAAGAAGAATCAACCACAAAAACAATAACCACTACCCTTAAGCAAAGAGTGCAATAGGTTTTTTTTGTTTTTTTTTGAAGTGACTGACTCCAAACTAACAAGTGTTACGCTGCACTGTCAATGTTGAATGGGATCTTTAAACAGCTAAGGATTGCCACTGTGGCTTTACTAAATATCCACTGGACTTATCCCACCTCCCTCCTTCCCCCATTTCTCTGTGTGTGTGTGTGTGTGTGTGTGTGTGTGTGTGTGTGTGTGTGTGTGTGTGTGTGTGTGTGTGCACAGTTGAGTGTGGTGCATGTGATGTGTGTGCTCACAGCTATGTGTTTGTTGACATGTGTGGAGTCACACCGGTGTTGAAGTGACATTAACCGTTTGCAGTCATGACGTGAGCCTTCGTTCACAACCTCCTCCCTTCCCTTCCCCCACCCCTAACACTCACTCACCTCTTTTCCAGCTGATCTGGATCACCGCCGTTTTCATAACACCCTCCCTCATTCCCTCTGTACTTTAACTGGCTGATCTGGATCACCGCCGTTTTCATAACACCCTCCTCATTCCCTCTGTACTTTAACTGGCTGATCTGGATCACCGCCGTTTTCATAACACCCTCCTCATTCCCTCTGTACTTTAACTGGCTGATCTGGATCACCGCCGTTTTCATAACACCCTCCCTCATTCCCTCTGTACTTTAACTGGCTGATCTGGATCACCGCCGTTTTCATAACACCCTCCCTCATTCCCTCTGTACTTTAACTGGCTGATCTGGATCACCGCCGTTTTCATAACACCTCCCTCATTCCCTCTGTACTTTAACTGGCCAGTTTCTCCCCCCACCCTCCTTCCTCTTTCTTCAACCCCTCTTTTTCCCTCTCTTAATGGGCATTTGTTTGGGTTTTTTGCTGTCCCATCTTCTGTGCCACCTCAGTGGCAGTGCTCCCACGCCGCTCATTCCGACACCCCGTCCACAGCCACAGCCCGGTCGGCCCCGGCACCGGCAATCCACAGGGAGCAGTCGATGTCAAGTCGTCAAAAGGCAACCCACCAGAGGAGACACTGCACTGCTGCCGAGTCACTTCAGTGGTGTTCAGTGGTGCCTGTTCTGATCCAACATACGCAGGACACCACCTACTAAGCCCTACTGATGACAATAATTGCTCAGTCGCGGAGCCGGCATGAGTGAGCTCTCCCTCCGGAGGGCGCCACCACGTCCATCCAACGACAGCCCCATGGACTCGCTAATACCAGTGACCCGACGGAACTAAACCAAGGTCACAGACATGGAGAGGACATCGAAACTGAGGTCACCATGAGAGCAGGGCATGAAGGACATTTTTTTTATGCTGATCAATGAGAATGAGGTGATGAAGATGATGCTACGGATTTCCATTCCGGTCTGAGACTGTATGACAGGGCTGATGGATACTTGCATCTCTTAACGTTTCGACATCACTTTCTCCTGTTACGTCATTTTCATTTACCATAAGCGCCTTGGCTTAAGGTTGTGTCAGGCCAGTTGACATAGGCTAGAACACCAAGGCTACATCAAAATGTTGTTATGCTCTGCATAGTTATGCGGGGATTGTCTTCAGTCGTGACAAGCTCCTAGCATAACATTATCAGTCTCCAAAATCCCCTGAAGTCGGAGTGTGGCTGCCCATGTGGCGGGGTAATCAAAAACGGTCACACACGTATGCTCTCATCCCCAGCTGATGCATTTGTACCATAGTGTTCAAGTACTTTGGCTGTTTGGATGATCCCTGAGTCTTTTAGCCAGGGTACAACAACGACAACAACAACATTTACCATAAAGAAAATGACTTCTGTGCCCACAAACAGCAAAGCATTCTACATGTGATGTCTGTTGTGTGAAAAAACAACAACAACAACAACAAACCTCTGCTAACAGACATATTATGATCACACCAAAGTGACCAGTGGTACGACTGGTTGTTTGGAATAAAGAGGAAGATATGCATTGTATGGAAAGTTGATGCGAATCAGCTCTCTCTCTCTCTCTCTCTCTCTCTCTCTCTCTCTCTCTCTCTCTCTCTCTCTGTTCTGTCATGTGAAGCAAAAGAACACCTTGAAACCGTTTATCCATATCATCTGAAGATTTTTACAGATGGCTCGATTTTAGACTCGTATGCAGGGTCTGGTTTTGTGATTCCATTGCTGAAGTTTCGTAGATCTTTTTCTCTAGGGAAAGGGTTCTCCATATTTACGGCAGAACTGTATGCTATTCTTATGGCGTTGATTTTTATGTGTGACGATAACACTGCTGTCTATAATATACTTTTTTGCGTTGATTCCAAGGCAGTTCTATATAGCTTGCAAAACTGGGAATCAAAAATAAGAAAAGATTTACTTTTTGAAATAAGACATTACATACATGTTATTATGTTGAAAGGAATTGGGGTATCGTTTTGCTGGATTCCATCACTCTGTGGGATATCCGGTAATGAAACAGCAGATAAATTAGCTAGAGATGGTGCGTTAAGAAAAACACCTGAGAGTAATTTAAAGCTTGACGTTCAAGAAATTAATTTGCTATTAGAAAAATGCTGTGAACAGTGAACACCTTCCAGAGAAGTATGAAATCTTATCATGTCCACGATATTTGTCATCTTTAATATACAAGCTTCGTCTCAATTCGTGGAAAACCAAGTTTTCCCAAAATGTAGCATGTGATTGTTCAAATCTTCTATCAGTGGACCATATTCTTTTTCATTGTTCAATATTAACTTCATTGTATAAAGAATCGAACGTGGATGTGACTGTACACGATTCTATCAAACAATAACCCACAAACCAGACATCGTGCAAATAGCAAAAGTGCTTTCCATGCATCAAATTAATAGATTTTTATAAACGCATCCCTTCTTGCTTTTTTTTTTTTTTTTTTTTTAATTTTTTTTTTAAAGTCTAATACCACCAAGTGTGAACAGACTAAATGAATGAATGAACTCACTCACTCTCTCTCTCTCTCTTTCTCTCTCTCTCTCTCTCTCTCTCTCTCTCTCTCTCTCTCTCTCTCTCTCTCTCTCTCTCTCTCTTTCCTTCCCCTCTCTCTCTCTCTCTCTCTCTCTCTCTCTCTCTCTCTCTCTCTCTCTCTCTCTCTCTCTCTTCTTCTCTCTCTCTCTCTCTGTCTCTTTCTCTCTCTCTCTGTCTATGCCGCTGTGGATTGCAGTGGATTATGTCAAGATGCTCAGTGTTTTCAATCTGTGTTGGGTTGCTTTCCATGGACAGTTTCCATTTCTTCAG
>CM031619.1:2537721-2540221 GCA_018398815.1 Conus ventricosus
TGTGTGTGTGTGTGTGTGTGTGTGTGTGTGTGTGTGTGTGTGTGTGTGTTTAATCAAGTAATTGACTTAGTTTTATAAAATGATGACAGTAAGTCCTCAGAGATTACTTGTTCTTTCAATCAACTGATGATCATAATCATTCCATCAAGAGATGACAATAATCATTCTATAAAGAGATGACCATAATCATTCCATCAAGAGATGACCATAATCATTCTATCAAGAGATGACCATAATCATTCTATAAAGAGATGACCATAATCATTCTATCAAGAGATGACCATAATCATTCTATCAAGAGATGACCATAATCATTCTATCAAGAGATGACCATAATCATTCCATCAAGAGATGACCATAATCATTCCATAAAGAGATGACCATAATCATTCTATCAAGATATGACCATAATCATTCTATCAAGAGATGACCATAATCATTCCATCAAGAGATGACCATAATCATTCTATCAAGAGATGACCATAATCATTCTATCAAGAGATGACCATAATCATTCTATCAAGAGATGACCATAATCATTCCATCAAGAGATGACCATAATCATTCTATAAAGAGATGACCATAATCATTCCATCAAGAGATGACCATAATCATTCTATCAAGAGATGACCATAATCATTCTATCAAGAGATGACCATAATCATTCTATCAAGAGATGACCATAACCATTCTATAAAGAGATGACCATAATCATTCTATAAAGAGATGACCATAATCATTCTATCAAGAGATGACCATAATCATTCTATAAAGAGATGACCATAATCATTCTATCAAGAGATGACCATAATCATTCATCAAGAGATGACCATAATCATTCTATCAAGAGATGACCATAATCATTCTATCAAGAGATGACCATAATCATTCTATAAAGAGATGACCATAATCATTCCATCAAGAGATGCCTGTAATCATTGTATCAAGAGATGACCGTAATCATTGTATCAAGAGATGACTGTAATCATTCCATCAAGAGATGACTGTGTTCATTCCATCAAGAGATGACTGTGTTCATTTCATCAAGAGATGACTGTTCATTCCATCAAGATATGACTGTTCATTCCATCAAGAGATGACTATAACCATTCCATCAAGAGATGACTATTCATTCCATCAAGAGATGACTACAACCATTCCATCAAGAGATGACTATAACCATTCCATCAAGAGATGACTATAATCATTCCATCAAGAGATGATGGTGTTCTTCCATCAAGAGATGATGGTGTTCTTCCATCAAGAGATGATGGTGTTCTTCCATCAAGAGATGATGGTGTTCTTCCAGCCGTGTGCTGATCCCCCCTCCCCCCACCCCGGCGTCGGGCGTGTCCCAGCCGGTGCAGCTGGCCACGATCCATGAGGCGCCGGCCCGCACCCCATCCCGCCAGGCCACGCCCGCCGAGCAGACCGAGGCCATCGTCATGGACTTCCTGGCCAAGATCCGACACAGTCTGGACTCCAGTCAGTGTGCACACACATGCATGCATGCATGCACCACACACACACACACACACACACACACACACACACACACACACACACACACACACACACATACACGCGCACACACACATGCACTCACTTATGTAAACGTACGCGCACGCACAAACACACACACACACACATACAGATATGCACACGCACACACTGTACACATAGACAGACAAACACACACACACACACATACATATAGACACACACACATGCGTATAGACAGACAGAAAGACAGACAGACGCACAGACACACACACAGTACAGATACACATGTGCACACACATATACAGATATACATGCACATACACACACACACGCACATACGGATACACACCCACACAGTACACACACACACATACACACACACATGCATACAGGTATACATGCACACACATGCACACACACACATGCACACACACACATGCACGCACACACACACACACACAAATACACACACACACACACACACACACACACACACACACACACACACACACACACACACACACATACACTTCACATTGGAGCGAGTACACAAAAAAGGGGTCACAGTTGGTGCCAGCACAAGAACTGTCAGCAGTCTACCATCTCAAGATGCTGTTCACCAACTGTGCACATAGCTCTACACACAGGATCAAATCTGATCTTCTTCCATCCAATGAGGAGCATATCACCATCTCATAGCATTTGTAGGTAGTGGCCGAAATAGCAGGCAGTGGTGTCAAGGGTTGGTTTTGTATTTTTTTTTTTATTTAGGTTGAAATTGATGCTATTTGTTCCTTTCAAATCCTTGATATTTTTTCTCATTTCTATATCCAAATATTGTTTGTTGAAAGTCAACATTTTATACATTTCTTCTTCATGTAAAACTCACATTTTAGAAGGAAGATCATTTCTGGGCACCAAAGTTTGTGAATTTTATTTCTTTTATGTTACCAAATTATGTTTGAAATTTCAGTCAGCCTTGATTTTGGTTGCTAGG
>CM031619.1:2547896-2552896 GCA_018398815.1 Conus ventricosus
AGTTACTTATGCAGGCTTAAAGCGACCTTCGTCACGGCAAATTCTGCAACGGAAATTTTGCGGCTTTGTATATATTATCTTCCTCATTAATTTGATCGCATCATTTACTGGAGACTAAGTATGTGTCGATCTGTCCGATCCTTCAACTTGTCTACCTCATGGCGTGAACCGACTTGCATCAGGCTAACACCTATCAGCCGTGACAAAGACTGAACAATGTCGTCAGTAGACAATGGATGATAACAGTCAGATGACATGGGTTACGCCCCCCTGCTGGCCTTGCCGTCATGGTAGTATGTGTGAGATTAGCTTGTAGATAATCGGCACCGTCCAGTTTCTGCTGCGTTGTGCTTTTGTCGCCATCAGAAGACCGAGGGAAGTTACAGGAAGCCTCTTAGTTCCATTACAAACGGGTATGGATCGCTCGTGAAGTCGTCGTGTCTTTATTTTTCTAGAACTGTCGCGCGCACACACACACACACACACACACACACACACACACACACACACACACACACACACGCACACACACACACACACACGTCGTCTTACATCACTTTGAGAAAAGACGTAAAACTGAAACTACTACTATTACTACAACTACTACTACTATTACTACTACGACGACGACGACGACGACGACGACGACTACTACACAAACCCGAGGATAAGCACACACACACACACACACACACACACACACACACACACACACACACGCACACACAACACACACACACACACGCACGCACGCACGCACGCACGCACGCACGCACGCACGCGCGCGCGCGCACGCGCGCGCACGCACACACGCACACACACACGCACACACACACACACACACAAGCAAGCAAGCATACTCACACATAACTGCACATAAGCAGACGCTGGCACGCACACCTCATGCTCCCCCCCCTCTCTCTCTCTCTCTCTCTCTCTCTCTCTCTCTCTCTCTCTGTCCTTCACCAGAGTCCTCTGCCAAGACTTTGACCAGTATGTGCAGCATTACGATGTTTATGACATGTTTTAAGGTCTGAGAAGAGACAGCGAGAAAGAAAGAGGGAGGGAGAGAGAGAGGAAGGGAGAGAGAGAGGAAGGGATAGAGATGGATGGAGAGAGACAGGAAGGGAGACAGAGAGGGAAGGAGAGAGAGAGGGGGGTGAGAGAGAGAGAGGGAATAGAGAGACGGAGGAGGGAGAGAGAAAGAGGAAGGGAGAGAGAGGGGGAGAGAGAGGAGGAGAGAGGGAGGGAGGGAGAGAGAGAGAGAGAGAGAGAGAGAGAGAGAGAGAGAGAGACAGACAGACGAACAGATAACCAGACAGACAGACATAGACATAGACATTTTATTCATAAAGGCCATAGCCCCTTAGAAAGGGGGAGGGGGTGTACATGTAAAATACACACAGTCCCACGAATTAGTACATAACTAAGTTAAACACAGACTTCTTCGGTTACATGCTTTGTTCACAGAGAGAGAGAGAGGGAGAGAGAGATCTTATTTATAAGGCCACAGCCCCGTAGAAGGGGGTGGGGGGGGGGTACATGTAAAAGACATGCAGTCCCATGAATCAGTACGTAACTAAGTTGAATACAACTTTTCCTGTTAAATGCTTTGTTCACTCACACACACACACACACACACACACACACACACACACACACAGAGAGAGAGAGAGAGAGAGAGAGAGAGAGAGAGAGAGAGAGAGAGAGACAATGACAATGACAATGACAGTGATTTTATAACGGTAAAAGTATTGGCTTAGTTAGCCATTTTTCATAGCCATTTTTCATACTTGCCGTTACTATTCTACGAAGCTAAAACGAGATAACACAACGTATGCACCAAAACATGATTACACAAACAAACACAGAGACAGAGACAGAGAATGTTACTGGCGTTTTTTGTTTGTTTGTTTTGACCTGTGATAAATCATTAACAAGAACGGTAACTCTTGCTCCCACCAAAAACAAAACATAACTCCGTTACCCTACTTGTTAATTGTTCATTGTTTACTGTTCCCTGCCTCATTTCATATTCACAGTGATAAATGGTCAAGACGAACGGAGTTATAGGGGTCCCACTTGTACCTGAAGGGGGCGTCTATTTCTGGCGCGGGACATGACGTAAGACGACACAGTGATGGATGATACCCTGACTAGCAAGTCATGCATTGCGTCATGTCAGGGAGGTAAGCGGGAAGGGGGAGGGGGGGGGGGGGGGGGGGGGGTTGGGGTTGGAGAATGTCAATTAATTCACCTGAGAAAACAGACATCATAAGTGTGTGTTACAGTTTCTTCAGTTTAACGTCCTTCCACTAAAAGTGATATTAGACGATGTGTTGAAGTATATGGAATGTGTGTATTAACTCTGTGGTTGTTTCTTGAAAATGTGTTGTATGAATAAACATTTCTTATGATATGAGTTGAGATTGGAGATGGCCAGATACAAGGACAAAGTGTGGATGTGAGTGTAGTGTGTGATGTGTGTGTGTGTGTGTGTGTGTAAATGTGTCAACTTTTCCGGAATTAGGCAAGCACGCTTCAACTGAGTATAGCATAGCAGCAAGAGTACTGTAAGTAATGCTAAGTAATTAACAATCTAATATTAAAGGATAGAACATCAAAGGTAAATGCCCACTGGGCTGTGTAACAAACATTTACAAACTGAAGAAAGAAAAGAGTAGTCATTCAAAATCTTGGGCACAGATGACGGACTGGATCCGTCAGATCAGGGACCGTACACCGTAGACCGTTGCTGTACGGTCCCTGGTCAGATAAACTACAAACGCCCGACTTACGATATAATTCCCTTGCACTTGGACAATTGATTAATAGATGTCCTACTCCGAGTGTTTCTCCACACATGCATCCAATGTTTTTACAGAACTTTGTACGAAGGGAATTTAACCGCATTCTGTGCAGTAAACTTCTAATCTCTCTAGACAGAGAAGCAAGATGATTGTTTGACGAGGCTTTCGAGTTGATTTTGCCACCAAATTTAACACAACTCTGATAATACTGAGTATCTGAGTTCATTATCAAGTTTCTGAAGCTTTCATCCGATGTTTTGTTTAGAAGAATATTGCATTCTGTTAAATCCAAAGGAATATTAAGGGGAATTGAACCCTCAACATTTCGAGCTGCCTTTCTTGCAGCCTGATCGACTCTCTCATTTGCTGAAATGCCACAATGAGAGGGGACCCAGCAAAAAGTAACTGATGTGCCTTTATTGGATAAAAGATGTATAACATGATTTATTTCTGTTATTATCTCCAAACGGATTTTTGAATTTGAAGACCGGATTGCTTCAAGAGCAGATCTAGAATCAGCACATACCAGTACGTGACTGACATTTAGATGGAAATAAAGAATATAATTTAAGGACATTAGGATGGCGGCTAACTCGGCACTGAAAATCGAAAAATTTCTGCCTAGATGGTACATTTTCTCCACGTTTAAGTCAGGTATTACAAAAGCTGCCCCTGTCCTACTGTCTTCTAGCACTGAGCCATCTGTGAAAATTTTTAAGTGGTTCTTGTACTGAATTTCCAGGTGTAAGTACACTGAAATTTTTAGTATGTTGGGTGAATCTTTTTTTTGACAAATCTGAACGAGTCGTATCAAAGCAGGCCTTCGTTTGTTCCCATCTTGGTACTGGTGAAAAGGATGGTTTAGACCAGCCGCCGTGGCGAAGTGGTTAGCGTCGCGGACTGCCGGCTGGGAGGTCGTGGGTTCGAATCCCATCAGTCATGTGGGTTTTTCTGCCCCGACCGGCTCCTACCCAGAGTTGAGTTTGCTGCGGACTCAGTTGGGAAGACTGGGACCACACAGTCGAGTTTCATCCACTTAATGGATGCGTGTCTGAGAGTGTTGCTCAAATTTCCTGACCAACACTGCAGGTGCCTGTATCTCTCGGGCCTGGTTGACGCCGGGATATATTATGAAAGGAAGCGTAGAGTACAGCCCTGTCATGCAGTCTCAGACCGAAATGGAAATCCGTAGCATCATCTTAATAATCTTCATTCTCATCAATCAGCATTTAAAAAAAAAAAAAAGCCTCAAATTCTGTGGCCCTTCATGCCTTGCTCTCATGGTGACCTCAGTTTCGGTGTCCTCTTCACGTCTGTGGCCTTTGTTTGGTTCCGTCGGGGTCACCGGTATCGGCGAGTCCATGGGGGCTGTCGTTGGACGGACGTGGTGGCGCCCTCCGGAGGGAGAGCTCACTCACGCCGGCTCCGCGACTAAGCAATTATTGTCGTCAGTAGGGGGCTTAGTAGGTGGTGTCCTGCGTATGATAGATCAGAACAGGCGCCACTGAACACCACCGAAGTGACTCGGCAGCAGTGCAGTGTCTCCCCCGGTGGGTTTCCTCTTGACGACTTGACATTGACTGCTCCCTGTGGATTGCCGGTGCCGGGGCTGCGGCGGGGCCGGCCGGGCTGTGGATGTGGATGGGTGTCGGAATGAGCGGCGTGGGAGCACTGCCTCTGAGGTGGCGCAGAGGTTGGGACAGCAAAAAAAAAAAGAAAAGGATGGTTTAACAGCGATTTCATGTCTATTTATGTTGGAATCTCTGATAAGGTGAGAAGTATACGAGTAGATTGATTTTGTAGATTGTATTCTTTTAGCTCGCTTTCCAAAATCTTTTTTCAGAATCTAAACAAACTTCTTTTGCACAGAAATTTTTCTGTGTAAAACTCTTCAGAACGAACTTCGACGCAGCTACTTTTCGAACCTCGCTGAGAGGTAGCACTCCAATCTCATTGTATGTTCCTAAGTTGAATGTATGTATGGGAACACAAAGAGCGAGTTTGTAAGCCTTGCAATCAATGCTCTGCAATTTATTTAACAGATGTTGTGGTGCGCTGAAAAATACTTCCTGAGCATAGGTTAACCTAGATCGCACAAGAGCGGTTGATAGAGATATTAAAGTCGAAGCATCTTGGCCCAATGGTTGCTTGTTTATAATCTTAAGAAAGTTTAAACTTTTCTGTGCTTTA
>CM031619.1:2555396-2560396 GCA_018398815.1 Conus ventricosus
CAAATTACAAGACAAAACACGATGCGTTTCGACCTGTTAAGTCTACTTCAGGCAAGATAAACAACATTCAGAACAATGAAAACAAATAACGAACGTTTACTTCTCTTCTCCAATTCGAACGCCCATCTTGCGTCAGATTTGAGAAGATAATGAGAAGATAAGTGATTGTTGTTTAAATTCTTTAATCAGGCACAATTAGATTGTTTTTGAGAATTTTCATCGTGTCTGAAAGTTGATTTACCTTCTTTTTTTTTCTTTCATGCGCCCGTCAAGGTACATGCCAGGTGGTTCCAAGCAGACAAGTTTAATTAACCAGAAAGGAAAGGGACTTTTGGGAAGAGAAACCAGCTGGCACTACAGATAGGCTCACAGGGTGAGTGACAAGGCCTGAAACGTGACGTCAGCCAAGGGGAGGCCTCGTATTTGAAGATAATTGTGTGAATGATGTCATCGGTGGGAAAAAAAAAAAGAAAAAAAAGAAAGGAAAAAACACACGCTTGGGTTGTATGGTGATTTGGAGCAAAATTCTAATTGTAATTGTGGTGTGTAGCCACAGACCCCCATCAGCACGACGGAAGGACTCTTTGTCTTATAATTGACTGTCAGTCGGCTGCTCGGCAAAACCGACCTGGGTGTCACCTTCGAGAAGACCGTTTGTCTTTACACGTTTGAAATAATAAACGGTGCTGGATGTAGTTAGTGTGGGCGGGATGAGAGGAGGTGGGGGTAGGGGAGAGAGGAAGAGAGGACGAGGGGAGGGGATACACGTGTGTGTGTGTGTGTGTGTGTGTGTGTGTGGTCATTTAGATGTTCATTCGGTTGTTTTGTTTGTGTTGTTCATTTCGATGTTAGTGTGGTTGCTTTTGTGGTTGATGCTACTGTTCCTGTTCCTGTTGCAACTATTTATTTATCTATTCATTTATTTATTTCATTATTCCTATATCTATTTTATTTCATTTTATTTTGGGAGGGTGGGGGGGGGGGGGGGGGGGGGGGGGGGGGGTAGTATTTTTTCCTGCACATGTTGATGTTTTCATTATCGTTGTTGTTGTTGTTGTTGTTGTTTGTTTGTTTGTTTGTGTTCCTTTGGATCTTGATGCTGCTGTAATTGGTGATGCTTTTCTTGTTGTTGTTCTTCTTCTTGTCACTTCTGCATCTCCCTCGTTCATCGCCATCGTTGTCCATGTTGGTTGTGTTGTCCTGGAGACGGATCCCCGATCTGACAAGGAATGGGAGGAGAGGGTTGGATTCCAATGGAGAAAGGAAGGGATAAGGGGTGGGGTGGAGGAGGAGGGGTGATGGTGAGGGAGAATGTAATGTTGAGAGGATTCTGATAAAATCATCATCAGATTGCTGTCTTTAAAAAGATCGAGTCGGATCACATCCCATCATGTCAAACCATAATGCCTCGTGCATTGTCGCAGCAAAGCCGTATGTCATATCATGCCTTGTGATACGATGGCATATAGTAATCACATTATGACACATCGTAGATATAACACAATCCCGCCTTGGCTTCAGGCTGTGTCATTCCAATTGACACAGGCTAGAAAACCAAGGCTACATCAAAATGGTGTTATGCTCTACATAGTTATGCGGGGATTGTCTTCGGTTGTGACACGCTCCTAGCATAACATTATCAGTCTCCAAAATCCCTCGAAGTCGGAGTGTGGCTGCCCACGTGGCGGGGTAATCAAAAACGGTCACACACGTAATGCTCTCATCCCCAGCTGATGCATTTGTACCATAGTGTTCAAGTATTTCGGCTGTTTGGATGATCCCTGGAGTCTTTTAGCCAGGTACGACAACAACAACAACAACAGCAACAGCAACAACATAACATAACCCCTGTAGTCTGTTGCGGTGATAGTCAACGAGGTTTCTCAGCAAACGGTTTCCCCGGGGAAAGAAAATCCGCATGTTTCCAAAAGTAGTCTGGTAGTTGTTTTGTTCAAATTCGTCCTTAAAAATAATCCGTGCTGTAATTACCATAACAGTCGTCAGCTAAGAGGTCCAAATGTTGACAATCCTGTTAGTGAAAGAAGAAGAACCCGTCTGAACGATTTGCCATCATGTTAATGTTAAAGAAGTCTTCCGTTTGGTGAATGGTTTTTACCAAAACAGTGTTTTGAACGTGTTGACATATTTATCTGAATAAACGGGCATCTTCTTAAAAAGAATACAAACCGTATCAGTCGAAAGCTTTCAATATTTAGCATTTTATGACAGGTAATTAATTTCCATTTATTTTTACGCATTTCCTAATCCAGGTTACGCGAAACAACGATTTAGATGTTAAGTCTTCTTCGCACTTTTTTTGTTTGTTTGTTTGTTTTCAAACAAGAATTTGCGGTAAGCTGTGACCCTTATTTTAACCTTTATGCTGTTTCCTTTTCTTTTCTCCCTTTTTTCCTGTTTTCCCCCTTTTCTGTGACTGATATAACTGGATCGGGGTCACAGGTATCTGTTATTTATTCAAGTGGGTTTTTTTTTTTGGTCATATCTGGAAAGGGCATACAGCAAACTCTATAAAACAAAGTCTGTCCTGGAATAATAATTGACAGATTGAACATTTATGAAGATTGAACATTTATGAAGATTGAACATTCATGAAGATTGAACATTTATGCTCTTTCCTTTTCTTCCTTTTTTTGTTATGTGTGGGGTTTTTTTTCTTTCCCTTTTCTTCTAGTATTACATATAGATCTGAGTCGTGGTATCTGTTATTCGTTTAAAAGTTGTTTTTTTTTATCTGGAAAGGACATAGAGCAAACGTGTAAAAAAAAACAAACCGCCCTGAAACAATTATTATGACAGATTTACATTTGGAGGGAGGGAGAGGGAAAAGATGTTTTCCAAGCATAGTGTGTGTTTGTATGTTTGTTTGTTTGGTCTGTGTCTGTTCGTTGTGTTCTGCCCAAGGGGAGATCGGCAGGACCAGTCACCGACAGCTGTTTCGCTGCATGAAGATCTCGTCAGTCTGGCGACTGGCTGCTGGTAGATGTCCGCCGCCAGAGAGAAGCGCAGAGACAGGGGAGGTAAACACCCTGATAAGGAGCCAGAATGCCTTGGGCGATAATATATAAGGACAGGTTCCCCTCCACAATCACGCAAACCGTGTGAGCCGCACTCAGCCGGGCAGGCGGGGGGGGGTGGGGGTGGGGGGGGGGGGGGAAGAAAAACGAATTTGGATAAAATGATAAGGGAAGTTTCTTCGGAAAGTAACTTTTCGAAATGTATGAGACATGGCTGGCATGGCCTGCCTGTGTGTGTGTGTGTGTGTGTGTGTGTGTGTGTTGTGTGTGTGTGTGTGTGTGTGTGTGTGTGTGTGTGTGTGTGTGGTGTGTGTGTCTGTGTGTGTCTGTGTGCATGCGCACGTGTGTGTGCATACATGCACGCGTGTGTACGTGTGTATGTGTGCGTGCGTGTGTGTGCACGTGTGCGTGCGTGCCTAAGTGCACGCATGCGTGCGTGCATGCATGCTTGTGTGTATATGTGTGTGTGTGTATGTTTGTGTGTGTGCATGCGTGCACGTGTGAGTGTGTGTGTATGTGTGGAAAGGGTGTATCTGTGCGATACCCTATCACTTGAAACCAGTCTCTTTTAGAAAACCGACATCGCATGGTAAGTGTTATATTTAGCTCTGTGATTTATTCCTTGCAACAACAACAACAACAACAACAACAAAAGCTGTTCAATGATGATCAACGCGTGAGGGAACCAGTCGACTGCTTGTCACGTGATTTCAGAACACGTGCAGAAATACTCCCCTTCCTACGGCCACATGTTTGCAGTGGAACAAGAAATGTAACCCGTTATGACGTCGACAGAATTGTTTTCTTTGTGTTTCTTTTCCCCTTTCCTCGCGCCGGGACTACACAGCGTAGAGGCGCGTCCCCTAGTTGGGGGATTGGGGGATCCCTCAAGCTTTGCGCTTGTGTGTGTGTGTGGGATGCACTGGTTGATTGGGAAGAAAGTGCCGTGAACCAACACAGCCTAAAAGAAGGAAAACTTGGAATCCAAACCCGCACTGTCTGGTGTACGTTAGCCGCGACTGTTACCAGGATAACCAGACAACCATCAGCTGCTCTGACGTCGGAATGTGTCGGCTGAGGCCAGCAGGCAGACCTCCTGCAGAGTCACAAGCCACAGGGAAGACCAGACACCACGCCTCTCTCCCATCATGGCCATGCAGACTGACCTCCTGCAGAGTCACAAGCCACAGGGAAAGACCAGACACCACGCCTCTCTCCCATCATGGCCATGCAGACTGACCTCCTGCAGAGTCACAAGCCACAGGGGAAGACCAGACACCACGCCTCTCTCCCATCATGGCCATGCAGACTGACCTCCTGCAGAGTCACAAGCCACAGGGAAGACCAGACACCACGCCTCTCTCCCATCATGGCCATGCAGACTGATGTTGGACAGTATGGGGCTCGTCCCGTGCTTCTCCAGCGGTGACAGCGCCGGGCCTCCAGCCTCAAAGGGGCCCAGCCACAGCGAACGGAGAACCACACAGGAAGAGACGCCAGACGTGCCCAGGCCGGTTGAGGTCCAACAGGAGAAGCTGTGGGGACCGGTGGTGGAGGGGTCTCTGCGGCGGACTGTGGACTTTGCACTTACTGACCGGACTGAGGAGCTAGCATGCAAGAGAAGAAAGAAGAGTGTCCCCTTTCATGTGGTACGTTCTTCCTCCTTTCATGAGTTCATCAGTATTTTGTTCCAGATATCAGCTGAAGGTGAGAGTGAACCCCCCCCCCCCCCCCCCCCCAAGTCAGGAAGCAGGAAGGAGTTCAAGGTCAAGGACAAAGTCCAGGTTCAGCCAAAGACCGCGGACATGGGGGAAGAGAAGGGACCTCCGGATTGTGCGCAACAAAGTCCCCCAGATCATGTTTTTTTTATTATTATATCATTATTATCATCATTATTATCATTATTATCATCATCATTATCATCATCATCATCATCATCATCATCATCATCATCATCATCATCAT
>CM031619.1:2572896-2590396 GCA_018398815.1 Conus ventricosus
ACTTGTTTTCCCCCACTACTTAATTGTTCAGCATTCTATTGTTTGGTCAATCAGTGGGAGATTGCATCTCTTAGGAGATCCAAGTAAAGGTTGTTCTGTACAATTCTTACCACTCACAATGCTTGGGTTATTGAACAGCAGAGCTGACCACTCAGACTGTTCCATATCTTTTGATCTCCCTTGCATCCTTGAATGGATCCTCAAGCATAGGCTCAAAGATTGACCCCTATATTTTATATTGTTTGAATAATGCTTTTAGTTTTTCAGCAAACTTTTTTCATCTCCACACTTGTGTTTTGTTCCATTTACTACCCTTCGCTGGCTGCTTTGAGGGTGCTGTTGGATTCTTTTTTTGAACCCTTGGTGGTGAGAACACCACAGAATTATGGACTGTGGTGTGTCTGCCCACGGACAAAAGAAAGAAAAAACCCAACTTGGGGAGTCGCCAGCCAATTTGTCTGGACATAAGTCCAAACGCAGACATCTTGGCGCCACGTAGACCGGGCCCATGGTTCGGACCCGGGCCCAATTAAGCTTAGTGGAGAGGCTTCGCAGAGACGGTACGATCCACCCAGACTGACTAAGCCGTTTTGACCGACGCCTCGATGTCTAGCGAGACGAGTCGTAGCGCCGGGCTCAGGATCATCTAGCCACTTTGTGGAACCAGCGTCATTGTTACTCAGACGTCGTGGCGCCTACCCAGACTCAGCTAGCCACTTTACACTGACCAGTGTCCACGACTTAAGCCACACGGCGCCAGTCAAGTAGGAAAGGGGGGGAAGGTAGAGAGTGTGGTGGGGGGTGAAATCTGGCTAATCAATTAAATGACCAATTGACCACCACAGAGAGTAAGGTGTAGGCGTGACTGTCATGATTTGAACATCCAATGGAATTAGAGGGGGGATAACTTCGGGTGTCAGGGCGGTAAAAATACTGACCAATGGTACTCGCCCTTTTCGGACAGATCGGAACGAATAAGAAAGATGTGAGAGGGAGAGAAACGGGAGAACGGAGGAGGAAAACGAACAGACAGAGAGAGAGAGGGAGAAGTTCGGGGAAGTAGGCTCTCGCTACAGGAAGGCAGGGAGATGAGAACGAACAGAGAGAACGAGGGGAAGAACGAACAGAGAGACAGAGAGAGGGAGAGGTTCTAGGTCTGCTTGAGAGAAAAGCAGAGAGAGATAGGGGAGGAGAGAAGAGAACAAAGTTGAGAGATTAGCATGAGATAGTCTGCAGAGGAAGGACTGAGGAGAGATGTGGAGAGAGAGAGAGAGTTGCTAATTAATGAAGAAGAAAAGAAAGAAAAGAAAAAAAAGAAAAGAAAAGCAACCATGTCCATTTGATAAGAGCAGACTAGAAGAGAGAGAGAGAGAGTGCAATGCGTTAATGCAGGAAGAAAGAAAGGAGAACAGATCGATGTTGATAGTCACTGTTCTATCCTAACCGGGGGTTCGACCTCATACCTGGCAGCGTCACTTCGCCAAGCAGAACCACAGACCAACGCCAACAGTCTCACCTGACCAGGCGCCATCAGACCAACACCAGTGCCGGCAGTTGGGGTCGTGTTGTGAAAGTGACAGTGAAAAGAAGAAGAAAAGAAAGAAAAGACAGTGATTCGTGAATAGTTAAGATCACCTGGCCAGGTAAAGTAGAAATCTATCTATACCCGGGTTAGCTAATGATGTTTTAGATAAATGATTTTGTGAAGTTCAGGAAGGAGAGAATGTTTTATTTCATTTGATTCCATATGCATTGATGTTTCGTTTTTATGAACATGTGTAGTAAAGTTATAGACTTTACTAGTGGTTTGATGTGACGAATGCATGATATATGAATGAGATCGTAAGCAAGCTGTGAGTGTGTTTGGGCTGTGCGCTAGTCCTTCCTCCACTGACATTACACCCAGGTTGACAATTTATTGGCGAGCCTGCCAGGATATTCTGGCCCATTTATTATAATTGTTCAACTTCTCAGAGAGGAAGCTGGGTGGGATTCAAGTATTGTAATCCTAAGACAAGGGGTTGTCTTACTGTATGTTCCCAAGATAGTTAAATACTAGGGTTGGCATTGCTTCCAAGATAGTTAATACTAGGCTTGGCATTTCAGCCCAGAGTACTTATTTCGCACAGATTGCCTATAATTCGCTCTCATAGTTGGGTCAGGCGCTGGGCGTCTTATAAAAACTAAAATACGTTGTCCCAAGCTAATATTATCATTCATAGGATTGTGCTATTACGTCACTCGTGTCGGTAACCACCATTTGGCTGTCGTAGTAATAAAATCTTGTTCAAAAAAAAAAAAAAAAAGAGATATAATGGCGGACGAAAAGAACACCCCTATTGAACAACTTGTGAGCGTCGCTCGTGATCTAGGTTACTCAGGAGATGAGTTGCGTGCATTCGTTGAAAACCAACAAAAGATGGAAAGAGATGAGCGAGCGGAAAGACGCCGTATCGCAGTAGAGGCGCAGGAAAAAGAAAGAATAAGGGAAACGCAGGAAACAGAAAGAATAAGGGAAGCGCAGGAAACAGAAGAATGAAGCAGGAAACAGAAAGGATTAAAGCTAGGGAAACGCAGGAAACAGAAAGAATGAAGCAGGAAACAGAAAGATTAAAGGTTCAATTAGAGTTGGAGAAAGTGAGAATACAAAGGGAGACCACCGAGGAATGGTAGCTCACTTTCCAGTGACTCTGTGCGCAGCTATGCCCCGACCCAAGTTGCCAAAATTCTCGGAAGGAACCGATTCGATTGATGCATACATCAGTCGTTTCGAAACGTTTGCGACCAGTCAGGGTTGGCCTCCAGAAGAGTGGGCAGTCATTTTGTCAGCGCTATTGACGGGTAAGGCATTGCGATTTTCACTGCGTTACCAGCAGAACAACAGTCTGATTTTGGTGCTGTGAAGGAGTCTTTAATGAAGGATTTGACCTCACAGAGGAGGGGTTCAGGAAGAAATTTCGTTCAGCTAAATTACAAGCAGGTGAGACGTACACTCGTTTGGTGCACGTCTAGATCACTATTTGAGAAATGGTTAGAGTTGAGTGGTAGAAGAAGGAGTTCGCTGAATTGAAAGAGTAGTTATGAAAGAACAGATTTTGTCAGGTTGCGGCCCTGAGTTAACCATACATTTGAAAGAAAGACAGCCAGAGACAGCAGGAGAGTTGTTGAAGTTCGCAGAGGTGTATAGAGAGGCACGTTTGGGCACTAAGGTGCAGGAGAAACAGGTGCTAGGCACAGGTGAGAAGAGTGCAAGGAGACTAGGAGAGAGTCCTGCAAAGTCTGCAAACCCAGTGGTGGGGCAGAAGGAAGGGCAAAGGGACATTAGGTGTTTCATTTGTCACAAGAAGGGACATGTGGCGAGGGATTGTCGCATGAGGTTCCAGAAGGCAGCAGCCTTGCAAGAGGTGGATAAGGGTCGCCAAGGGAAACGACCTGCAGTGGAACCAAAAGGGATTCAGTCTGAAGAGGGTGGAGTGCAGCCTATGGCTAGCACTGGACAGCAGTCAGTGTCAGGGATGGAGGGCACTAGGCTGAGTGGTTCGTTACCAGTGGAAGAAGGGTGGATTGGCCAGCAGAGGGTGAAAGTGTTACGAGACACTGGTTGTTCATGCGGGTAGTACGAACAACGCTGGTCGAGAAAGGGGATTTGACAGGGCAAATCCAGACCTGTACTCTAATCGATGGCACTGTGAGGGAGTTTCCAGTTGCTAAGATAGAAGTACGTACCCCTTACTTCTCAGGCGAGTTGTCTGCGTTGGTGATGGAGAAACCCCTTCACGATTTGATCATTGGAAATATTCCAGGTGCAAGGGATCCAGGGGATCCTGAGTTGTTGACTGCTACAGGGGCAGCAGTTTCAAACACGGAGCAAGAAGGAGGGAAAGGTTGATAAACCGTTTAGTCGTTCCAGCAAGGAAGTCAGGCATAGATGTGTCGCCTGATGAGAGTTTAGGGCAGCGCAGGAACAAGACCCTTCGCTCGTGAAGTCTTGGGAGTTGGCAAGAGGGGGAGAGAAACAGGAGGTTAGAGGAGGTGAGACAGAATTTCTTGTGAAAGGCGGGCTGTTGTACCGAGTGTTCACCAAGGGGAAGACAGGTAAGGTGACCACTCAGTTAGAGGTACCAGCAGGTTATCGTGACACTGTCATGTCAGTGGGTCACGAGTCGCTCATGGCGGGTCATCTCGGCACAGCAAAACAGCTGACCGAATCTTTGATGACTTTCATTGGCCAGGAGCAATGGCAGATATCAAGCGTTTCTGCATGTCATGTGACGTGTGTCAAAGGTCAGCCACAAGAGGGGTGAAGAGGAAGGCGCCTCTTAAACATCACCTTTAATTGACACACCATTCAGGAGGGTGGCTGTTGATCTGATTGGCCCAATCTCGCCCTGTTCCAAAGGTGGGCACAGGTATGAGACGTGTAAGTTTGCAAAGGAAAGTTTGCAGAAGGCTAGGGTCGTTCAGAAGAAGCAATGTGGCAGGAAGGTGAGGAAGCAATCCCTCAAGGCGGGAGATCAAGTCCTGGTACTGCTTCCCACGGGTCACAACAAGCTGCTGATGCATTGGAAAGGACCATTCACCATCACTGAAAGGGTCGGTCGGGATTACCGAATTGATGTGAATGGGAAACTAAAACTTTTCCATGCGAATTTTCTCCGCAAATATATTCAGCGTGAGACTCAGCACATAGGTGCAGCAGCAATCATTGATGGAGGTGAAAGAGACCCAGCAGAAGAAGGGGAGATTTTGTTGCCTAAGTTTCCAGAAGAGTCATACAGGATGTGTCACTGTATGAAGGGCTAGACAGTAGGAGTTCCTAGGTTTTGTTGTTGGAGGCGACACAAAGAAGCCAGAAAAGAGGAAAGGTGGAGAAGATGATGAATTCAGAGAGACCAAAGACCAAAACAGAAGTCAGAAGTCTGCTAGGTTTTATTGGGTTCTATAGGGAGTTTGTCCAAACTTTGCTGCAATCACGAGTCCTCTCAGTGATTTGGTCAAGGCAGGGAAACCGGCAGTGGTCGAGTGGTCAGACGCTGCAGAGCAAGCACTGCAGACGGTGTTGGAAAGACTAGGTTCCCGTCCCATCTTGAAGCTACCAGATATGTCCAAACCATTTTTGTTGCGGACAGATGCATCAGGCGGTGGGATAGGTGCAGTATGTTGCAGGAGCATGAAGAGGTCGAGTTTCCTGTGAGATATGCTAGCAGGAAGTTGACAAAGTGTGAAGAAGGGTACGCACGGTGAGAAGGAGTGTTTAGCTGTCGTGTGGGCCGTGCAGAAGTTCCACAAATACTTGTATGGGAAAGAGTTCGTGATAGAGACAGATCACCAACCACTCAAATTCCTGCAGGAGGCACAGCTGAAAAACAGCAGGGTTCTGCGTTGGGCAATGGCACTGCAGCCCTACAGGTATCGAGTGCAGTACATTCCCGGTCGACAGAATGTCGGAGCTGACTATTTAAGCCGTGTAGTCTAGCAAGCTGCAACTCAGAGGAAGTCAGTCATATCCGGGTGCTTTGTTGATAATATGTGTTGATTACAGTTATGTTGATTGGATATGGGTTCATTCCCAGTTGGCTATGGTTCATATTTTTGTGTGAGATTTGTTCATGTGAATGTAGTTAGGCTTGGAGCATACAGTCGCTTGTGTAGTGATGCATTATTTGCAATAAGTGAGGATGGAGATTCCTCAGTGAAGTGTCATGGATCGTGATCATACTATATTGTGCTTTTCATAAGAATTGTGAAGAGAAGATATGGCAAATCCGCAGGTAGGGGAATGGCATAAGTGCGCACAGAGGTCGTTATAAAATGAGTTGAAATAACGCAAGAGCGCACGTCAATGATAACTCATTGGAGTGGTATTCACTAATGGTATATTTTATAATTTATAAACCGTTGGTTGTAAAGTATTTTCCAAACTTTGCGCGTGTAGCTGTGTGTCAGCAAATTCGGTTGTTGTCTTTTTTGTACCGTTGTTTTGAGACAATGCGGAGCATGGTCTTTTGCAAGGGGGAAATTGTCACGGACAAAAGAAAGAAACAACCCAACTTGGGGAGTCGCCAGCCAATTTGTCTGGACATAAGTCCAAACGCAGACATCTTGGCGCCACGTAGACCGGGCCCATGGTTCGGATCCGGCCAATTAAGCTTAGTGGAGAGGCTTCGCAGAGACGGTACGATCCACCCAGACTGACTAAGCCGTTTTGACCGACGCCTCGATGTCTAGCGAGACGAGTCGTAGCGCCGGGCTCAGGATCATCTAGCCACTTTGTGGAACCAGCGTCATTGTTACTCAGACGTCGTGGCGCCTACCCAGACTCAGCTAGCCACTTTACACTGACCAGTGTCCACGACTTAAGCCACACGGCGCCAGTCAAGTAGGAAAGGGGGGAAGGTAGAGTGTGGTGGGGGGTGAAATCTGGCTAATCAATTAAATGACCAATTGACCACCACAGAGAGTAAGGTGTAGGCGTGACTGTCATGATTTGAACATCCAATGGAATTAGAGGGGGATAACTTCGGGTGTCAGGGCGGTAAAAATACTGACCAATGGTACTCGCCCTTTTCGGACAGATCGGAACGAATAAGAAAGATGTGAGAGGGAGAGAACGGGAAGAACGGAGGAGGAAAACGAACAGACAGAGAGAGAGAGGGAGAAGTTCGGGAAGTAGGCTCTCGCCTACAGGAAGGCAGGGAGATGAGAACGAACAGAGAGAACGAGGGGAAGAACGAACAGAGAGACAGAGAGAGGGAGAGGTTCTAGGTCTGCTTGAGAGAAAAGCAGAGAGATGAGGGAGGAGAGAAGAGAACCAAGTTGAGAGATTAGCATGAGATAGTCTGCAGAGGAAGGACTGAGGAGAGATGTGAGAGAGAGAGAGAGAGTTGCTAATTAATGAAGAAGAAAGAAAGAAAAGAAAAAAAAGAAAAGAAAAGCAACCATGTCCATTTGATAAGAGCAGACTAGAAGAGAGAGAGAGAGAGTGCAATGCGTTAATGCAGGAAGAAAGAAAGGAGAACAGATCGATGTTGATAGTCACTGTTCTAATCCTAACCGGGGGTTCGACCTCATACCTGGCAGCGTCACTTCGCCAAGCAGAACCACAGACCAACGCCAACAGTCTCACCTGACCAGGCGCCATCAGACCAACACCAGTGCCGGCAGTTGTGTCGTGTTGTGAAAGTGACAGTGAAAAGAAGAAGAAAAGAAAAGAAAAGACAGTGATTCGTGAATAGTTAAGATCACCTGGCCAGGTAAAGTAGAAATCTATCTATACCCGGGTTAGCTAATGATGTTTTAGATAAATGATTTTGTGAAGTTCAGGAAGGAGAGAATGTTTTATTTCATTTGATTCCATATGCATTGATGTTTCGTTCTATGAACATGTGTAGTAAAGTTATAGACTTTACTAGTGGTTTGATGTGACGAATGCATGATATATGAATGAGATCGTAAGCAAGCTGTGAGTGTGTTTGGGCTGTGCGCTAGTCCTTCCTCCACTGACATTACACCGAGGTTGACAGTGTCTCTATTTGACACCAAGAGCACTGACACAATCAGCCGTGTCTCCCTGATGAGTCCGATCCAGCGGACGAAAGGCCTAGGAGCAGGCAATACAAATAAATGTGCTTTCAAGAGGGATTACGATGATTCCCTCAGGCAGCTAGTGAAGGGCTTCTTATATTTATAATATATTCCACCCATTTTCTTCATCTTTAAATCTTTTTAGTTTTTAAAGTTCAAATCTTTGCCAAGTCATTACTACAACGACTGAAGAATTGTTAACCTGCACTTGTTTTCCCCCACTACTTAATTGTTCAGCATTCTATTGTTTGGTCAATCAGTGGAGATTGCATCTCTTAGGAGATCCAAGTAAAGGTTGTTCTGTACAAATTCTTAGCCACTCACAATGCTTGGGTTATTGAACAGCAGAGCTGACCACTCAGACTGTTCCATATCTTTTGATCTCCCTTGCATCCTTGAATGGATCCTCAAGCATAGGCTCAAAGATTGACCCCTATATTTTATATTGTTTGAATAATGCTTTTAGTTTTTCAGCAACTTTTTTCATCTCCACACTTGTGTTTTGTTCCATTTACTACCCTTCGCTGGCTGCTTTGAGGGTGCTGTTGGATTCTTTTTTTGAACCCTTGGTGGTGAGAACACCACAGAATTATGGACTGTGGTGTGTCTCTATTTGACACCAAGAGCACTGACACAATCAGCCGTGTCTCCCTGATGAGTCCGATCCAGCGGACGAAAGGCCTAGGAGCAGGCAATACAAATAAATGTGCTTTCAAGAGGGATTACGATGATTCCCTCAGGCAGCTAGTGAAGGGCTTCTTATATTTATAATATATTCCACCCATTTTCTTCATCTTTAAATTTTTTAGTTTTTAAAGTTCAAATCTTTGCCAAGTCATTACTACAACGACTGAAGAATTGTTAACCTGCACTTGTTTTCCCCCACTACTTAATTGTTCAGCATTCTATATATATATATATATATATATATTATATATATATATAAAGATAACGATTTACGACATAGCAACTGGACCCAGCTGAAACGCTTTATACAAGAAAAAAAATCGATAGATTTCTGATGGTTCTTTCGTGTTTCCATGCCATACGTAAACTAAGTCCAAACAGGTTTGGACATTTATGAAATTTTTGCAGGAATGTATTGCTGTCTTAAGCTACTTAGCGCTGGGCAACATGAAACAAAATGGACCTCATCATTAAATCACTGTCAGTACGGGATCGATATTGGTAGTGATGCCCAGCGATTTCTGATACACCAAGTCTGAACCTTGTCAACATAAGAGAGAGAGAGAGAGGGATGGACAGGTCTTATCCGTACACTACTACATAAGGGGGCCAGGTTCGTTTTTTCGCCGTGCTGGGCTGTCACTGATAACAACGCTGTCGCCTTCCTTCACCCCGTGGTGGTGGTGGTGGTGGTGTAGTGGTTACTACGGAGTGTGGTTGGGGCGGGGGTGGGAGGGGGGGGTGAGGGTTCAATCCCTTCTCATGATAACCGTAGTGGGATCAAGCTCCGTGATTTAAAAAAAAAAAGGTTATGACAGATTAGTCTTGAAAAACATTCACAAAAGTGTATTTAAAAAATCAGAAATTGAATGTTCAGTTTACCGCTTTTTTATCTATCTTTTTATGTTTTTTAAAAAATTTTTACAGTAGATGCTGATTTGAAATCCAAATACCAGCAAAAGACAAACATCAGCAGTATTGCTCCCATAATTTTCCTTTCTCTCTCTCTCTCTCTCTCTCTCTCTGGTCTGAGCTGAGCAGTCGTCGAGTGCAGACGTGTTTGCAATTCGCTCCGTTCTTGGTTTTCTACTCTGTTTAGTGTTCACTAAAGGGCCTGTTGAGTGTTGGCGATTAGTTTGGCAGTTGGCTTACAGACTTATCGTTGTGTAATAGTGGTGCTGGTTTTACTGGTGTGTTTTTCATCGTTTCTGTGAACTGTGATTTTTTATTTTTTCTTTCCCGCCACAATGGGTGTGGACATTGAGGCATATCGTAAAGCGATCGGTACATTCGCACCCAAACTAGCCAACCTGTTGTTGAAGAAGAGAACTGGCAAGAGATCCCGTGCGTCCCATGACGTATTTTGTGGCAAGGTACACAGTGGATTGGACATCACTGTCTTTTTTGTGTGGATGGGCCTGTTGACACTGATCGCGTACAGTGTACCGTTCTGTGTTTGCAGCATCATGTGCACGGGAGAACTGTGTCATAGTTTTGGCATGAGAAACTCAGTGTCTCCACCGACTGTGAACAAGGATTCCCTTCCGCACCTTAGCTACCGTGACAGTCTGTCAGATAGGCCAACATTCTCTTTTGTGACAGCACCTTGTGCTACATATGACAGCCTTTCTGTGCACCCACCACCAGACCTGCGTTTCCTGTTGCTGCTGTCCGGACAAGTGGAAACCAACCCAGGGCCTAGCTCTATGAAAAACTCAAAGAAGGCTCCCGTTGACATACAGTGTGAACAGTCAGAAAGAATGGAAGGCAAACTGAACAAGTTAATTGACATGATGAATGATACAAGGTCCCATGTACAGCGTTTAGAGGACAATATCAACGAGAAATATGAACGTTTACAAGATCAGTTCATACAAATACAGAACGTTGTCTCCACGTTGCAGTCATCAATAAAGAAGACTAGTGAACAGCTGGGTCATATGAAAGAAGATCAGCGTCAGTTTGATTCCAGACTGAGACATCTTGAAGATGAAGTGGAGAGGCAGGAGCGCTATTCTCGGCGATCCAACTTGCTGCTGTATGGAATACGAGAAGAGGAAGGCGAATCCACCGATCGATGTATGGAGAGAGTGATTCAGCATCTGAATCACTATTTCCGTCAGAAAAGCTGGACGATGGACGACATCGATAGGGCACATCGTCTTGGTTTACCATCTCCCAACTCAAGCAGGCCACGCCCGGTCATTGTAAAGTTCCACAGATGGAGGGACGCTATGGTTGTTATAAAAGACCGCGAGGGGAAGAGCCAGATGCGGAACTCGGACGGCATACGAGTGGCAGGGGACCTGACGAGGCAGCAGAGGAACACCATGGCGCAGCTCCATCAGGAAGGCAAGCATGGTTACTATTCCAGAGGCAAGCTGATCGTCACAGAATCCCGAAGACACCCAGACAGCAGTTACAGCCGTGACAACAGGCCCCACCCCAGTCTTTACCCCGCTGATCATCGCCCCTCTGTTACCAACCTTTTCCCAGCAGTGTCCCGACCCATACCTACGCTGATGCTGTGGCACAAAGCCAGGACACCACAGCTGCCTGTCCCCATCAGATGGAAGATGCCGACGACGCCGGTTTCTCCGAGGATCACACGCAGGACATAACGCCAGGCGGAGTGCAGCACCGGACCAACGCGAACAGTCCACAACGTGCAGGAGACGAGGACGACACTGCCGAGGAGGGTACCAGCTTTCAGCCGTTCTCATCGCCTCCCCGTGGTTATGGTCGGGGCTCTCCTCTGAGGACTCCGATGGAGCAGTCATCAAGTTCAGCCACGGCAAAGAAAGATGCCAGTGGAGGGAGGGGACGAGGGAGATCACGTTTGGTGGGACAGCCACGTTCTGATTGCAATCAGCCACCCCCGGCGACACCTGTGCGAACCAGAAACCAGAAGACTGCTCTCTCTGCGTCCAGCCAAGCAACACTTCCCAAGGACTGGCACCGGAAGACACCAACTCAAAATTCTGGCATGCCGAATTCCAGTTGTGTGAAATAGCAATCAGGCCATCGCCCTAGCTTTGATCCTTTTACCGACTTAATAGTGACACAACAAATCTCAAACTGTTTTGAACTCGATGATAACTCTGATGTGAAATGTGGCAACTGCTATGACGATAATGTGCATGCCGTCATGAGTGTCGATGACAATGACTGTCCACTGTCCGAAGTGACTCAGTGTGACCACTCTGACAGTGCTGTTGAATCAGCCTTGTTCGTAAGTACACATCAAAAACTACGTTTTGTGTCATTTAATGTAGAAGGCATATGGAGGATTGCGAATGAACTTGATTTACCCCATTTTGTTGCAAAGTATGACTTTGTCCTCTTATTGGAAACTTTTTCCCACACATTTCCTGATCATTTAGCTCCTTCACATGTAGCATATGTTTCACCTGGTATTAAAGTATCAGACAGTGTACATGGTCGTCTATCAGGTGGTGTTGTTTTCCTTGTTCGAAAATCACTTAGTAAATATGTACGTAGAGTTGAATGTGAAATGGACAATATTGTTATTCTGAAAGTGTCCCGCCAGCTCATGGGAACCATGTCTGATTGCTTAGTAATTGGAGTTTACATTCCCCTGAAAACTCGCCTTATTACCAGGAAACGGACATTTATAATGGTGTTAGTCTGTTGGAAGACTGCTTGCTCGATCTTGGAAATGAATATAATGATGTTCCAATTATGATTTGTGGAGATTTAAATGCACGAACTGGTTCCCTATATTCACAAAAAAGCAACATATCAAACGAATTTTATGATTTACGAGCACCTGTTGACACGGAGGATGCAACTAATTCCAATGATAAATTACGTACGTCTTCTGATACCATAGTCAACCCGTTTGGTCGCTTGTTGCTATCTATATGTGACCAGTATGAGCTTTGTATCTTGAACGGATTAGAATCGAAGTCTTTTTCAGGGGAATATACACATATATCTGCAAATGGATGTAGTGTTGTGGACTACTGTTTGATTTCAAACCGGTTGCTAGAAAGATGTGATTGTTTTAACGTTGTTCCTATGGTTGAATCGAAGCATGCGGCTATCGAAATATCTCTAAATGTATTTGCTGATGCGGTTCTCCCCAAACTTAATTTTACCCATAAAGTCATTTCAGTATGTATGTATAAATGGGACGAGAACAAGTATGAAACGTTCTCCGACCTGATGCATAATGAAAATGTGAAAAATATCATGGACGAAGCTGTATCACTTATTGAAATTGATATAAATCAAGCACTAAGCAAATTAAATGAATGTTTTACATATGCAGGTGAATGTATGAAAAAAACTATACATGTTGGGTCAGAAAAGAGAAAAAAGATGGTACGATCTTGAATGTAAACAGACTAGGACTCTTTTGCGCAGGAAACTGCACCAGTTCGGCAGATCTCACCTCGATACCGACAGAATAGCTTATTCCGAGAAAAGAAGGCAGTACAAAGAGCTACTTGAATGTAAAAAGAAATCTTACAAGGAAAATGTTTTGCATTCCTTGCGCGACAATTTGAATAACCCAAGAAAGTTTTGGGATACAGTTCGTTCTGCATCACCCTCAGTTAGTGGACAAAACACAATAACTAAAACTGAATGGTTCGAGCATTTCACCAATGTTTTCAACGCCAGTGGCAATGACCGTAGCGATGATGGTAGCATTGAGGGTAATGAAGATGCTCATTTTGACGCTCATGATGCAGCTCAAGTCACATTTAACTGTGACACACTGAATGAGGCAATCGCTACAGGAGAAATTCGGGAGGCAGTACGAGCACTCAAAAGCCGAAAAGCTGCAGGTCCGGATGGTCTCATAGGAGAGTTTTATAAAAATGGTATAGAACATATTTTGCCTTTCCTATTGAAATTCTTTAACTACCTGTTTGATCATGGATTGTTTCCAGATGAATGGTCTTTGTCAATCATCCAGCCCCTGCATAAAAAGGGTGACTTAAATATTCCTGACAATTATCGAGGAATCTCGCTTCTTAATATTTGTAGTAAACTGTACAGTTTTATATTAAACAAACGTATCTCAAGATGGATTGATGTAAATGGTATTTTTGGTGAGGAGCAAGCTGGGTTTAGGGAAGGTTATTCCACAGCAGACCATATTTTCACTATGTTCGCTATGGCTCAAAAGCAACTTTTGAGGCATAGAAAACTTTATGTGGCATTTATAGATTTCCGCAAGGCTTTCGACACAGTGTGCAGAGGGAAATTATGGGCTGTTTTACGCAAGTCTGGATTGCAAGGCAAGATATTTAATGCTCTAAGATCGATTTATCATGTCGTTAAAGCAACGGTACGTGTCCATGGTGAATTAACTGATGTATTTATGTGCCCACGAGGCTTGAAGCAGGGAGAGGTGTGTTCACCAGTTCTTTTCTCCTTATTCATAAATGAGCTCACAAAAGACATAGTTAATTTTGGCCGGCATGGTATCCAGTTGTCCCCAGACTTTATCGAAATATTGATACTGTTATTTGCTGATGACGTGGCATTAACATCTGACAGCATCATTGGCCTTCAGACACAGCTGAATATCCTGTCTGATGTAGCAGAACGCCTGGGTCTTATTGTAAATATGGAAAAATCAAATGTTGTTATTTTTCGTAACGGCGGACACTGGGCGGCGAATGAAAAATGGTGGTTTAATGGAAATGAACTTAAAATTGCGAACATGTACAAGTACCTGGGCATTTATTTGTCAACAAGATTGAGTTTTGTGTATACAATGTCTGATCTTGCAGAAAGAGCCAAGAATGGAACAGTAGCATTGATAAGAATGTTGTGGTCCATTGGTGAACACTCACCTAAGATCTTTTTTAAGCTTTTTGATAGCCAAATACAGCCGATCCTGACTTATGGATCTGAAATATGGGGTTTAGTTGAAAATCAAGAATTAATCGAGAAGGTCCACTTGTTTGCATTAAAACGATTGATGGGTGTTAACCCAAAATCGCCTAAACATTTGATATACGGCGAAACAGGCAGATACCCCCTATATGTCACAACGAATTTGAAATGTATAAAGTTCTGGTTACGCCTTGTTTGCATGGATGACAATAGATATCAAAAGAAAGCTTACCATATGCTACTCAGCCTACAGAGCCAAAACTATCAAACTTGGGCTTGTAAAATTAGAAATGTTTTGTATAGATTTGGGTTTGGAGTAGTCTGGGAAGCTCAAGGGGTCGGAAATATGAGTATGTTTATGGCAACTTTTAAACAGAGACTTGTAGATTGTTTTCAACAGGATTGGCATGCGAAATTGGAGTCATATACTTTTTATAATGTTTATGCATCTTTCAGACAATCCCTGTCAATTAGTACTCATTTATGTCAAATTATGAACATCAGGGTGCGTAACACGCTTTCCAGGTTTAGAATTGGGATGTCCCCACTGAATTGTCATTTTATGCAGTACAATGTTGGCTCGAGCAGAGACGTTAACTGTCCATTTTGTACCAATGTTCCAGAGACAGAAGTGCATTTTTTGCTTGTTTGTCATACATATGAAACTCTTCGGAAAGAGCTGATCCCAAAAAAGTACTACATCCGTCCATCTACGTTTAAATGTGTATTGCTACTCTCCTGTAACAACGAAATAATTGTAAGAAAAATGGCCTTATTTATTTTCAAAGCCTTAAAATTGAGACAAGAGAAAATGATGTGGTTACATGCTGTTAATACTGTGTTTCATTAATCTCACTCCATTGTATGGGCGACTGGCCTGACAATTAAACATTCGTGACTCGTGACTCGTGACTCTCTCTCTCTCTCTCTCTCTCTCTCTCTCTCTCTCTCTCTCTCTCTCTCTCTCCAGCAAACATGCGTGCGAACGCTCGCGTGCGCACACGCACACACACGTGCACACGTGTGTGTGTGTGTGTGTGTGTGTGTGTGTGTGTGTGTGTGTGTGTGTGTGGTGTTGTTGTTGTTGCTTTTTTCTTATTTTTCAGTCTACCGAGACAGTTTAGTCGTCTCGTCAATTTTCTTTTTAAATCTTACACACAATATTCTCATGCTTCTGTGGTATTGCTCATGGGGTATTTGAATTCAGTTGTATTTAAGATTTGAATTGCCAGTCGGTTGCTGTTTGGTTTGTGGCGTGTGCTTTAAATATATCTTCCTATGTATGTACGTATGTATGTATTGATCTCTCTCTCTCTCTCTCTCTCTCTCTCTCTCTCTCTCTCTCTCTCTCTCTCTCTCTTAGTAGTTTTTTTTTTTTTTTAAATTGACAAAATTAGTATGAAACGCGTTAACGGGCAGAACGGTTCTCAACTCTAAAGCAATGCTCCACATTTATCTAAGATTCGTGTGCCCGCATATATTGTCGTACCTTTTTTTCTTTTTTTCCTCCATCCCTTTGTCTTCTGGGTCTTTCTAATTCTGTAACATACAGAGCCCCCTGGCAATATTCTCTACGATCCGGCAGACTACAAACAACGGAATTTCGAAAACACCGGCGGGATTCTACCAGTCGGAGGGGGGCGTCAACAGTTTGCGCTCCAAGGGCACCCGCCGGTGAGCCGGCCGTGTGTTGCTAAACAAGTGCTTCCCCGGCTCGGGCTGTGACGGTCGGTGGGCGTTGTTGATGGAGCGGATTTGACGCAATAGGGTCTTCGTGGGTGTGCATTCACCTCTCCCTGGCTCACACAGGTCATGCCCCCCCCCCCCCCTCCCTCCCTGCCCCCCTCACCCCACCCCCCCCCCCCCCCCGCCTTCCCCATCCGCCCCCCTCCACCCCCTTGGAAGCCTGTTACATACCGCTTTGTTATGTTGTATGGCCTTTGTGTTTCTTTCTCTTTCTCTGTGAGTGAACACGCATATTCCGTTGTCATCACACACACACACACACACACACACACACACACACACACACACACACATAGACAGATAGACAGAATGACTCGCTCACACTCACACACACACACACACACACACACACACACACACGCACACGCACGCACGCACAGACGCACGCACGGGCACATACACACACACGCACACACGCACGCGCACACGCACACCACACACACGCACGCACGCACGCAGGTACTCACACACACACACATACACACACACGCGCGCGCGCGCGCACACACACGCACACACACACACACACACGCACACGCACGCAGGCACGCAGACACGTACTCACACACACACACACACACACACACACACACACACACACACACACGCACACGCACGCAGGCACGCAGACACGTACTCACTCACACACACACATACACAACACACACACACACACACACACACACACACACACACACACACACACACGAAGAGAGAGAGAGAGAGAGAGAGAGAGAGAGAGAGAGAGAGAGAGAGAGAGAGAGAGAGAGAGGCATACATGCATCAAACATGTACGCATACATATCATTGACTTTAATGCGTCAACTTGTCAAATCAACAACTATGCACAGTAGTCCAGATTGCAGGCGCATCAATAAAAGCTATCTTTCACATACTCTCTCTCTCTCTCTCTCTCTCTCTCTCTCTCTCTCTCCTCTCTCTCTCTCCTCTCTCTAGTCCCCCTCTTTCTCTCTCTGTCCCCACGTCCTTCTTTCTCTCTCTGGCTAGCTTCAATACAATACATACATACACACATGCATACGTATGCGACACGCTATGATCTAAATCGCGCACGCGGCCATTGAATCTGAACACGTTACACTAAGAACCCTTCAGCGCTTTGCTTTGTGTGCCGTGTTCTCATTGAAAGATTGCGTTCAACAAGTGTTAGGCTGACTGGATGAAGGATGAATGAAATGACTCTGCTGGGAGGAAAGTTCTGCGCCCTGAGGCCTCCTCGTAACCCTGTGTACATGGCAGGGGCCCTCAAAATGAGCCTCGTCCTCTTTCGACGGTGGGTTTTTTTTTTTTTTTTTTTTTTTTTTTTTTTTTAAAGATCATGGGAGGGATCACATTCATACTATGTGTCTGTCCGTAGGGAACATTAGAAGAGCGACAGAGGGTGGGGTGGAGGTGAGAGAGAATTACAACAGAGAGAGAGAGAGAGAGAGAGAGAGAGAGAGAGAGAGAGAGAGAGAGAGAGAGAGAGAGAGAGAGTTATAGGAGATACACAGACAGACAGTCAGATGGACTCGTAAGAGAGAGAGAGAGAGAGAGAGAGAATTATAACAGAAAGAGAATGATGAGAGAGAGAGAGAGAAATAATCAT